>CM017445.1:18951853-19307276 GCA_007726485.1 Eragrostis curvula
CGAGCTTCCGCGTCGGAGCTCGAGTTAGAGTCACGCCCGAAGACAACGAACCATCAGAGCTTTCCGAAGCTGGAGCTCCTTGTGTCTTCAGACCGCTCTATGCCGATCGAACCCAGTACTCATCTCCAACCATGTCCCCGGCGCTCCGTCCCAGCTCCACGCCCTGCGTCTCCTCAACATACCCGAAGACTGCTGGCGCATCCAGCAACTCCTCTATATGACAGCTCGATCACGGGAACCCCGCCCCGGCCTTCGGAAAGCGCCTCCAAGCCAGGAGAAACCAGGCGCGTTCCCAGAACCAACCACTCCAGCACCACCACCAGCCACAGACTCATCTCCACCACGAGAACCTGAGGCAAATTCAGTCTGCCCCGAAGCCAAGTGGGCAACTCGACCCCGCCTCGACCAACATCCGAGATTCCGGAGCCTTTCGAACCTCGGGACACGACCATCTTGCGCTTCCGGCGCTCTGCCTGCACAGTGCTTGTCGTAGCGACAGCGCTAGCTTTCTGCGGACGCGAAGCCGCCCGAGTCCGACCTCGCCCAGCACCTGAACCCGAAGACCCAGCGCCGGCGGCGGGAGCTTCGATTTCTTTTCCCAGCCCCTCATCTTGATATAGCAAGTCGTGGCAATCTCGGGCGTCTCCCCTTCTTGAGCCGCTTTTTACCCAAGGGCACGGCATGATTGCCATAGCTGATTTTCAGCGAATCAAAGATCCGATTGATACGGCGCTTCGGGAGAAGACCGTTTTCCCACGTCATACTCTTCGGCGGCACTGAACGGGTCGCAGAACAGATTAGCACACTCCTCGACCATCTCAACAAACTGCAACGGCCGAAGACCTTCAGGCCTTTTAAGCCCATTGAACTTCGGGCGGCGGTAAGTGAGCTTGCGCCCGTCGAGCTTAACCTTCTCGGTGCCATCCGGCTTCCAGCCACCCTCCACAGGCCAAATACCAGCAGCGATAAACTCCTCAACGACGGTACGGCCGCTGATGATCTTGTAGGCTTTCTTAAAAGCATTGCAGCAAGGCTGGAAGGTCTTGCCGCGGCCAGTGAAATCAGGAGAGAAAATGGGCTCCGCCGGAACCAGCAAACTGGCTAGCGGGTAGCACACAGACCCATCATCATTCTCCCCTTCGGGTACCTCAGCGTAGAACCAGTAGTCCACCCATCATTGTCCCAGCGATTCCTCGAAGCAGCAATCAAAGCAACTTTCTCGAGCTTCGACTTCTTACTGAAGCTTCGCGGCTGGAAAGTACAGACCCCATACTGAAGAAGAAGAACATCATTGTCATAGTACACCTTCTTGTTCTGCAAGTGACAACTGAAGAAGCGCAAAAAGGCTTCGTAGTTAACCTTCGCGTTGAATGTCCTTACGGCCCAGATGAACTTTGACAGTTGCACGAAGGCATTCGGCGTCAAGTGATGTATCTGAATGCCATACGCTGTAAGCACTCGCTGGAGAATGAAAAGAGCAGGAAGCCGAAGCCCGGCCTCGAAATAATCCCGAAAGACAACTGCCTCATTAGGCTTGGGCTGCGGAATTTCCTCGTCGCCTGGATAGCGGGCCCTTCCGGCTTCGAAGTACCCCCTATCAACGTACATGGTGAGCTCAGCTTCGTCAACCCGAGAACGGTTCAAACGATAAGTCTTGTCAATAACTGCAGGCGTACGAATCCGGGAGTCAGTAACCTTCGAAGAATGACCACAACCAGAAGTACCCTGCCCTTCTGCAGCCGAAGATCCAGCGTCAACGCCGGCCTTAAAGCGTTTCCTCCCGAAGTCCCCAGCATAAGCTTTCTCAATATAAATCTCGTAATCCCTGTTAGCCCCAAGATCCTTACCTTTAAAAGGAGCCGAAGCGTCCACATTGTCCGCCGAGGGATTCTCAACCGGAATGTCTTCCGGAGCTTTTTGACCTCCGGAGTTGCCTCCTTCGGCAGCTTCCGGGACCCCGGGCTCGCGCCTGCCGGAGATATCCTCCGGATCACGAAGACCAGTTTCGCCTCGGGGCAAGGAGTCCAACAACTCCACTGACCCATCACCATCAAGGGACATAGCCCCCTCCTGGCTGAAAGCCGCCTCTTCGCCAGACATCGCCGGCTCTTCGTCGATGGGACTAGCAGTCTGCTTCGTTCTAGCCATCAAAGGCACCTAAAAGCTGTACGAAGACAAAGGTTATAGTAAGAATCGTCGTGAGTGCACCTATCTGGAAACCCGAAGAGCGATCACCAACGAACCTCAAGACGATGACGAACAAAGCTGAAGCAAACAAAGCAGACGCACGTCAAGGAGTTGCCGAAGACTAAAGGAGAACAAAAGGCGAAAACGATGAAAAACGCAGACGCAAAAACAGCAGCGGAAACCCGAAGAGCGCACGAAAGTGAGGCGAGCACGAAAAAATGACCTGCCCCCTCCTCTCCTTATATAGGGGGGTGAAAACTGGGGCAGTTAATGCGCCCTCGAAAACCGCGGGAGCGGTTAAGATTCCCTTTTTTACAGCGGCTGTAGCAATCGCCACGTCACGGCCTTCGAAAAAAAAAAAACAACAACAAATCATCTTCGCACTTTACAGCCAGTATCAACCCCAATGAGCGAGGGAAGTTTTTCCGGGTTCGACTCCGACCGAATCCGATTGTTCTTCGAGGGTTCGGCTCATCGGTGTTGAACCTCGCCCGCGAGGGGCTACTGTTGGGGATCCACGGAGCCGGCTTCGAACCCGGAAACTCTCATTGAAACCCGAAGGTCTTCGTTATGCTAACTGATGACCCTTCGTATGTCGTCCGTTTCTCCCTCTGCAGGACTAGATACTGGGCGCGAAGGGCAGACCGGACGCCCGAAGGCTCGCGGCCACTGGTTGGCAAAAGGCTTTGGGTGAAGACCGGTGGGGCGCTTCACGTTTGCCCGAAGCCCCACGTGCGGGCCCGGAGCGGCAAGGAGAACGAGCACGTCAGCAACTAGGGTTTCTGACGACCCCTCGACGAAATGATGGAAAAAGTCGATTGTGCCCTCCGGACATTATTGTACCGAATATTCTGTACATTGTTCTCTATGATCAGGGGTAGTTTAGGCATCAATTTGTAATCCCTGATCGTGGTATAAATACCCCCTCCCATGCACTGGAGAGGGGGTCGATTCTCTGCTGTATAACATGACCGTTAATACAATGGCCTAGGCTTCGTGTTATGCAGGTTTCCTATCACATTCACGAAGCCTTTCCCTATCTCTCTCGCTTTCTCTCCGTGCTTCACCCGGTGCTGGGTTTTCTTCACGAAGAATCCCAACACTGACCAGACGGTAAAATCTGCAAAAGCAAAGCAAAGCTTTAGTGGAGCGAAGCTTAAACAAATAAGTGCGAATAAGCGAAGACGACAAAGCAAGAAGAAGCCATACGAGGTCCTGGATTTGAAGAGAAAATTGGCACTCTTAAGCCAAGTACATTTTTTGATAAGAAAGAAGGAGGCCGCCAACCATCTCGAGAAAGTGGAAGAACACGAGCAGCGAAGCATTCTTCTAAAATGTCACGAAGGGTCATCTTTTGGCTAACTCTCAAGAAAGCCTCAAGAGACCGAGAAACAGCCTGATTCCTAAAGGGCTAGAAGCTGTTAACAATACGTATGTCAACAGCTTCGCCAGTATGAAATTCAAACGGCGATGTATGATAATGGAAACAATCTTTTACCCATTCGCGAAAAGGAGGGGGATCAAAACTAGGAAGCGGAGTAACAAAGCCCTCCCTGGCCACAAAGTCAACAACACCAAAGCACGGGCTAACCTGACGATGATGATCATAAAGAGGGGTATGCCGAGCCTGGTATACGCGATAAAAGGCATGGGGCTCACGGTTAACACCTTCGCTCATACAAGCTGAGGCAAATGCCAAAATAGTTGCAACAGCCACCGGAGTAAGCTGATGAAGCTGAAGATGGTACATAGAAAGGACACGGGAAATAAGCTTCGAAGGTGGAAAGGATAGACCAACATCCAAGAAAGACAAAAAGACGACGACTTCATCAGGTCTAGGGTTCAAAAAATTATCAGGAACCAAATCTGATCCTTCGAAGGGAAGCCGAATCAAGTTAATATCAAGAAGTCCAGACTCAGAGTAATGCTTCAACAGGCTACCCTTATAACGAGTGGTATGAATACACTTCGTAAAAGCGTAATGCTCTCGAAGGGAATGAAAACCTCTAGGAAAAGCGACAGACTTCTGCCGAGCCATCTGAAATAAAAAAGAAGTAATAGCAGCAAAACAAGCACAACAGTAAAAAAGGAAGGTGAATAATGAGAATGAAAGCGACTCATATTTAAGGCCACGAGCCAGACACATCATTTACTCCGTCCACAAAACTCTGTCATCTCAACATCCTTTGCCCAGCACCGCGGGCGAAAGAGGGCTTCGACGTGACACAGGAGAAAGACCCAAGGAACAACCTGGGCACACACACCTTCGTCCAGCATCGCGGACCAAATAGGAGGGCTTCGCCAGGATGTCACCGAACGTCAAGACATTGAGAGGGCTTCGTCACGCTAAGACTGCAACTCATAACCTGTTGGAGGGTTCGCAGAATCCAACCGGGATCTCGTTCCCCCAACGGTAGTATATCTCAACACCACCTGATGAGTAGATAACCCATAGATAGGTTACGATGGAATGTGTAAACGAGCAAGAAACCCAAGCTGCCGCCATCCCCTCCCCCCTCCATCTCCGTCGGAGCGGTAGGATCTCCCGCCACCATCACCCTCTTCTTCCCCCGCCCTCCTCGCCGCCACCGGAGCACGCCGCCACGTGCGGTTGTGAGGCCAAGGCCTAGGGACGCGAGCTTCCCCTGCCCTTCTCGTCGGCACGTGCCATCGCGAGGACAAGGCCGAGCGACTTAAGGAGCGCACACTGTGCGACGAGGTCAACGGCCTCCATCCGCCCCCTCTCCCGCTAACCCCCGTTGCCCTGCCCCTCCACCCACACAAGTGGTGGCGAACAATGGCCCGCAGGTGCCCCTCATGTGCAGCTTTGGCAGCCGCCTCCAGCTCCACCCAGGGTCCGCCAGCTGTTGGCAGTCCAAAGGCCTAACAGAAATTAATCCGCAAGCATACGGATACCGATGTAGCTTTCACTCAGGAGTATTCCTAAGGTATCGAATCCACAGGGAACGAACAGTGTAAAAGAGACTCTAATCCTAGCAATTTATCCGAATAAAGGGGGCACGCAAGGGTTCTAATGAATGCAGCAATAAATAAAAGAGTCTTCTGGCCAAGCAATCTAATGTTAAGGAATTATGTAGCAGGATAACTCGGTAAAGTCCTTACTCTATTATTCGTTTCGGGGCACGCGTACTTCCTTAGCAGACAATCTGAGAATTAGATTCGACCACTAAGGACTATACCCGCTATAATTAAGACCCTACCATCTCGATAACCCGGACGTGGCGGATTGCAAAGGCCTGAACACGCCTGTCACACGTGGGGCTACCGTCCTCCGTGGGGTTACGGGCAGATCAGGGATAACTCTAGATCTAAACACCACGTTTATATCTATCGTTACAACTAGCGAGCCTGGCGATAAGCTAGTCAACATAGCAAGCATTCAAATAAATAAATACTTACTATATACCTGAAACCCACAAATGAATAGAGCAGAATACCTTACTTCATTATCCGACCAATAATATCCTTACATGTTGCCCGGCCTGGAAGACGTGGTAGACTACTCCCAGGCAGGAAGCATACCCGAGGCGAAGTAGAAGCGGAGCCCCGACATCCTCTGAGAACTCCGACTCTCCTTCCCTCTCACTCACTCACTACTACAGCAGCGCTTCGCTACTGAAAGGAACTAAATGAAGTATGTATCCAGGTGCAAGTTGTTCTGGAGCTGGTGAGGGGTATTTATAGGGTCCTTAGGACAGGGGGGTATTTGTAGCAGAAGATGGAGTGGCGGGCGCGCCAAGCTAGGCCGGCCGGCCTACACGGGGGGCCGGCCGGCCATCCATTGTGGCAGTTCGCCACCGCCTTTGTCCTGGACATCCTAGATTGCTTCCTGATGGCGGTTGGATGGTCGATTACATCGTGGGGGCGGCAGAGTTAGCGTGGCCTTCAAGTTTAGGCCCAACAGCCCATGTTCTGGTAAGTCGGTTGTTCCTTGTTGGGCTGGGCCTTGGTTTGGACGTGGAGTAGTGGAGGCCTTGCTGGGAGAAGATTGGCTTCAGGTGGAGCCTGAGTAGGCCGGCCGGCCTATGATTGGGCCGGCCGGTGCACTTTGTCTCCATTTCTTCATGATTTTCCTTGTATTTCATCCGTGCACCAAATATCTCACCAAAACTCGTGGAAAGCCATTATTGAAAAAGAATGTTTATTTTATCCTTGAATGATGGCTTTTATTGACGGTGTTGGAGGTGTAAAATCAGTCAAATTACACCGTCAACATCCCCCCCCAGGAATAGATCTTTGCTCGTCCCGAGCAAAGGAATTGAACCAAAGAAAAGACATCATCAAGGTGACATGACAAAGTTATTCCAAAAATCTCTTCAGGCTCACTCTGTGGAAGTGGCTAAAAACTCACTGTCTTGAGAAGTTGAAAGGCTGAATGGCAAAAACAAAGATCTTATGCAACTCAAAATCTCCCGAGTTTCAAAATTATTCCCGTCTCCCAAAAGTCACAAAAATTCTCATAGTCATGAACCACTCATTGTAGTGTGGAGCCTGCCTTCTCTCAAAAAGTGGCCTTCCCTACTTCTAAAATTTTGGCTTTTATCTGGGGCTAGGTGTGGTAGGCATAGTCTCAACATAGTTGTTGTAAGATTAAGAGATGAATCTAAAAGGTACATTGCACATCCTCATAATTCAGTCAAAGAAGCGTGTATGATGCATGTGGAAACAACGTGTGTTGTGCCTTCTTGAATTTTGCTCTTATGTCCTATCTCGTAATGGTGAGGAGCCCTCTTTGCCTTTTTCTTTTGAGGCGGGGAATTCTCTCTTCTCTTTTTTTTCTCTTTTTTTTTTTAGAGCAGAGAGTAATTCCCATGATAATTAAGGCATTTGTTTGGGCTCCTTCACTTTTTCTTGAAGTGTAAAGGACAATGATCAAGAGAGCAAAAAATCTTTGGTGGACAATTCTGCTATAGTGATGATGCGAGCAGAATAACTAGAAGGAGTGTTCGCACATGTTAGTGATGCATGACTGAAATTTTAGAGGAGTGCTTGTAACCTTAGAGAATTAAATCTTAATCGAACTTACTATGACGAGACTAGCTTTTTGAGGAGCTTATTTTCTATTAGGCTCTAATGGAATTTATGAGAGAATTTGTGACAAAAGGTTAAGAGCAAGAATATGATTCTCGAAGATCAAGTTTTCAAGCACATATCAAACCTCACAACAAAATAGACAGGAGTGTCCTTAATAACAATTTTGTGAGCAAGAATTAATTGTGAAATAAATTGTCATGAAATCGATGATGGAAAATGGTGTGCATTTGGTTATATTCTCAATATTTTTGTATTTTTCAGGTAACGGATAGGTGAAACAGAGCGAAGAGGTCGAGTAGTAAACAGTGGAAAAGACTGGACCTGATTGGGAACTGGGCCAGGCCGGCCGGCCTATAGGTGGGGCTGGCCGGCGGGGTCCTTCCCCCATTCCGCCTCTGTTTCGTTGTGTCGCCGCACAATTACCTGTACAATATTTTTGTCCTGCACACTCGGGGAAATTGTGAGCGCAAAAAGGTTGGTCTACGTGGTTACCCACGTAAACCAACACTCAATTAAATTTGTTCACTTATATCATTAACCACTAGATGATTTTATTTATTCATAGGAGCATTGGGCACTTTTACATCAGAACTAAAATAATTGGAAAGCAAACCTAAACGAATTCAAAGCAAATTTGAATGATAAAAGAAAACTAGTGCCGATCAAACTAATCCTAAACGCTCCTATGGTGAGGGTGCATCATAGTAGTCCATGAACCCCGTGAGCTTGTAGTGCCTCTTCGTCTTGGCCACTAATCCCTTCCTCACAAGGTTGATCTTGTCCTTGCAATCTGCCAACTCCAAGTGCTGCTAAGCCTGGTAATCCTCCACCTTAGCGAGGCGCCTCTCAAAACGAAGGAATGCTTCGTTGATCTCATTGTAGGCGTCCTCGCTGGACTCCGTGGGAGGATCACTGGAGGTGGTGGAGCGCGGCGACGCCTTCCTTGAGAGGGGGAGGAGTCAAAAGACTCCGTGGTTTGCACTTGCCCCCTTCTCACCTTCTCGTATACCACTTTGGCGCTGCCATCCTTGCCTCGGCTGCCAAATGCCCGGTAGCGGGGGGCATTCTCATAGGCGTCCTTGCCGTTTTGGCTTAGAGGCAGATCAGAGTCCTCATCCTTGGACAAGGAGTCGTTGCCATCCACCATGTGGTACTCTTCAGCAACGCGGAAGACCTCCATAGGAGGGCTCATAGGCTCCTCCATTGGAGTCGGCGTTGGAAGCGCCGGCGATTTTCCCTTCATTGGCGACAGCTCGCCGACGATTGGACGCGAACTTCCGCCGCGGTACTGCTTCTTCCCGACGCCACCAGCAGGGGCCAGCGATCTACCGGTGAAGGGGCTTCCGCTGCCACGAGACGGGCTCCTGCCGCGCCTCGGGCCGGCCGGCCGGCTTGGAGGTGGGGCCGGCCGGCCTTGGATAGTCCCAGCGGTGAGCAGCTCCGCCTCCAGGGCGGCGTCCCAGGGGCTGATGAAGTCCAGGTGCCTCGCTACGCTGGATTCCGCGTCGTTAGACGGCGCAAACTGATCGACATAGGCTAGCTTCTGGTCGCGGGCGATGGTGTTGGTGGATCTTGGACGAGGGCCATTGGGCATGATGGGAGAAGTGTTGGTGTGGCTCTGTTTTGGTGTTCTCTCACCCATGGTCGAAGTTTGGAGGAAGAGGATGGAGTGAAAATCATTTTCTGATGTGTTTATAAAGAGAAAAATTCACTCCGTGCGGGATAAGCTCCGATTGGCAGGGTAGGGTTTGGTATTCTGTTTGGTTGGATCAGGAGCGCCGCCACAAAAATTTTCAAAATTTTTGAAGCAACACAGGGCCGGCCGGCCTAGAAGGGGGGCCGGCCGGCCTGCTCTTTTTTCCAAAACCAAAAATTTTTATTTTCTAATTAAAATAGAAGGGAAATAAATCAGGAAAAGATACAGGGCTCGGTTAAGGTTGGGGCTAGACCGTAGATGGAACTTCAGGAATGAGTTCGAGAACATCTACTTCCTCAAGCTCGGGCATGGAAGGTTCTAGAAAAATCTTTAAGCGCTGGCCGTTAACTTTAAAGTATTCTCCATCGTCACTTTGGAGAGTGACTGCCCCGTGTTCAGACGTTTCTACTACCGTGTACGGGCCAAGCCATTTACTTTTAAGTTTACCCTGACCAAATAATTTAATACGGGAGTTAAACATAAGTACCTTATCACCTGGTTTGAAGGTCTTCTCCCGAATGCGCTTGTCGTGCCATCTTTTCGTTCTCTCCTTGTAGAGCTTCGAACTATGGTACGCTTTCTCCCTCCATTCTTCGAGTTCGGCAATTTGTATTCGTCTTTTAATTTGGGCTTGGTCGAGGTCCATGCTCCACTTCCTGATAGCCCAATATGCCTTGAAATCTAATTCAACGGGCAGGTGGCATGTCTTCCCGTAAACCAATTGGTACGGTGTCATGCCGATACGTGTCTTGTATGCTGTTCTGTAAGCCCATAAAGCTTCATGCAGTCTTGACTTCCAATTCTTGCCCATCTCATTAACGGTCTTCAGGAGTATATTCTTGATCTGTTTATTTGACGTCTCTGCTTGATCGCTGGTTTGTGGGTGATAGGGGGTCACCACTCTATGCTCAATCCCTAGGGAATGTAGCATTCGCCTAAATGATTTGTCAATGAAATGCGAGCCCCCATCACTTATTAGCACTCTTGGCGTGCCGAATCTTGGAAAGATGATTTCCTGGAGCATTCTCTTGGAATGGATGGAGTCAGAGTTTCGACAAGGGATTGCTTCAACCCACTTGGAAACATAATCCACCGCCACAAGAATGTACTCGAATCCTTCTGAGCTTGGAAAAGGTCCCATGAAGTCTATTCCCCAGACATCGAAGATATCGATTTGTAAATTGTTTGTCAGGGGCATAGCATCACGAGCGTTGATTCCTCCAGTCTTCTGGCAGCGGATGCATCTCCTCACATATTCCTTTGTATCTTCATACATGGTTGGCCAGTAGAAACCACTTTGCCAAACCTTTGCAATTGTACGAAATGCTCCATAATGTCCCCCGAAAGCTGATGAATGACATCTGTCGATGATTTTCATGGCTTCTTGGGCAGGGACGCATCTTCTCAAGAGACCATCAGAGCAGACTCTATATAAATATGGTTCGTCCCATAGGTGAAATTTGATGTCTCTGATGAGCTTCCTCTTGTCCTCCCCTGGCGGTATATATCCAGCTACTATGTAGTTGACGATGTTTGCATACCAAGGGTAGGTGGTTGTTACTTTTAGTAACATGCCATCCCTCAGATAATCGTTGATGGGTAATTCACCAGGATTTTCCGTTCGCAATCGCGAGAGATGATCTGCCACAGTGTTCTCTACTCCCTTCCTGTCCTTGATTTCCAAGTCAAATTCTTGGAGGAGGAGAATCCAACGGATAAGGCGTGGCTTTGCATCTTTCTTGGTCAGGAGGTACTTGAGGGTAGCATGATCTGTGTAGATTATAACTCTGGCTCCTACCAAGTACGATCTGAACTTATCAATGGCATAGACCACAGCTACAAGTTCCTTCTCAGTGGTGGCATAATTTAGTTGAGGCCCTGTGAGAGTCTTGCTAGCATAGGCTATGGCATGATGCTTCTTATCCTTGGTTTGTCCAAGCACTGCCCCTACGGCATAATCGCTTGCATCGCACATGATTTCAAATGGGAGTGACCAGTCTGGCGGTTGGATGATGGGGGCTGTTATCAAAGCTTGTTTGAGCTCAATGAAGGCCTCCATGCACTTGCTGTCGAAGACGAACGGTGCATCCTTGGCCAACAGACTGGTGAGAGGGCGCGTTTTCTTGGAGAAGTCCTTGATAAATCTCCGGTAAAATCCCGCATGCCCAAGAAAACTCCGGATTCCTTTAATGTTCCTCGGGGGTGGAAGTGACTCAATTACTTCAATCTTTGCTTTGTCGACTTCTATCCCTTTGGCGGAAACCTTGTGTCCTAGGACAATCCCTTCTGTCACCATAAAGTGGCATTTCTCCCAGTTTAGTACCAAGTCTGCCTCCTTGCACTTCTGAAGTACTTTCTCAAGGTTGTTGAGACATCTGTCGAATGTTTCTCCATACACCGAGAAGTCATCCATGAATACTTCCATGATCTTTTCAACTAGATCTGAGAAGATTGCCATCATGCATCTTTGAAAGGAGGCAGGTGCGTTGCATAGACCGAATGACATCCGCCGGTAGGCGAACGTCCCATATGGACATGTGAAGGTGGTCTTGTCTTGGTCATCAGGATGGATAGGTATTTGGTGATATCCAGAATAACCGTCGAGGAAGCAGAAGAATGAATACTTTACTAACCTTTCAAGCATCTCGTCGATGAATGGCAGTGGATAGTGATCTTTCCTGGTAGCTTTGTTAAGCTTCCTGTAATCAATGCACATGCGCCATCCTGTGACTGTACGCTAAGGAATCAATTCATTCTTGTCATTCTTCACCACAGTCATCCCTCCCTTCTTGGGTACAACCTGCACTGGACTGACCCACTGACTGTCCTGAATGGGATAAATAATCCCTGCCTTGAGTAGTTTCAAAATTTCTTTCTTCACTACTTCTCTCATGGCATTGTTCAAGCGTCGTTGGTGTTCTCGGACAGGCTTGTGATCGGGTTCCTTGGGGATCTGATGTGTGCAGAATTGTGGGCTGATTCCCTTCAGGTCTGCTAGTGAGTAGCCAATTACTGATCGGTACTTTTCTAGCACGGCTACTAGCTTCTTTTCCTCCTTGGCTGATATCTTGTCACTTATAATGACAGGAGTATTTTGGTCTTGGAAAAGGAAGCTATACTTGAGACCTGGGGGTAGTGGCTTAAGCTCTACAGGTTTTGGAGCTGATTCTCCTTGTTCCTCGAGTTGAGCATAAGGAGTATGGTCTTCTTCTTCAATGAAGAACTCTGTCTCCTCGTCCTTGCCCAGCTGTGATGCTTCTATGAATTCAATGGTTGCGGCCTTTTCAATAGCCGTGAATTCATCTATCTCTTCAGTCGTTCCTTCTGCCTTAGTGTTGAGTGTACGTCTGAAGTTGACAGAGAAGCATTCTCGTCCAACAGGGATCCACCTCTTCTCGAGTATTTCTCATTCTGGTGAAATGTGAGATGGGTGTCCCAATTAGGATGAAGTCCGGTGTGGGGATGTTGAAGACGTGAAAATTCAGGAACATAGGCTGTCCATTTACTTTCGTCTTAATCTCCCCCAGAACTCCTTCTGCATGGTACACTGTGTTCTGGTATAACAGCCTTTTCTGTGATGGGATCAGGCTGGTTAATGGGAGCTTCATCGTTGCAGCCGCTTCCTTGGTCAAGATGTTGATCTTGGCTGTTAAATCATAAGCGACTCGTTGATTATCCCATACCCCACAATCTAATTGAATGCTTCCGGGCTTTGAATGTAGCTTTACAATCTCTCCCGTGCATTCTGCTTCTTGGAGCCATTCATCACTGAAGACGGCGGAAAGTTGATGCAACCTTTCATCATATTCCATCCTATCTTCCCAATCTATTCTGTCCAGCTCAGCTTTGTCCAAGCATTCATTCTTCTCAACTGGATAGTTTCGCGTGTCACCAAACCTCGATAAGTCAACATCTTCCTCGTATGGCACAACGGGGAGAATAGACTCAACTTGGTTGTGTCCTTCAGCGAGAAGTGTGTCTTCTTGGAACAGCTTTGGATTCGTGGGGCAATCAAAGAAGAACTCTTGCTCTGATTCTGACCTTGGCTCTTGCACAGGTTCTGGAACAGGCTCAGGAGCATGTTCTGGCACAGGTTTGGGAGCAGGTTTAGGAGCTGGTTTTGATTCTTGGACTGCCTCTGGAGCTTTTTCGACTGGTGGAGGTTCATTATCAGGTGTTTCCACACATGTTTCTTCCTCTTTCTCTGGTGGACTGACTGAAGGTGCCTGTGAAACAGCTTGAATTTCTTCTTTTAGAGGTTCAGCTACACATGCTTCATAGGCATTCAGATTGCTGAGAATCTTTTTCAGGACCTCAAACCCTTCTGTTGTCGTCTTGTCCAGGAAAGAGCCTCCCGAGGCTGCATCTAAGAAATTGCGGCCTTGGGGACTGAGTCCTGCAGCGAAGTGTTGAAGGAGGATGGCTGACGGAATTCCCAGATCTGGACCTTCTTGAGTGTAGGAGAGGAAACGGTGCCAGGCAGCTCCTAATGGCTCATCTTTGCCCTGCTCAAAGTTAAGATCTTCTTGCGAAGAGCGATAACCTTTGAGAGAGGGAAATAGTAGAGGCAAAAGAGCTTCCTAAGAGTGCACCAATCTCCGTCTGCTTCACTCACATGCAGATAGTACCAGTGAGCTGCTTCGCCAGTGATGAAGAAAGGAAACATCATCCATCTGAAACTTTCTTGTGGGATCCCTGAGGTCACCACAGTGGCGCAGAGCCGCTCGAAGTGGCGTATATGTGCATACGGATTAGCATTATCTTCCCTGCTAAATAGTGTCTTCATTACCAGTTCTATCAGCTCAGGACGAATCTCATAGCTTGGAGCAGTGATTTGCTTTGATGCTGGTGGAGGCTCCAATAATGCTCCTTTTGGAGCCATGTTGTCGAAGATCGACGGCATTTCCATAGTGTGATAATAAAACAAAGAAAAAAAACAAAATACAAAAACTAAAATAAAGAAAATAACTCAACCCTCTAACGGACGACTCTAGGTTCGAGTTTCTAGAACAGCTACCGTTCCCGGCAACGGCGCCAAAAAGCTTGTTGGCAGTCCAAAGGCCTAACAGAAATTAATCCGCAAGTGTACGGATACCGATGTAGCTTTCACTCAGGAGTATTCCTAAGGTATCGAATCCACAGGGAACGAACAGTGTAAAAGAGACTCTAATCCTAGCAATTTATCCGAATAAAGGGGGCACGCAAGGGTTCTAATGAATGCAGCAATAAATAAAAGAGTCTTCTGGCCAAGCAATCTAATGTTAAGGAATTATGTAGCTGGATAACTCGGTAAAGTCCTTACTCTATTATTCGTTTCGGGGCACGCGTACTTCCTTAGCAGACAATCCGAGAATTAGATTCGACCACTAAGGACTATACCCGCTATAATTAAGACCCTACCATCTCGATAACCCGGACGTGGCGGATTGCAAAGGCCTGAACACGCCTGTCACACGTGGGGCTACCGTCCTCCGTGGGGTTACGGGCAGATCAGGGATAACTCTAGATCTAAACACCACGTTTATATCTATCGTTACAACTAGCGAGCCTGGCGATAAGCTAGTCAACATAGCAAGCATTCAAATAAATAAATACTTACTATATACCTGAAACCCACAAATGAATAGAGCAGAATACCTTACTTCATTATCCAACCAATAATATCCTTACATGTTGCCCGGCCTGGAAGACATGGTAGACTACTCCCAGGCACGAAGCATACCCGAGGCGAAGTAGAAGCGGAGCCCCGACATCCTCCGAGAACTCCGACTCTCCTTCCCTCTCACTCACTCACTACTACAGCAGCGCCTCGCTACTAAAAGAAACTAAATGAAGTATGTATCAAGGTGCAAGTTGTTCTGGAGCTGGTGAGGGGTATTTATAGGGTCCTTAGGACAGGGGGGTATTTGTAGCAGAAGATGGAGTGGCGGGCGCGCCAAGCTAGGCCGGCCGGCCTACACGGGGGGCCGGCCGGCCATCCATTGTGGCGGTTCGCCACCGCCTTTGTCCTGGACGTCCCAGATTGCTTCCTGATGGCGGTTGGATGGTCGGTTACTTCGTGGGGGCGGCAGAGTTAGCGTGGCCTTCAAGTTTAGGCCCAACAGCCCATGTTCTGGTAAGTCGATTGTTCCTTGTTGGGCTGGGCCTTGATTTGGACGTGGTGGTAGTGGATGCCTTGCTGGGAGAAGATTGGCTTCAGGTGGAGCCTGAGTAGGCCGGCCGGCCTATGATTGGGCCGCCGGTGCACTTTGTCTCCATTTCTTCATGATTTTCCTTGTATTTCATCCCTGCACCAAATATCTCACCAAAACTCGTGGAAAGCCATTATTGAAAAAGAATGTTTATTTTATCCTTGAATGGTGGCTTTTATTGACGGTGTTGGAGGTGTAAAATCAGTCAAATTACACCGTCAACACCAGCTACGCTACATCAGCAGGGAGACCTGCATTTTTGCCTTCCCGCGCGCTGCAACCTCCTTCACGACCCTCATCACCGCGTTCGCCAAGGTGGCCTCCCTGCTCATCACCCCCGGAGCACCATGCCCCACGCTCAAGTACCAGCTACTGCAGGACGACTTCAAATCGCCCCTTTCTTCTCCCCTTGTGATCGTCGGTTGTCGCCGGCCTTCCTCCTCGTTGTCGACCAGATCGGGTTGCTGGTGGGTTAGGCCAGATCGGGCCATTGGCGGCTAGTAGGCGGGTGAAACCCTAGCCGTTACCATCCCACTATCCCAGCCCAACCTCGCCACCACCGGAGCGGTTGTTGATTGCAGCCCCGCTGGATAGTGATGGCCGCCCTTGTTGCACCCTCATCCGTTGGTCGCCCTAGTCGCAACTGCTTGGACGATGATGGTCACCCTGGTTGCAACACCGCTTAACGACATAAACCACCGTAGTTGCAAATCCACTAGTCGTCGATGGCCCCGCCACTTCATCCCTCGTCATCGGCATAACGGATCTGGCTGCCAACGCATCGATCCGGCTGCCCCTGCGAAGGCCGGTCATAAACGAGTCGATTTGGATCCCCCCTGTGACATCCGGCCCATTGAGACCCATGTGCACTAGTGTTCATGAGGAGGTGGGAGTTTAGTATCACTTTGCTAGTCTAGTGGGAGAAAGGCCAACATATAAGCCTAGGTTTTCCACCACCCATCACCTTGGATTAACCTTTTTACGTGAAGCGAGGCCAAAAGCGTAAAAGGTTGGTGGGATAGAGTGGGGTCTGCTCAAAATGTGAGTGGGCCCAGCCAGGTGGGAGCCTGGGATGTTACACCCCCTCTCCTTGCCTGAGCGGATATTAGTCCCACTCCTTGCCTGTGCGGATCTGAGTCCTGCTCCCCATGTTCCTCTCCACATTGGAGTGGATCTCAGAGACAATAGGGAACCCTTCGCCCCGGTTATTGGTTGCCATGTTTGGTTGTCACCTCCACCATCACCGAGTGTGCAACATCGAGCTGTGGTCACCAAAGTTGTTGTGGCACTGTCAGAGGTGGACTCCGAACTTGCAAGATCCACCCCAAGCGAGCCCTTCTCGTCACCTCTGCCGACACTCATCACCTCCGACAGCCACCTTCCCGACCGCGTCTCCTCCACATGACCCCCCCCCCCCCCCCCCCCACCACCACCACCACCACCTCTCACCTCCCGATTCGGCGCCTCACCTCCTCGTCTTCTTCGTGCCTCCAGTTCGAGGCTCTCACAGCTAGATTCGTTCTTGGAGACAAGGACGGCGTAGCCATGGATTCCCCATAGTCGAGCTTTGGGTCGCAAAAGGTAGCGGCTTTGTGCTTCAAGCGAAAGGCCAAATGCAAGTCTTTGCTGCTACCCGCCTCGGGGTCTTTACCTGCACCCGACCAGCTTTGGCATCGTACTCGAGTGGCCCGGCGAGTGCCCTCCCAACAGGGTTTCAAGGTCGCAAATCGAGCAATCACCGCACCAAGTCACAAGATCGAGGGTCGCAAGGTCGCGGGTCAAGTGGTTGCGGGTCAAGCAGTCACCGCACCAAGTCGCAAGGTCGAGGTTCGCCAGGTCATGGGTCATGCTGACGCATCGTGACAGAATCGCTCAAATTGTGATACAAAGTTTAGATTGTCATGACCGGCATGGTTGTGGCGGCCAGCCGTGGCGTGGGCCGTTGTCCTCTGTACCCTGTTTGCTCTTCCATCCTTCCTATGGGGCCCGCACATGGGTATGACAGTCGTCGGTTTTAAAGCATTCCAGAGTCAAAAGCTAGCTTCAAAGGGAGTGCTTCACACCTTTGTGTCTCATACTCCTTAGAAGGTCAGTATAATGTGCTATAGTGCAAGGCAAGCATCGTTAACGAAGCTCATCACAGAACCCATCATGCGCCGTGTGCCCCCCCCCCCCACCCCCCACCGGTGCAGCCACAGGACGACCCCCCCCCCCCCCAACCCCCCTCCCGTGTTGGGGAAGGGCGCCATGGGATGGACTCTGTAGGGCCCATAATATAAATGACAAGTCTTCAAGTTCCCATCTAAGGCGCATTTATGCAGTGATGATTTAATTAAATAAATTTACTTCTCAAATTAGACAACACAATTGAAGATGTTTGGCATCATTAACAATGTAGGTCGTTCTATGGCCATTCTTGATGAGGACATCACACCACAAGATACACTCAAGCCGCCCCATGGCATTTGAGTTCAATTCGGACTTCAGTAGCAATAGCCACTAAATCGAGTGCCTAGATCACATATGAGCTCCTTTTTTATGTTTTACACGTGCATGGAAAGCTAATAAGATAACATTTCCAATGGCATTGATCCCGGATCAAAATTCCAGCTAAGTCGACGGGAATCATTGAATCAACTCTACATCTAGAATATGTTTCGGCACTGTGTCACCGTTTTTGGCCTCTGGGTCATGTATCGTGTTAGGGCCCATTTACGACGCGTTTAAGGGGTCTTGCATGACCCTAGACTTTGTACTATCAGTAGCCGCCGCCACATTAGGTTTTGGGTTTTGTTGAGTTTGTATTTTTGTTCGAGAAACAGACATTGTTCATTATACTTGACAAATTATATCTCAACTGCATTGAATCAAGGCCCCTGTTCTTGTCTCTACTCATCGTTTGTGATTAGTCCTTTCCACCAAGAGTGTGAACCTTCATCTAATTATTTTCGCCATCCGTATTTGCAATTTCCGATTGTGTTCTTATCGTTTTTGCTTGTGTTCATTGATTCGCTTGCAGAAAGATCCTTCTTGGTCAATCAAGTTGCTCTTGGTTGATAACCAATGGAGCAACGGTGTAGCAGTTGCAAGGGTTCGAATCCTTTGGGTTAGAAGTCTGACCTTCAATGTCGACGCGCCACCAATCGAATTTACCCTACCTCTCGGAAGATCGAGATATAGTCCTCATCAATTTTGTCATATACTTTTGAAGACCATTCTGCATCTAAATGATGAATATATGGGATGCCATGCCCCCCAAATTAGTCGCCCAGGCCATCCCTAGGAGCGCAGTCTACCACAAGACAGAGTTTGAGCCTCCAGCCAAACCCCGACTGAATCCTTTCATTTTTATTGATATTTGGAAATAATTACTGGAAGTCATTTTGGCCAGATAAGCCTCTGGCGGCTCCATATTTTGTTTTCCCAATTTTCTATCATATGAAGAGGGAGCCACGTTTTGCACAAATCAAATCCACAAAAATTGACATATGAGTTTGCTACAGTCAATGAAAGTCACAAATCTTAATAATAGGTCTGGTACCTGAAAGATCAAATGGCATGCATCAATTTATACAAATACAACTCTGTTCAGTCTAAATGCATAATGTTTTATATCAATGACGTGCTGAGGCACCAATAATACCCATCATATCAGTATCATCTTTTTCTTATGTGGTATAAATTAGTCCTCTGAATGGCTAGATATGATGTGCTGACTAAACATTCATACCGGGCAAAAATAAAAGAGATATAACATTTTTTTAATATTCAAGAATTTCTGTAGGCAGCACATATAAAGCTGAATGTTTGATGAATAGAACATGTGCACACAAAGGAAGCTACATCTGCAACTTCAGAAAGACAATCCACTTAAACTACTTGATTCTTTGCTTTGTACAACTTTTTAATATTTAATCAAACCTACGCTACTTGTTAAATAAAGGGTCAAAAGGAAGAAATAAAAAGAGGCGATCACATATCAGGTCTTCCTTGTCATATATTTTGCACCACTGAGTTTTACAACTCGAACCATTAGATTCATGCTACATCTCGCATATGAAAATAATAACTATATTTATCTCGAACAAGTATAAAAATGAAAGGCATATTTGCATCAAAAGGCAAAAGTAAAAAAATAATCTAGTGTAATGACTCAGTTCTCTTTATCACTAATATCGCCATTCGCTCTGTAAACTTTATGTGTCTACTATTTTAATATAATCGGCAGAGCCTGGCCCTCGTGTTGTTTCAGAAAGAAGAGAAGGTTTTAACTTGGTGCCCTGTTTCTCCACTTGATGAGAGAGCACTATGTTTTAGTCTTTTATATATGTATTATTCGATTAAAACTCCATCTTAAGCAACGTGGTCGAGAGCTCTCAGTCTGCTTTTCTCAAGGTATGTATGGGTCAGGGACTTGCTTCATACGAAAGTTGGCGCTGCGTTGTTTGTGCCTGGCACAATTTAAAAGGAGAAAGAAAAGCTGATTCGCGTTCTGCTATATACCCTCGCCCATGGTCCCTACCTCAACGACATGCTTTCTCCTAAAAGCATGGCACCTCTTGTCCACTTGCTCTTACTGTTTTGAAGTGTGCGTTCTCCATTGTTACCGTTAAAGCTATAGTACTTCACTTTTGGAACAAGAACGGTAAGTCTGATCTACCTTTGCACATGGAGAGAATTGAATTGTCAGAATGTGGTATCTTAAGTTCGTCAGGTCATCCATTCCCTCTCCTTTTTACCTTTAGTTGCATGAATATAAAAGGAACCTTTTTTTTGTTTCTCTTCAGCTATCATATCGAATGCAGAAGGAGAGGACAGAGCTGATAAAAGCTATACGTGCAGAAGAACCATAACACTGTCACAATAATTTGTCAAATGATTGAAGTTGGAATGAACAAACAAGGTCTGACCCTGCATTTTATTACAAGTAACACCTACAAGCTTTTTAACCTGCTGCAGATCAGCACTGCAGGTAAGAATAATTGAAAGGATTGATGGAAAGCAGGATTACAAATACAGATGCGCAGATTAGTGGAGATACATGGAACCAACCAAGTAACCGGATTAGATGTACATGTTGTTCCCTTAGCTCTTTTTTGGGGCAAGCCGGGACTTTATCTTCTCCACCTCCTTGGTGCCGACCTGGAACGCCTTGGTGAGCACATTGTTGGGCACCTCTGGTGTGGCTGCGAAGAGTGTCATCACTAGCGATTGCGTGCCTGGCAGCTGGCTGTTGAAAGCAGAGATGACGGCGGCGGGGGCGTCGCCGTTGTTCTTCTGGAAGTGCACCAGGCCGCGGGGGAAGACGAAGACGTCGCCGGCCGTGATGGTCTTGGCCACGAGCTTGTTGCCGGTCGTTATGAAGCCCACATCCAGGGTGCCCTGCAGCACGAACACCATCTCGGTGGCGCGCGGGTGGGTGTGCGGCGGGTTCAGGCCGCCCGGCGCGTAGTCGATGCGTGACATGGACACGCCGAGCGTGTTGAGTCCCGGGACCTTCTCCACGTTCGCCCCCGTGACGACGGAACCGTAGGTGTTGTTGGTGTTGCCGGGGGCGGCCAGCCCCTTGAAGTAGAAGTCGTCCTCTGTCACGGTGGCCTTGCAAGCGAACCCATTCACCTTCACGGCTGCGGGCACACAAGATTGCATTGAGAGCTGTAAGCAATGCAACTTCTTTCGATTCCCCTAAGAACCTGTGGAAAGCAAGGTATGAAATACTCACCTGACGTGAGATCCGCGACGCAGATGTCCTGCAGCAAGTCCGGGTCTCCGGCGAGGGCCTGCGGGGTCAGAAGGAAGAGCACGGCGACGATGGCAGTGGGCAGCAAAGGTGATGGCCTGGCCATTGTGAGATTGCTGCTCTGCTCGTGCTTGTCTGCGCGAGTATTATGACCACGGGCCACCCTTTCTTTGCTCCTTTATATTACTACTCTCGCTGGTCGATATGAATGGACAGAAGACATGGATCGTATTTATAATTGGTGGGGACGAAAGAGTGTGATGTGAGTGTGAAGGTATGTGTGGCAAGATGCCCTTTCACCCTAAGAAATGTGCTGGCCGTGCGCGTGAGGAAGTAGGAGGAGATTGCTGCAGGAGTACACAAGGAACAACCTGATAGGCTTGTTATTTTATTCCACTTCCGGTGATTTTGATCGAGGACCGGAATTGTTTGCTATTGCGGTAGAGGATTGGTAACTGTGTTATGTAGCCTGATAGGGGGACAGATGAATGAATAGGGAAAATAGGGATAATTTCTTTTACTTTTGTGAGTCAGAAGATGCCGCAAGATCTTACAAAATCGCTACAGTACAAACAGAGAGCAAACTATGAACCATCTAGAGTTCGAATTACGCTTAAGAGTTGTCTTTATTTAAATTCTGTGGCACCTGCTGGTCCTCAAATCCTGTGAATCGACAGCCACATGTCCCTTCGCTTCTCCTTCCTTTCTCGTTATTCAGTGTCATATGATTTCCGTTTCCATTTCTTCTTCTCTGGCTCCGATAGTCCAAGGCACGGTACATAATCCATAAGTCCGTCCGCCAGTCAGAATTCACCTCTGCAGTACTTCACGAAGCTCTAATGCTCTACCCATGGGAAGTTATCAATTCAAGTAGTAAGCATCTTGTGAAAGGGGTCTTGGCCTAGTGGTTAAGGCAATCGAGTAGCACCTTTGAGGTCCTGGGTTCGACTCCCGGTGGGAGCGAATTTTCTAGGATTTAACGGCATTTGTGCTTTCAGCGGTATTCGACGAGGCCGTCGACAACGAGGCGCCAGTGGTGACTTCGGGAATCTGGAGAATTTGCCGGCTCAGTCTTCGAAGATGCTCATAGGGATAGGGTTTGCGTATGTACGTTTATAGGGTTGAGTGTGCGTGCGTTGTGAGTGTCTGAGTTGTACTGTAATATCTCAAAAAAAAAAGTAGTAAGCATCTTGAAACAGAGGAATGGCTGATGTCGTTATTTAAACACAGTTAATGGGATTCCAGCCTTGAAATACTTATTGAACCTCTATCTTTACTTACTGAAAGACAGTTTTACCACGACCCATTTAATTTTAAGCCGGCTCATGGCCCATAATCATGCCATGCCGGCTCGTTAAGCATGACAATTGACAGCCCATTTTGCATGCCAGCCCATATAGCCAATTTTGAAGGAACTTAGAGCGAAGAAAAAGAAAAGAGTCGGGCACTGTAGCAGTGCTAGGGCGCGTTCCCGATGAACGGAGGCGAGCTAGGGGGCGACTAGGGGAGCACAATGACGAGGACGACGAGGCGACCCCATCCCCTTATGATGTGCACGTGAGCAGCGAGCGGAGGTAGCCTGGCGGCGAGGGGCGGCGGTGTTCTAACAAAAAGAGGGGTTGAGAAGTGAAGATAGGGGGAGCGTGAGCTTCATGGAGACAAGGCCGAGCTCACCGTGGGATATGTTGTCGGCGATGACCGGAAGAGGGAGTCCGACGTGGAGGTGGTCGGCGCGGCGGACCGCGGCGAGGAAGAAAGGGTTTTCCAGCAAGCTCGGCTGCAGAAACGGAATAAAAGCACACAGGGGTGCACGCGCGAGTGACGAAGCCATAAGTGCGAGGAATCAAAGTGTCTCTCAATGAGGGAGGAGGAATCAACGGCGATGTGGAGCTCTCTCACCTGGTGGCCATGGTGGGTGTTGGGGAGTCTGACAACGGTTTCCGGCTAACGAATGGTAGATAAGCTGAGGAAGCACTAGAGCGAAGGGTAGAGAGATAAAGCAAACTTACGAAGGGTAGTTCTTGAAATCGTCCATGTAACACTAGGGTCACGTCTATAAATATGACCAGACCCCACTGTAAGGACAACGGTTTTTTGGGCCATGAGCCAGTAATATCATTTGCGTTGTTCAGAACTCTCTGACATCTCCGCCCCCTCCATCCAGCAGTGTGGACGACCGAGGGCTTCGATGTACAGCAATGCTAAAGACCAAAGGGATCAGCCCGGTCTCTCACCTTCCTCCAGCAACGCGGATAACAGAGAGGGACTTCGCTCAAGTCTACTCAGAGGGCTTTGCCTCGACCCAAAGTCACAAACAACCTTCGTTGGGGGCTTCGCATCACCATCAAGGGAGCCGTTCCCCCAACATTTGTCGCCGCCCGCGGGCCGAACGAATGACAAAAAGAACACAAGAGTTCGACCACGCAAGAGTTACAAAGGCAAAAACAAGTGAGCAAGAATGGAAGCTCTCGACGCTTCGCTTCACTTCCGAGGACTTCAAGTTCACATATTACCCACATACAGACACCTTCGTAATCAAAACCGACATCGAAGGTTGCATAGTTCATGGAATACTGATCGATGAAGGAAGTCCAGTCAACATCATCTACAACAATACTGTTGGGGGATCGAAGGTCTTGATCGACTCGGCGAAGCCCTCCAACGATAAGTGTGTGGTGATTGCGTCCTTGCGAAGCCCTCTTGGCGTCTTCAGCGCTCAGATTGCTCCTAGCGAAGCCTTTTCAACACTTCGAAGTCCTCGAGCTCCTTGGCAAAGCCCTCATGAAATGTCTGCGATGCTGGACAAAGTTCAACTGCCCAGGCTGTTCCTCGGGTCTTACGTTATACGTTGTTCCGAAGCCCTCAATCGTCCACGGTACTGGGCGAAGGGGTTGAGGGATGACAAAGAAAAGTGGACAGAGTAAATGATGTGTCTTTGGCTCGAGGCCCCAAAAACAGATGTCATTACAGGAGCTGTTCCCTCCATAGGGAGAGGAAAGGTCAAAATTACAGCGATGCCATTAGGCAATTCTGTTACGTCTTCTAGAGTTTAGGCTTTAGACTGACTCTTGCTCAACATCCTTCGCTATGTCTTCAGATACCTTCGCGCGGTAACAAGTACCCTTCGTATGATTCAGGGAGCCTTCGGCATTAACTCCAACATTAGCCCTCAATTGTTGATGTACTTTGGTAAAACCTAGGTCAGAAACAATTATTATTATAATCAAGATTATGTCGTGTGCTCTCCTGACTTATGCACGTGCTTGTCGTTTTTTATATGTACTTTTTTCTCGATTCTCGATGCTCTGCTTAACTCTATATATATCCGTAGTGTTTGCCTTGTTTCCTCGCGCTGTTTGTGCTTTTGTAAGCTCTTGTCTTCATCGCTTTCGCCTTCACTAATACCTTCGCACCATTAGAGATCCCTTTCTCGCACTCTTTTTCAAGATGCCCAATGATCGGAGATCCAGTGAAGAGAATGTTAGGAAGAAGGCGAAGGTCCATAAGTCGTCTTCCAAGGATGGTTCTGATAAAGCCTGTCAATGAGGTTCGTCCTCAAATGACTAATGCCGCCGCTGCCTCGGAGCCCCCTTCGAAGGCTCCGGTTTCTTCCTCGAAGGATTCATCAACTCGGCTGGTTTCTGATAAACTAGCTATGTCGTTTCGTCCTCCTAAGGTGTATAACTTGATGGATGTTATTTCGAAAGGTGGAAATTAGAGTTCTGCTAAAACTTCATCGGTTTTAAAAGAAACTCCTTCGAAGAGCCTTGCTGTTCCCGTGAAGGGTTCTTCTTCTTCTTCAGCTGACACTGGCAAATCTATGGCTTCTGAGAAGGCCAAGATCCAGGACAAGGATGCCGAAGCGGGTGTAATTGTGCCCGTCGCACCTGGATTGAAGGCTAAGATCCAGGACAAAACCCAGGCTGGGGCTCATGAGGCTTCGGGCGAGGTCCAGATTCTGGACAAGGCTGTGGTTGAAGGTGCTGTTTCGAGTTGTCACCTTTCATTACTTAATATGTCTGAGCTTCGCCAGATGGCTGCTAACTTGAGGATTCTTTCAGATCGCTCTACGGTTCAACTTCCGTTAGAGCCTCATGTTCAACCCCGTGGTATTCTTAGCCCTTCGGCAGGTGGTGATCTTTTTCTACATTCTGTTTTTTAGGCGATGCAGGAGGAGTTTCTCCCTTTTGACGTGAATTTTGATTCAGTTGAAGCTGCCGAGGGGTCTTCGTTTGCTTGTGACGAGGTTCCAGCTAATACCTTCGTCATGAGTGCTCTGGCTGCTGAGCCTTTTGTTGCTGTTGCTAACAGGATTCGGCTTCCCCAAGTGGAGGAAGAACTGATGTCGCAGGGTGGAGATGCCCTGTATAAGTCTTTGTTGTCTTCGCAAGTGAAGGTGAGTTGTCTCTTTTTCTTTTTTTTTTATGCTTCATTAATAGCCTTGTTTGTTCTGATTTCTACTTCTTTTTGGCAGACTCTCGCTATTACCCATGCTTCCCTTCGCCAGTATCGGGAGCTGTCGAAGATGAAGAGTGATCGTGATACTCTTTGCAAGGACCTCGCTGCTCTTGAGACGAAGGTCAAGGAGAAAGAAGATGCACTCGCTCTTAGCGAGAAATGCTTGGCTGAACTTGGTTCAGAGAAAGAGTTGCTCGCTAAGTCTGCTGAGGACTTTGAGGCGAAGGTGGCCTCTTTGGACAAGCAGGTGGAAGAGCTGGATGCGTCCCTTGCGAAGGCTGCGAAAAATAACGAAGATCTCATTGCCAAGATTGATGTTGCTGATCAAGAGCTTACTGGTCTTGTAAAGGCTGAAAAGCTTCGATTGGCTGACGTTTGTGGTCAGGTTCGAGATGCCCTTGTTTCTGTTGGGGCAGCACCTGATCCGCTGCCTGAAGATGCTTCGACTGAGCATTACCAAGGTTGGCTTACTGTCAACATCCCTTATGTCATTGAAGCCTGCAGAGCTTTTTCGAAGAATGCTGTGCAACTTGCTGTTCGGGATGTTCTTCACTCGCTCGAAGCTGGAGGGAGTGATGCCTTGGCGAAGGCTATCGATGACTCCTTTTCCTTTGCTACTACTGACAGCACGCCTCCTGCTTTGATCGGAGCCCTCGTCAAGTTTGCTAATAATATTGACGAGTCTTTCTGGAACAGGGTTCTCTCTATCGGCCAGCAGCCTCAGAGTGAGGTATAAACTCTTTATGTTTAATTTGTATGGGACGTTACCCCTTCGGACATGTATTTGTTGAGAATGTCGTGAAGACATGTGTTGTAAACTTGTTATTGTTTGTACTTTTAATATTTGTTTGGCTTTGGATTTTTAGGATTCTTCTGATATTTCCCTGAGCGAGTTTGCCTTTTCGAAGGTTTCTTCTGACATTGTGCCAGAGAAGTGTGCTGCTTCGGAATCTTCGTCTGACGTTTCTTTGAGCGAGTTTGCCACTCTGAAGGCTTCTTCTGACGTTGTGTCGGGGAAGCGTGCTGCTCCGGAATCTTCATCTGACGTTTCTCTGAGCGAGTTTGCGACTCCGGAGCCTTCTTCTCATAATTTGGCTCGTAATGAGCCTCCAATTGAGATCTTCAGTTCTCCTTCGGAGATTTACTTATCTAGCGAATCGGACCCTTTGTCTCCCGTCGAAGGGGGTGAAGGTCCCCTTATTTTTCCTCCAGGAAGCCTTGGGGCTATTGGTAGAGTTTACCGCCCTGATGATGATGTTTTCGAAGGGCATCGAGGCTGCAAAAAGCGAGGATCTCGTGGATGCCGCCCTTATGGCGGTTCTTCGAGCAGTCATGTTACAACCAAGAGGAAGAGTAGCGGCCTTCGCCGCCATGATCCTCCTGTTTATATTGAAGACCCTTCTTCGCCCTTCGACGCTGCTTCACATGTTGAGCGAATGGTTTCTTCCGGGGTAGTAGATCCCGTTTTTCAAAGGCCTTATTCGCCTTCGAGCGGATATGACATTAACGAGTTTAGCGTTGTATGTCAGATGCTGTTAGAGTTAGGTCTTATTGTAAAGCAAGAGCCTGACGATGGTTCTCCTTGAATGAATTATGCTTTTGAGTTATTTTTAAAGAAATCCTCTTCGGCTTGCTTCGCTCTAGAATAGGTTTCTTTAATATCCTTGCTAAGCTTCTGCTTCTTGCGTGATGACCTTCTGTTTTCTTGTGAAGATTGAAGTTTTCACGCTTGAAACTTGCGTTTGGATCTATGCCCTGCGAAGGCAATCTTCGCTGAAAAAGTTTTTTCCAGTCTTCGGGAGAGATTATGCCTTCGCTTGGGCTTTTCTTTCATGCGTCTTAGCTTTTTTGTGATATTTTTGACTCTGAGGCAAGACTTTAAAGGAAAAGTTCAATCCCATGATTTGTCTTAATGCCTTCGATTTGTAACCTGGGGGCTTGGTATCATTTCATTTTTTTTATGATATAAGCCCTCGCATTTGGTGTGTACCAAATTGGTTTGCCCTTCGCATATTCTTAGACTTTTTCGTCCGATTTTCCTTCGTTCTAGGCCTTGGGCCTGATGGGTTTTAGCCAGTGGCTTCTCACTTTGAGGCCATGGCTTCGTTTGCTTGTTCTGGTTTTCCGTTTTTTGGAGTCCAGATAACAAGTTTTGTGATACTTTTGTATCTGAGGGATCTGTGTTATTTCTTATAACACGTTGCCTTGAAGTTGGGTTACACCAAGTTCTGCTTTGGTGTACCCTTCGCTTTATTCTAGGCTTTCTGCCTGACTTTGTTCGTTAAGCTCATGGCTTTGCCTTTTGATAAGGTTCCTCTGCAAATTACTCTGGAATTTTTTTAGGGTAAAAAGTAATTATAAAACTGTGATACAGTCTTAGAGGGTGCCTCGTTAAAAAATCTCACACCCTTCGCAGGGCTACCCTCGTGAGGAAAAAGAGCGCACCCCCCCGCATGTCTTTTATGTTTTACACATAAGCGATGTTCGCTCTACCGAAGAGTCGTTCTGTTGACTCTTGGTAGTAGCGGTTCATGAAATCTTGCAGTATCCTTGCAGAGTTCTTGAGGCCGAAGGTCTTGTAAGCTGGTATATCTTGCTCTTCTCTTATGAGATAGATATTCTTCCTTCCAGGAGTTTCATTGTCTTCAATAGCTCTTGCTTGCAGCTGATCCCCGAAGACCCTAATCACAGAGATTGATCCCGGAATTTTCATGCATAGATAAGCTTGATGTATGACAGCTTCGAACTTGTTAATTGACCCTCTCCCGAAGATTGCGTTGTAAGGGTAGATGAGGTCAACCACATCGAAGGTCACATCTTCAGTTCTTGCGTTTTCTCCTTCTCCGAAGGTTACTGGCAGTTCGATTTTCCCCATCGCCTGGATTATCTTTTCGGTGAAACCGACCAAAGGAATTCCTGCTGATTGAAGAGTTTCGTTTTCCAGGTCCATCCTTCTTAAAGTTGAAGCGAAGAGGATGTCAGCTGAGCTTCCCCCATCGATCAGTATTCTGAGGACATCGAATCCCTTGATGTTTGCTTGGATCACCAATGGGTCTGAATGCGGTTGATCGAGATTTCTTGCATCTTCTTCTCCGAAGGTTATATCAACATGGGACCACCTTGTCTTGACAAAAGGAGTCCCTGAAGAGACGTGTTGAACCCTTCGCATGTGTTCTTTTCTGGCCCTCCTTGAGTCTAGCTGCTGTGTGGATCATCCGATAATGGCATTTATTCTTTGCCTTCGCACTTTGCTGTTGGCTTCTGATTGCCTTGCGTTGTTTTGATGATCCGTTTCCGGAGGTGGTGGTAGCGTCGTCAAACTTTGTGGTTGATGATAAGTATGTTGTTGTAGCTGCTGCGAAGCTTCTGTTGGGTAGGTGACCACATGATTTACAGAATGCGAAGGATAGATTGAATGAGTGTTGCTTTGGGACCAGTCTTCGCGAAAGTTGCCCATGTGACGAATGGCTTTCTTTGCTTCCCTGTTTGCCAGCCAATTCTGCTTGTATGACAGGAAGTCTCGGCATTGTTTAGTTGTGTGCCCTTTACCTTCGCCGTGAAGTTCGCAAAACACGGTGCGGGAGTTGGATTTTTGTTGTCACCGTCTCTGCTTCTTTCCTCATGATCTTTGTCATGGTTGCTTCGCCCTTTTCCTTTTTTGTCCTCTCTGGTTCTCTTCTCATCTCCTCTTTGCTCTCTGTTTTCGAGATTGTGTACCCTTCGACTGCTGTGGTCCCTGGTGTTTTCTTTGCTTTCATCATGCCTTCGATTTCGGCTTGATTCTCTGTCTTCTTTGGCTTTTTTCTCATCTCTTTGTTGCTGAGTTTGCTTCTTTTCATCGTCCTTCTTTCTTCTGAATTCATCATCTGACCTTGCATACTTTTCAAAAATGTCAAGTAGTCCAAAGATTGTGGTAGGCTTCTTCCTTGCCCGCGAAGAGTGGAAAGGGCCAGACCTCAGTCCTTCCATCAAAGCATCAATTACAGTGGAAGCCCCTACTCCTCTAGCCTTCGATTTGATCTCCATAAATCTCTGCATATATTCTCTGAGGCTTTCGTCGCTCCTTTGCTTGCAAGAGAACAATTTTCCTTGATGCACCTCTTCAGCTTGGAAACCCTGAAAATTGTTTATGAACTCCTTTCTCAATTCGGACCATGAATTGATTGATCCCGGTTCTAAGGTGAAGAACCATGTTTTGGCAGTGCCTTCGATTGCCATCACCAGTGCCTTCGCGTATGTGGAATTTGTGCCTCCGCCGGATTCTACTGCAGCTTCGAAGGACATCAAGAATTCTCTTAGATCAAACTTCCCTTGATATGCTTTAATTTTTGGCATCTTGAAGTTGAAGGGCCCGGGCTCGTTTTGAAGTTCTTCGCTTAGCGGTGAATTTTCATTAAACATTGAAGTTGGTTGAACGTCTCTGCTTGTGCTGCTTACTTCATAGACCACCTTCGCTTCGTTCTGCTTTTGCGTCTTTTTTGGATGATTCTGACTTAGCTTCTTCAGGTTGTTCATATCTTCGTTTACTTGGTTCAGCCTTTCATCCATTTCATCAATTTTCCTCTATGTTTGCCTTATCTTCTGCAGCATGTCTATCTTTAGCTTAGACTTCTTTTCTACGATTATCAAGCGTTTTTCCCTCTCAAGCCTTTCTTGCTCTATGAAGCGAAGTCGTTCTGCTATAGAATCTGCTTCATCGTCTGCTGTTTCGTCACCCTCCGGAAGGACGTTTCCTACTTGCGAAGCGTCTCCGACGTTGTTTTGTATTCCTCTCTGAGCCTCCTCCTGCCTTAGAGCTTCCTCTTGTCTTGCAGCTTCTTTGGCTCGAGCAGCTTCCTCGGCTCGTGCGGCTTCGGCACGTGCTTCTTGTTCTCTGGCGACTTTGACTTCTTCTTCTTCTCTAGCTTGTCTTTCCCTTTCAATCTCAGCGCGCTGTGTTTCGACATCTATTGTCTTTGATGATCTGCCTTTGGCCATCTTGAGTTGTAAACGTGGTCATGGGTTCGCCCCGCGTGACGGCGCCAAATGTTGGGGGATCGAAGGTCTTGATCGACTCGACGAAGCCCTCCAACGATAAGTGTGTGGTGATTGCGTCCTTGCGAAGCCCTCCTGGCGTCTTCAACGCTCAGATTGCTCCTAGCGAAGCCTTTTCAACACTTCGAAGTCCTCGAGCTCCTTGACGAAGCCCTCCTGAAATGTCCGCGATGCTGGACAAAGTTCAACTGCCCAGGCTGTTCCTCGGGTCTTACGTTATGCGTTGTTCCGAAGCCCTCAATCGTCCACGGTGCTGGGCGAAGGGGTTGAGGGACGACAAAGAAAAGTGGACAGAGTAAATGATGTGTCATTGGCTCGAGGCCCTAAAAACAGATGTTATTACAGGAGCTGTTCCCTCCATATTTATAGGGAGAAGAAAGGTCAAAATTACAGCGATGCCGTTAGGCAATTCTGTTACGTCTTCTAGAGTTTAGGCTTTAGACTGACTCTTGCTCAACACCCTTCGCTATGTTTTCAGATACCTTCGCGCGGTAACAAGTACCCTTCGCATGATTCAGGGAGCCTTCGGCATTAACTCCAACAAATACACTCAAAAATATGAGAATCCAGGGCTATGGATGAGCTGTCCAACAAACCCTGAAGGCATTCGACGAAGACGAAATCGCTTCATCAGAAATTATCAGAACGAAAGTAACCTTCGAAGACGGTGAAAAGTGGGTCACTCAGGAAGAAAAATTCTATATCATAGACTCTACAAGCCAATACAGTGCAATATTTGGCAGGGGACTCCTAACAAGCTTCGCCGCAGCCATTCACTACAACTTTTTAGTCATGAAAGTACCCTCACCACAAGGAACGATAAGCATCGGAAGTAACCCCCTGTGAGGTCAGGATGAAGAGATCAAAGAGAAAACAGATCACAAAGAAAACTAAAACAAAGAAAGCCAGACAAAGGGAGAATAGCCCAAACTCCAACCTTCGAGCGAAGTTGATAAAGTATAGTTGTGGCCAAATTTACCAGAAAGAACGGTGTCGATCGGAAAGAACTTGACAAACAATGAAAGAACGGCGTTGATCGGAAAGAACTTGACAACCTTCAATTGATCAACTTCCTTCGAAGCAGCGTTGATGTCTTCGCATGGTCCCCGCAAGACATCACCAGAATCAAAAGAGAAACCATCCAGCACGAATTAAAGGTCAACCCCAAGATCAGGCCTTTCGCGGACAAAATACAAAAGGTATCAGATGAAAAGAAAGCAGAAGCAACATCAGAGATAAAAAAAATGCTCAAGGCAGGAGTAATAAGACCAACAATATTCTCAAGCTGGTTATTGAATGTAGTCCTAGTCAAGAAAAAGACAGGAGAATGGGGAATGTGCATTGATTTCACAAGACTAAATAAAGCATGTCTTTCAGACAACTTCCCTCTTGACCGTATCGACACCATCACCGACTCAGTTGCAGGATGTCAATCATTAAGTTTCTTGGATGCTTATTCCGGATATCACCAAATCCATATGGCAGAAGATGATGAAGAAAAAACAGCTTTCATCACATATGACAGAACATTCTGCTTTGTAAGAATGCCCTTCGGCCTACGAAATGCCAGTGCAACCTTCGCAAGACTCGTTAAAAAGGTCTTCGAGAAACAGTTGGGAAGAAACGCAGAAGCATATGTTGATGACATCGTCATAAAGACAAAAGAAAGAGCGAATCACCAAGTAGACTTAGACAAAACATTCAGAAACCTAAGAAAACACAACCTTAAGCTTAACCCAGCAAAGTGCGTCTTCGCTGTCGAAGCCGGAAAACTATTGGGGTTCATGGTATCCCAAAGAGGAACTGAAGCAAACAAAAGCAAAATCAAAGCAATTCAGGGCTTGGCTCCTCCAAAATGCCTGAAAGACGTGCAAAGATTAGCTCGAAGGTTGAACTCTTTAAGCAGATTCATCCCCAAATCTGCAGAACGAAGCGGACCTATTTTCAAAGCCCTTTGATCAAAAGAAGAGTTTCAATGGGGGCTTGAACAAGATGAAGCCTTCAAAAAAATCAAGGCAGCCCTAAAAGAACTGACAACTCTTTCTAGCCCAAAACCGGACGAGGACCTCTACTTATACATAGTAGTGTCGGCGAAGGTTGTAAGCGCAGCCCTGGTCCATGAAGACAGCGAAGACAAAATGCAAAAACCGGTATACTTCGTGTCTGAGTCTTTATCCGGAGCAAAGCTTCTATATTCAGAGATAGAAAAAATAGCCTACACAGTGGTCATGTCTTCAAGGAAGTTGAAACACTACTTCACAAACAGAAAAATAATAATACCAACCTCTTTTCCCCTCCGAGACACGCTTCGTAGCAGAGAAGCAGATGGAAGAATAGGGAAGTGGCCAGCTGAATTGGCACCATATGACATAGAATTCAGGGCCCAAACAGCAATTAAGGCAGCGGCACTCGTCGATTTCATAGCAGAATGGACACCGGCAACACCTGAAGCCTTAATCAACTTAACAGAGCCTCTCTGGACCATCTTCACCGATGGAGCCTGGGGAGCCACAGGTGAAGGAGCATCGGCCATCATAACATCACCCTCGGGCATCAAGCTAAGATACGCAGTGAAGCCAGAATTCCATTCCACTAACAACATAGCGGAGTACGAAGGGGTATTGCTAGGCCTCCGCAAGGAAAAAGCATTAGGGGCAAGAAGAGTCCTAATCAGTACAGATTCTGAAGTGGTTGCTAATCAGGTTGAAAATACCTACCAAGCCAGAGAGACAGAATTAATAAAATATCACAAGGCAGTTACTAAGATGCAGAAATACTTCAGAGGTTTCACAGTAAAGAGCTTGAAACGAAGCCTAAACAAGGAAGTCGATGCCTTAGCGAAGGCAGCAGCAAAAGGTGAAGGTCTTCCACAAGACGTCTTTTTCGAAATCCTCTCTGCATCAACTGCTGAGGAATCGAAAAGAAAAATCCATCACCTATTCCAAACTGGAGGGTTCCGATAATAGCTCACCAAAACAATCAATACAAAGCCCAAGATGACACAGAGGCAAAATGAATATCACAAAAATCTAGGAACTACAAGTTGATAGAGGGGCAGTTGTACAAAAGCGGTGTATGCCAGGCTTGGTTACGATGCATCCTTCCAGACGATGGAAAGAAAATTTTACAAGACATACATTCGGGCATGTGCGGATCTCATGTCGCATCAAGACCACTTGTAGTGAAGGTATACAGAATGGGTTTCTATTGGCCTACAGCGGTCAAAGATGCCAAAGATATAGTAAAAAAGTGCAGCGAATGTAAATTTTTTGCAAGACATCAGCGAAGCCTTGCAGCCGAAGTGCAACTAATGCAACCCACATGGCCATTCTACCAATGGGGCATAGAAATAGTCGGAAAATTGCCAGCCGCACCGGGAAACTTGCAGTACACCTTCGTTGCATTGGATTACTTCTCCAAATGGATCAAGGTCAAAGCAGTAGTTTCGATCACCTCGGAAAACATGAGAAAAATCGTATGGCAAGCCATAATCTGCAGATACGGAGTACCAAGAAAGATGGTAGTGGACAATGGAAAACAATTTGATAGTCTCACCTATTCAAAGAGTTCTGCGAATCTCTGTGGATAAATCTACGCTTCGCATCACTAACCTGCAAAAGAATGTGATATGCATGGGAAAAAGAAGTTTCAGTCAAGCATGATGTTCAAGTTTGCAGCCACACCAGAATTAATCCGCAATGTTTGAGTGTGCATGTGACATATCCTTAGAAAGATATTGAAGTATGTTTTCATATGCAACAAACCGTGCAACATTTGGACTTCTGAGCGAGGAGTTATGGTCAGTTTAGTGGATGCTACCATGCAGTCAAGTGCATGCTCGAGAATTGAAGAGACCTCTCAAATACTTCATTTAGACAACAGTTCAGCTAATGAAGAGTCAAGAAGACCTTTGGTATGGTGTTTAGCATTCATATTGACAACTTTTCACATGCATCTTTTATAGTATAAATATCCATGTATCCCTCACATGTAAAAGAGACTTCGATTATGAATACATAGACACCTTGTGTGTGTGTGTGTTTTCTCCTTCCATGGAGACAATATTTGGAACTAGTAAGGCACGAGAGTCTTGCGCATGAGTTCTTTCGATTCCTGAGGGGATTGTAGAACACCGAACTTTGGTTCACCCTGTTCGTGCTTCACATCTATATGGTGTGACTGCGTGGGCAGGTTCTGGTCGGTGCGTGAAAGGGCAGCTGTCTCGGTGGTTCCTCGCGGGTACAAGATCTCGTGGTGCTACCTCTCCGTCAGGTCATGCAATGATAGTTATCAAGTTTTTCATGTGTCCCACCATGAAGATCAGGCCATAGAAGCTTGCTGCCCGTAATCCATATGTGTGTCCGCATCATTTGGTATTAAGAGCCTTGGTTGCCACGGTGAGACATAGTTATCTTTGTAACCTTGCTACACAGATTGGTTATTGATTCCTAGATAGTGTTGGGTCAGGCCAGAATGCTGATAGGGTGCCTAGAGAGATTTAAACAATAGTTTCCTCTCATTGCGTCGGGTCAATTCGATGGTTTGATTCTAGCTACATGGAGTTGTTGCCTTTTTGCATTCGAGTTTGTAGTTATCTTGTTCGTGTGGTCAAGTTTGTATTTTTTTTTTCTTGAGTCAAGTTTCCAATATCCTTGTTCACCTCTGCTACAACAAGCATGAGTCGAGGACGACTCATTTTGAAGGCAGGGAGAATGATATGCATGGGAAAAAGAAGTTTCAGTCAAGCATGCTGTTCAAGTTTGCAGCCACACCAGAATTAATCCGCAATGTTTGAGTGTACATGTGACATCCTTAGAAACATATTGAAGTATGTTTTCATATGCAACAAACCGTGCAACATTTGGACTTCTGAGCAAGGAGTTATGGTCAATTTAGTGGATGCTGCCATGCAGCCAAGTTCCTGCGCGAAAATTGAGATGACCTTTGGAAACTCCATGCAAGCAGCAAACCAAGAGTCAAGAAGACCTTTCATATGGTGGATTAGCACTCAGATTAATGTCACAACTTTTCACATGCTATTCATAGTATAAATACTCATGTAATCCTCCAATGTAAAGAGACTTTGATTATGAAAATTTAGACACCTTGTGTGTGTTTTTCTCCCATGGAGGAAATATTTGGAAACCACTAGTAGGGCATGAGTGTCTTACAACAATCGTTCTTTCGATTCCTGAGGGAGTTGTAGAACGCCGAACTACGGTTCACCTAGTTCGTGCCTTCATGTCTATACGGCGTGATTGCGTGGGCTGGTTCTTGTCGTTGCGTGGAACGGCGGATGTCTCGGTGGTTCGTCATGGGTGCAAGATCTTATGGTGTGCCACCTCTCCGTCAGGTCACACACTGATAGTTATCAATGTTTCATGTGTTCCACCGTGAAGATCGGGCCACAAAAGGTTGCTCTCGCGTAATCCGTACGCGTGTGCATATCAGAATGGTACAGTCAAAAGTGCAAACAAAATAATATTCAAAGGAATAGAGAAAAGAGTCTTCAACATCAAAAGAGGGAAATGGCTCGAAGAACTACATTCAGTCGTGTGGTCTCTAAGAACAACACCATCAAGGTCAACATGTTTCAGCCCTTTCAAGTTACTCTTCGGTGAGGAAGCAATGACACCAGAAGAAGTAAAAAAAAAAAAATCACTGTGAAGCCACGCGGAAGATTCCCGTGAAGCACAGTTGGCATCGAAAGAAGAGTTAGAAGAAAAACAAAATGAAGCTGTTCTCAACCTTCAGAAATATGAAGAAGAGACGAAAAAGTGGAAAAATAAGAACATAAGGTCAAAAGAAATAAAAGATGGGGATCTAGTTCTTCGATGGAAACCAAACTAAGGCACCATTGGCAAGCTCCGAAGCAAATGGGAAGGACTATTCATAGCGAAGGCAACTGCCAATGCAAAGGATTTCAGGTTATTAAGTTCTGAAGGCGAAGAAGTAAGCCATACATGGAATGTTGAAAAGTTGAAAAAATACTATGTGTAAAGTGCAAAGAAAAAACTGGTCTGTATTCTTTTCCTTGCATAGGGTAACCCTTCTCAGTGAGCAATGTTTTAAAAGAGGCAGAACCGAGGAATAAAAAAATTTTCCCTACAAAAATGTCATAGCTTCGTTGGAAAAGCATGAAACGCATTCATCCCAAAAAGGGATAGATACGAACAAGTCGCCATCATTCGGCAAATGAAACGATACCCCCCCCCCCCCCCCAAAAAAAAATTGCAAAATGAGGATAAGGAAAAGAAAACTTATAACCTTCGCACGACAAAAAGCATCGTCCCAAAAGGACAGAAAAAGAAAGGATGTCCGGCAAGAGAAAGCCAATCATCCAAGTTGATTGAAAAACCTCTAGAAGAAGAGGAAGTCAAGCAACAAACGAAGTCGAGGTACCTTATATAGGCAAAGAAAAGTTACAGGAATCGAGCCCCATCATCCGAGTCGTAAATATGAAAGGACGTGACGCCAGGATCAAAAGATTAAAAGAAAAAAGATTAAACCTGTTGCAGATAAATATTAACTACTTTAGGGCCCCACTTCGTGAACCGCTTCAGCAGTTGAGGGCTAATGTTGGAGAGTCTGACAACGGTTTCAGGCTAGCAAAGGGTAGATAAGCCGAGGAAGCACTAGAGCGAAGGGTAGAGAGATAAAGCAAACTTACGAAAGGTAGTTCTTGAAATCCTCCATGTAACACTAGGGTCAGGTCTATAAATATGACCAGACCCCCCTGTAAGGACAACAATTTTTCGGGCCACGAGCCAGTGATATCATTTGCGCCATTCAAAACTCTTTTACGTCTCCGCCCCCTCTATCCAGCAGCGTCGACGACCGAGGGCTTCGACGTACGGCAACGCTAAAGACCAAAGGGAAGAGCCCAGTCTCTAGGGATGGCAATTTCACCTACGGATGCGGGTGCCCGACGGGTGCAGGCACGGGTGAAGTTTTCCACCCGTGGGTTTCACCCGCGCCCGGCCCGCCAAGTCTCAAGTGCATGGGCGGGTCTTCCTTTTCACCTGTGCGTGCCTGTCGGGCACCCGAAACTGCAAGTCACTTGGCCCACCGGTCTTTCCAAACTCCAACCCAAGCCACCAAATTCCAAAATTAAAATAACCCAAAAGCACAAGCACTCAGTCCCACAACTCCATCGTTCCCCACGCATTCGTTTCTCTCTCGTTCGTTCTTTCCCCAACTCGGCCCGGTTCGCTTCGTTCCCCAACTCCCTCCTCACATCTGGTCAAATCCATGAAATTGGCTGCCACCAGTGAATAATCCCGCCGCCACCAATTGCCGTGGACCTTCTCTCTGAGTCAGCATTCCATTTTCGCATCTTAAGAACATCTCTCGGTCCTCCTCTCTCGCTCTCTCCCTCAACGAAGCCATGGCGAGTCCCCCGCCTCTCAAATCTGTTGGAGAAGCTGGTGAGGAGGGGAGCGGGGCGCAAGACTTGTTGCTGGACGGCATGGGTGTCAAGGCAGCGCTGGTGCGACGCGACTCAGCGCCCCACTCCCCGGTGAGGGCAATGCGGGAGGAGGGCTGCCATGATTCTTTCGGTCAAGGTGAGAACCCGACGGGCGCCCGAGACCCGGCGGGCGCGGGCGTGGGTGCTAGACTCAACCCGAGGGTGCGGGTGTCATTTTTCACCCGCAGTTTTTTTCTTCGCAGGGTGGGTGTTTGCTCCACCCGACCCGAACCCGACCCGTTGCCATCCCTACCAGTCTCTCACCTTCGCGTCCAGCAACGTGGACAACCGAGAGGGCTTTGCCCAAGTCAACTCATGAACATCTTATACTCGGAGGGCTTCGCCCCGACCCAAAGTCACAAACAACCTTCGTTGGGGGCTTCGCATCACGATCAAGGGAATCGTTCCCCCAACAGTGGGAATCCTGCTTCGATCTCGTGGCTCGTCACGGTGAGGGAGTGTTGGGGATCGAAGGTCTCCGTGTGACGTGTCGAAGCCTCCAACGGTTGATAGAAGCGTCCTGGTTCTGGCGAAGCCCTCAAAGGTAGATGACGCCTTCGAATCACCTCGCGAAGCCCTCCTTGTTCGTCGTCGCCGCCTTCTGGTTGGAGCGAAGCCCTCCTTCCTGGTCCGCGGTGTCAGACGTAGGTGTTCCTACTCAGGTTCCCTGCAGTCTGTTGCGCGAAGCTCCTTCACCCGCGATGCTGGGCGAAGGGGTTGAATAATTAGAGAGGTTTGAGTGCGGTGCAAAATGATTCCTCCTTTGGCTCGTGGCCCAAAAAACAGATGTCATTACAGGATCATCTCCCTCCATATTTATAGGGGGTGAGGTGATTATATTTACAAGTGTGCCATTGGCTACTTTAACATGGTTCTTAGCTTGGTGGACTTCAGACTCCTGTGCCGTCCACTTCTTTTATTCTTCCTTCGCTGGTGGCTGTTTGACCTTTGCGTGGGTCAGAGGGGCTTCGGTGTAGTCCCCAACATTAGCCCTCAATTGATGATGTGTTATTAGTGTAACTAAAACCAGAAGCAATTTTATTTATCAATTTATGACTGCTCCGTGCGCCTTTCTGACCCATACACGTGTCTTGTCGTTTTCATTCCGTACTTCTTTTCCGTTCCCGATAGTCGCTTCCCTTCTATATATCTTCATCGTGGGCGCGCTGTTCCTTCAATCGCATGCTTTGCGCGTCTTCTTTCCTTTGGCTATTCCAATCCCTTTCGCAGTAGGAGATCCTTTTCCTTCGTTCCTATTCAAGATGTCTGGTAGCCGAAGGTCTAGCGAAGAGCAAGCTAAGAAGAAGCTGAAAACTCACAAGACCTCGTCGAAGGACTGCTCCGATAAGGCTATCAGCGAAGCTAATGTGACGGCTTTGGGTGCTGCTGTTCCTTCGGCGAATCAGCCGAAGACTTCACATTCAGCGAAGTCGTCTTTTGCTTTCATGCCTCCGGTGATTCGTTCCGCATTAGATTTGTTCTCCATTCCGGAGGATGGGGGTAGTAATTCTTCTGGGTCTAAAGCTCAGTCTGTCCCTAAGAAAGTCATTTCGAAGGGCTCTTCTTTTGTTGCGAAGGATATTTCTGCTTCTACAGTTGACGTTCGTGATGCCAGTGCCGCTGGGAAGGCCAAGATTCAGGACAAGGCTTCCAAGGGTGCTGATTCTGTTCTTGCTAAGTCCGGATCGAAGGCTAAGATCCAGGACAAGACCTGTGTTGAGGGTCCTGATGTTCCTCCTGTTGCCCCTGTTCATAATGAAGGAGTAGCCGAAGCCTCTGCTCAAGGTTGTCTCTCATCTCTTAGTATGGCTGAGCTTCGTCAAATTGCTGATAACTTGAGACCTCTTACAGATCGCTCCCAGGTTCAACTACCTTCGGAGCCAGGTGTTGGGCTTCGTGAGCCCCTTAGCCCCTCAGCAGGTGGTGATCTTTTCCTACACTCAGTCTTTGAAGCAATGCTTGGAGAGTTCTCCCTTTTGACATGACTTTTGATTCAGTCGAAGCTACTGGGGGTTCTTTAACTCTTTGTGACGAGGTGCCTTCGAACATCTTCGTTATGAGTGCTAGTGCCGCTGCGCCCTTTGTTGCTGCTGCAGAGAGGGTTCGTTTTCCCCAAGTGGAGAATGAGCTCGTACTTCAGGGTGGTGATACTCTGTACAAGTCTTTACTATCTTCGCAAATGAAGGTAAGTGGTTTATTATTTTTGTTTTTCCTCAGTTGCTTGTTTTTCTAACTTCGCTCTTATTTTCGTCAGTCGCTTGCCATTACCCAAGCCTCCCTTCGCCAGTTTAATGAGCTGACTCTGGCGAGGGCTGATCGAGACCGGCTTCGCAAGGATCTTTCAACTCTTGAATCTAAGATCAAGGAGAAAGAAGATGCACTTGCTCTTAATGAAAAACGTGTGGTAGATCTCTCTGTTGAGAAGGAGACCCTCGTCAAGTCCACTGAAGATTTTAAGGCGAAGGTGGCTTCTCTAGAGAAACAGCTGGAGGATCTTGATTCGTCCCTTGTGGAGGCTTTGGAGGCCAACAGGGTCCTTCGCGGAAAAGTTGAAACCACGGATCAGGAGGCGGCTTCTTTTGCTGAGGCTGAAGAGCTTCGCCTGTCTTCTCTTTGCAGCCACATTCAGGATGCTCTTATCTCGGTTGGAACTACTCCTGACCAGATCCCTGAGAACGCTTCGACTGAGCAGCGTCAGTCTTGGCTATCTGTCAATATTCCATTCGTGGTGAAAGCTTGTAGGGCCTTCTCCACCAATGCCGTTCATCTGGCTGTTCGGGATCTCCTCCATTCTCTTGATGTCGAAGGGAGTAATGCTTTGGCGAAGGTTGCTTCTGACGACTTCAAATTTTCTGCTGTTGATTCTACTCCCCGTCCTGTGGTTGAAGCTCTACTAAAGGTCGCCGGTCATTTTGACGAATCCTTCTGGAACCGGGTGCAGCCTGTCGGTCGTCTGCCTCAGAGTGAGGTATAAACAATTTATTTTTGCTTCGAGAGAGGGGTTACATCATTCCTTTGAACTTGTATCTTGTTGAGAATTGTTGTAATCGTTGTAAACTTTATGTTGTTTTGATTAATTTTTGCTTGATTTTTGGACCTTAGGCTTCGTCTGATATTTCTTTGAGCGAGTTTGCTACTCCGAAGGCTTCTTCTGACCTGGTTTCCGGGAAATGTGTTGCTCCGGATTCATCGTCTGATGTTTCCCTGAGCGAGTTTGCGACTCCAGATCCTTCTTCTAGTGGCTTGATTCGCCGTGAGCCTCCAATTGAAGTTTTTAGTTCTCCTTCGAAGATTGATTTATCTAGTGATTCGAGTCCTTTGTCACCCGTTGAGGGAGGTGAAAGTTCTTTCTCTTTTCCTCCTGGTAGCCTTGTGGCTATTGGGAGAGTTTATCGCCCAGAGGCTGATGTTCCCGAAGGAAGTCGGGGTTGTAACAAACGAAGGCATCGTGGTCGCTGTCCACGAGGTAGTAGTTCCTCACATCGAGGTGCAGCCAAGAAGAAGAAGGGAGGGGACGTTTTAAATTCGTCTTCCTCCTTCGATGCAGCTTCGCATGTTGAGCGAATGATTTCGTCTGGGGTAATAGATCCCATATTTCAAAGGCCTTATTCTCCTTCGAGTGGATATAATATTGATGAATTTAGTATTGTATGGGAAATGCTTTTAGAATTGGGCCTTATTGTAAAGCATGAGCCTGACGATGGCTCTCTTTGATCGATGTCGTGTGCTTAATAAAGCTTTTCTTTTGAAGTAGTCTTTCGAAGATCTTTGCCAGAGAGAAGATTTCTTCAATATCATCCGAAGCTTTTAATGCTTCTTGCACAATGACCTTGTGTTTCCTTTGAGGAACGCAAGTTTTCGTGTTCTCGTTCTTTGATATTTGAATATTTTCATGCGAAGGATCGCGCTTTTTTCTTTTGCGAAGGTTTCTGTTTGCCAATACTTGGGTAGATTAGGCTTTCTTTGCTTATCTTTTCCTTCGGCTCTTGTCTGGAGTCTTTGTATCATCCCTCGTGATACATCGATCCAAACTGAGATTACACCAAATACTCAATTGGTGTAACCTTCGGATTCTCTAGGCTTTTGCCTGATATCGTTTTTGGGCTCGAAGCTTCATTTCTTGAGCCTTGGCTCTTCTACGCCCCCCAGGAAATTGCTCTGGAATTTTTCGAGGGTAAAAAAGTAATTATAAAACTGTGTTACAGTCTTGGAGGGTGCCTCATTAAAAAACCTCACACCCTTCGCAGGGCTACCCTCGTGAGGAAAAAGAGTGCACCCCCCGCAAGTTTTGTGCTTTTACATATGGCCATCGCGCGTGCTACCGAAGAGATGTTCTTGGTAGACACGGCTCATGCATCTCTGATATATCATGGACAAGTTTTCTAGTCCGAAGGTCTTGGGCACTGGGGCCTTTTGCTTCCTTCGGATGAAGTGGACATTCTTCCTTCCAGGGGTTTCGCCATCTTCAATACTTCTTGCTTAGAGTTGGTCTCCGAGGACGCTGATCACAGAGATGGGACCAGGAATCTTCATGCATAGATAGCCCTGATGTATGGCTGCTTCAAACTTGTTAATGGACCCCCTTCCGAAGATTGCGTTGTAAGGATAAACAATGTCAACCACATCGAAGGTCACATCTTCAGTTCTTGCGTTGTCTCCTTCGCCGAAGGATACTGGTAGGTTGATTTTTCCCAATGCTTGGATAACCTTTCCAGTGAAGCCAATTAATGGTATTCCTGCAGGTTGTAGTGTTTCGTTTTCCAGCTTCATCTTTCTATATGTAGAAGCGAAGAGGATGTCAGCTAAGCTTCCTCCAACGACAAGTATTCTGAGTACATCGAACCCTTTTATATTTGCCTTGATGACCAGTGGGTCTGAGTGGGGTTGGTCAAGGTCCCTTGCGTCTTCTTTTCCGAAGGTGATGTGGACGTGGGACCATTTGGTTTTCACAAACGGAGCCCTTGACGTCACGTTATGTACCCTTCGTATGTATTCTTTTCTTGCCCTTCTTGAGTCTAGTTGCTGGGTCGATCCTCCGGAGATAGCGTTAATAGTTTGTCTTTGAGACGTGTAGCTTGTTTCTGTGCTTCTTCTATTGTTTTGCTGGTTCATTTCTGGAGGCGGTGGCAGCGTTGCCAGGCTTTGAGGTTGAGAGTAGGCATACTGCTGTGCCTGATGCGAAGCTTCTCTTGGGTAGTTGACAACATGATTGACAGAGTGCGAAGGGTATGTTGTCATTGGGTTCCCTTGAGACTAGTTTTCACGATAGTTACTTGTGTGTCTGATGGCCTTCTTCGCCTCTCTTTCTGCGGTCCATTCCTGTTTGAATTGTTGCAGATTTCGGCACTGCTTTGTTGTATGGCCTTTTCCTTCGCCATGCAACTCGTAGTATGGAGTGCGAGAACTGCTTCTCTGATTGTTTTCTCTGTTTTTGTCTTCGCCGTCTCTATCATGGTTGCTTCGCTCTTTCCCTCTTTCGTCGTCTCTGGTTCTCTTTTCATCGCCCCTTTCTTCTCTGTTTTCGAGGTTGTGTATCCTTCGATTGTTATGATCTTTCGAACTGTCTCTGTTATCGTCGTGCCTTCTGCTTCGACTCGCTTCTTTTTCTTCTTTATACTTCTTTTCATCTTTGACTAGCTGGGATTGTTTCTTTTCGTCTTCTTTTTTCCTTCGGAACTCATCATCCGATCTTGCGTATTTCTCGAAGGTGTCCAACAGTGTGAAGATAGTTTTGGGTCTCTTCCTTGTTAGTGTAGAATGGAAAGGGCCAGCCCTCAAGCCTTCCGTTAGTGCATCAATAACTGTCGAAGCTCCTACGTCTTTTGCTCTTGATTTTATTTCCATGAATCTCTGCATGTATTCCCTTAAGCCTTCGTCTGGTTTCTGCTTACAAGAAAATAGTCTTCCCTGATGAATTTCTGATGCTTGGAAGCCTTGGAAATTGTTTATGAACTCTCTTCTTAATTCGGACCAAGAATTAATTGATCCTGGTTCAAGAGTGGAAAACCATGTCTTTGCAACTCCTTCGACTGCCATCACCAAAGCTTTCGCGTATGTTGAGTTTGATCCTCCGCCCGATTCTACTACGGCTTCGAAAGACATGAGGAACTCTCTCGGACATGTTTTTCCTTGGTATGCCTTTATCTTTGGCATTTTGAAATTGACCGGCCAAGGTTCGCTCTGTAGCTCTTCGCTCAAAGGAGAGTTTTCGTTGTAGATGATGCATGGCTGGTTGTCCTTGCCAGAGCTTCTTACTTCGTACACCATCTTGTGCTCGGTTTGTTTGCGAGTCTTGTGGTGCATGTCTTGTTCTTGCTTCCTCAGGTTCTCCATTTCCTCATTGTATTTGTTTAACTTACTATCCATTATGTTGATCTCTTGTTGGGCTTGCACTATTTTTTCGAGCATGTCTTTTTTCAGCTTCGCTGTCTTTTCGATGATGGCCAACTTCTTCTCTCTTTCGATTCTTTCTTGCTCTATGATGCGAAGCCTTTCAGTTATGTTGCGTGTTTCGTCGTCCTCTTGCTGGAAGCTTGCTGCTTGAGATGTTTCAGCGTTGTTTACTTGCATAGCTCTTAAAGCTTCTTCTTTTCTTGCCACCTCTTCGGCTCTTGCTATCTCTTCTGCTCGTGCGGCTTTGTCCCGCTCTTCTTGTTCTCTTGCTGTTCTGACTTCTGCTTCCTTCGCTAGCCTTTCGTTTTCAGCTTCGGTTTCTGCGCGTTGTGTGTCGCTGATGTTTGTTCTCGGCTTTGCTTTGGCCATGTTGATCGTGGTCGTGGGTTCACCCCGCGGGACGGCGCCAAATGTTGGTGGATCGAAGGTCTCCGTGTGACGTGTCGAAGCCCTCCAACGGTTGATAGAAGCGTCCTGGTTCTGGCGAAGCCCTCGAAGCTAGATGACGCCTTCGAATCACCTCGTGAAGCCCTCCTTGTTCGTCGTCGCCGCCTTCTGGTTGGAGCGAAGCCCTCCTTCCTGGTCCGCGGTGTCGGACGAAGGTGTTCTTACTCAGGTTCCCTGCAGTCTGTTGCGCGAAGCTCTCCTTCACCCGCGATGCTGGGCGAAGGGGTTGAATAATTAGAGAGGTTTGAGTGCGGTGCAAAATGATTCCTCCTTTGGCTCGTGGCTCGAAAAACAGATGTCATTACAGGATCATCTCCCTCCATATTTATAGGGGGTGAGATGATTATATTTACAAGTGTGCCATTGGCTACTTTAACATAGTTCTTAGCTTGGTGGACTTCAGACTCCTGTGCCGTCCACTTCTTTTATTCTTCCTTCGCTGGTGGCTGTTTGACCTTCGCGTGGGTCAGAGGGGCTTCGGTGTAGTCCCCAACAGGGAGAAATAGGAGTGGGGAGGAGCTAGAGGAGTTCCTCGGGGAGCTATTTGGTACGGGGGATTCGGCCGGGGAGTGGTTGTGTGGCAGCGGCGAGCGGTGGTTCCGTCTCGGGCGGCCATGGCGGCTTGGCAGAGAGAGAGAGAGAGAGAGAGAGAGAGAGAGAGAGAGAGAGAGAGAGAGAGAGAGAGAGGCGCAGGGACTTGAGCGGTTGGAGGAGGAGAGGATGAGCGCGAGATGGCGTGTGGAAGAGCGGCACTTCAGTGCCCATGCACGCTCTGCGGCGGCGCGCAGAAGAGTTGATCGAAGCGAGGAAGAGCATAGAGACACGGGACCCACAAATTTTCCAAATGAATTTCAAACGCGCTGGTTTGAAACCGCCCAGACACTTGCTTGAGAAATTGTGGGATGGAAGGACAACTCTACATGAAAAAACTTTGATTTGATTCTTGGGAACCCGAATGCTCCATTTACTTTATTGTGATATAGATGAAATAATGTTTACTGAAAACGGGGATGTTACATATACTCCCTCTGTCCCAAAATATTTGTTGTCTTTGATTTTTAGATATCATGTTTGACCATCTATCTTATTTAATTTTTGTAGATATTAAAACAAATATTTCGTGATTAAAGTATCTTTAATGATAAAATAAGTTGTAAAAAAATAAATGATGTTTACATAAAAAATTTGAATAAGTGAGACAGTCAAATGTGATGTCTAAAAGTAAAAAACAAAAACACAACTATTTTAGGACAGTCAAACGCTAACTATGATCTATCGACAATAACTTACCTTTACAGACTAGCATGGGTTGCTAATTCCGTACCGTGCCATAATTTGTACATTAATTTGTCCTCATGCAACATTTAGTCAGAGCATTTTTTTTTTGCCGGCTTACATCACCAGGTTTGATATGTGGCCACACAAGAAGGGATCGAGTCCAGAATAACGACATAAGTGAGAGATTAGGGGTGGCACCAATTGAGGAAAAGATTATACAACATCACTTGAGATAGTTTGGACATGTGCAACGAAGACCAGAGGAGGCACCGGTACGTAGTGGGATAATACAACGTCCCAAAAATGTGAAGAGAGGCAGAGGTCGACCAACTTTAACATGGGCAGAGTCGGTGAAGAGGGACTTAAATGTTGCTGAGGAGCTAGCCATGGATAGGAGAATGGAAGCACGCAATCTACGTGCCGGAACTTTGATTTCTCTCTTTTTTTTAATCCTTTGGTCTATTACCTTTTTCACCCTCCTCTTTCTCTCTTCTTTCTATTGTTACCCTGTTTTGCCCTTTTTATTTTATTTTATTTGGTTGGTTTGCGTCTCTTGGTGGTTTTGTCTCTCTTGTTTGCTTCTGCAGATTTCATCTCTAGCCTATCCTAATTTATTTGGGATAAAAATGATTTGTTATTGTTGTTACATCATCAGGTTGGTTAGTTAACTCGTGCAAGTGTGTACGAGTATGGCTCTATGTGGTAGTCTTCTCCCAAACATGCATGCAGCCATATCTTTGCTGCCACAGTAGATTATAACAGGCCCATTAGGCAAGGCCTCAGGCAAACCGCACTCCTGACACTTCCTGTAGCAAAATCTGTCAAAGCACATTTTCCCAACAAACCGCAATCCAAAGGTAGGTAATTAACTGCTTTCCTTTTTGTTACGAAAGCAGGTAACTGGCAAGCAACACTCAGCTAAATGCTATTATTGCCGGGTACTGTGCAATGCACGATCACATGATGGGATTAAAAGGAAACATGTAGGAGAGATGGTATGTAGCCGCAGAAGGCTGTTGTCGGAATGGACCATTTTTTATGCATTCCAGGTTGCATGGATAGCTGGATCAAGGGAGATTGAATGGATTGCTGGATTCAAATGAACCACGATTTTGTGCTCATCTGTGATGATTTGGGCCAGGACCAGCATAGTTTTCCAGCCCAACCCAAAGCGCCTTGCTCGATTTGGGTGTCCTACCTTTACTGATAAGTCCTTAAGTGTCTTTCAAAAAAAAAAAGGGGCAATTACAAAACAACCTTCCTTTCAGACTCCAATTGTGTTTTCACCATTGATTTTCAGATTTTGCGATTTTACCATCAGTTTTCGAAAAGCGATGGTGATCTTGCAAAATAGTTTTGCAATTTTACCATTAGTTTTCAAAAAATCAATGGTGATCTTGCAAAATCTGAAAGCAATCAATGGTAATCTTGTAAAATCTGAAAATCCATGATGAAAACGCATTTAGAGTCTAAAATTATGGTTAAAACGCTATTATCTCAAAAAAAAAGTCCTTAAAATGCAAATGGTTCTACTGCAGCAGCTATCGCATGAATGTCAAAGCCCTGTATGAACGCGATCTGCACTATGGCAGATTGGCAGCTCAATTTTAGGACCCCGTCAGCTACCGCTATAATATAATGGAAACAAAAAGGTTGTTTATTAAGTAGGCATGGATTAATGATCTTGGATTTTAAGGTAGGTTCAGATCTTGCCGTCTGTCTCTCGCCAACTCAGAGGGTGTTTGGATACCCTTTAGTCACATAACTAAAACTAGTCAGACTAATAGTCTCTAGTCTCACCTATATTTAGAAGCAAAGACTAAAAGTTATTAAAGACCATTAAAGATTCTGCCGTACTAAAGAGAGAGGGACTAAAATAACTTTTAGCTACCCCCTCCTCTACTAGAGAGTTTTAGTCAGATGACTAGTTTTAGTCCCTTTCTAGTCCCACCTATTTGGAACTTTAGTCTTTAAAAATGACTAAATTTAACCTGACTAGTTTTAGTCATGGTGATCCAAACAGCCCCTCAGTCCCAGTCGATCAAGTTTGAGTATCTATACGGGGATGCGATCGGACCTCCGTAAGCCATTATCTGTCAAGCACTAGAAGGATGCAGTTTTTCTTAGAAGACACAAACCAACTACAAAAAGATTGTCTAATTGAACACTGTCTGTTTTTTTTTTCCTCCATGGAAAAAATAGAGCACAGACTAAGGAATAAACTCATAGTAGCTCATCGTCTTTATAGAGAAAGGGAGGAAGAGATCATCCTATTCATTACTGTACTAAGGAATAAACTCATTTAAGCTGTCCGGAAAAAGTAACTTGCTTTAAACTTACAAATGTGATGTCTCAAATAGCAATTTTTGCATAAAAATGGCCGTTCCTAGGTAGAGCTCGGGACGTGTAACTAAATATGTTAAGCTTAGCCTTTTTTAGTTTTATGGACCTGAAGCTTAGCCATTTTGGGGTCTTCTCACGTGGACTCAACAAAAACTAGAGGTCATGAGAGCTTATCTCAGTTAGAAGCCATGTGCGTTGCGCGTGTAAGTCCAACTAATGCAGATCGAGGAGCAACAGAGATCGGAGAGCCAATCCCAACATGGCGATGGAATCTTAACTACCGTACTTACCGATCTCTAGATCTAAACAATCTGTCAGCTATCCTCGAATACGCGGCGAGCCATTTTTAAGTCCTGTAATGATTGCAATGCATTCCAAAGTAGTAGAATGGCCCGTAAATTCTCCATGTTATCACGTTCAAAACCCTTAGTTCTCGGGCTCCACATGTTATACTAATTAACTAATCACGACTACGTAGCACAATGGAAAATAGGAGTTGTAATAATGCATGGTGTGGACTTAGAGGAGGTTTGGAGTTGAGAATGGCATTCGAAATAATGGAATTTATCCGTCCATCCGTAAGGTACGGTCGGCGTACGTCTTTGGTGATGGACCCATTCTGATGAGGAGTTGAGTAAAGCTTTCTAGCAGAACATACCCCTTCGTAGCTCGTAGGTACTAGCTACCTACCAGTTAGACAATCTATGGTCACAACGTCCAACTTGACAAACGGGCAAACGGCGATTGCGTACGCAGACATCAGACATGGCTGTAACTATTTTTTAATTTCTAAAATGTGTATATGAAATAAAAAGAAAATTACAAAGAAAAAGAAATGATAAATCATATAGTTTCATCGTACTCAGTTTTTAGATACATTTAATCATACCTTTGGTCACTTATAAACACGGGAACAATCTTCTCAGGAAAAGCATGTTCCAAATTCTCCATACTATGTACTTGTTGTCATGCATGAGGCAATGCTTAGCTGGAAATTTATGCGCAACACTTGTACACCCTCACTATATTCCTTTTAGTTTCCACCGACTAAGATCAGATGTATTGAGTTAATTCCACTAGATATAATTTTATTTCCTTAGTTCCCTGGTTGAATTTTAGGCCCCAACGATTCCCTCATCACATGTTCTGAAGTCTGGCTCAGTGGGAATCTAAGTTAAGGCACATGGACGCAGCAAATTCTGCAGACCAAGAAAATTTCTTACAGCAACATGAACATGGAGAACACGTCAGAAATTTATTTTATATTAGTTTGAAAACTTGCCGTATGTCAAAGTCAAAGAACGAGCGGTGCATCAAACTGAAACCACGCTACTACATTCAGAGATTGACGAACGATACAGTTAATTACTAACTACCACCACTGTCACAGTACAGGCTCATTACTATAAATTCCAGGTTCAAGGACTCCATCTGAAGAACACAGCCCAGCGGCACAGAAGAGTTCCTTTTCTCTCAGGCTGACATCCAAATGGCGAGACCAACAGCTTTCGCAGTGCTCCTTACATTGCTCTGCAGATTGGCTTCGCATACAGTAGACGCCCAGTACTGGTGGACGCCGGCTACGGCCACCTTCTATGGCGGACCCGATGGTTCCGGCACTATGGGTTTGTTCCTTTACCTCCATTTCTGTTCCTACTTGTTCCTATCAGCGCTTTGTCCAGTTCCCATGGTTCGATTATCTAACCAAAGCGACGGATCTGTGAGCGCAGGCGGGGCGTGCGGGTACGGCAACCTCTACAACTCTGGGTACGGGCTGTACAACGCAGCTCTGAGCTCCGCATTGTTCAACGACGGTCAAATGTGCGGCGCGTGCTACACCATCGTCTGCGACACCAGCAAGACCCAGTGGTGCAAGCCTGGTACGTCCGTCACCATCTCGGCGACCAACTTCTGCCCACCCAACTACGCGCTCCCCAGCGACAATGGCGGCTGGTGCAACCCGCCTCGCCGCCACTTCGACATGTCGCAGCCCGCGTGGACGACCATCGCCATCTACCAAGCCGGCATCGTCCCGGTGAACTACATGAGGTACGGAATCCACATAGATCCATACAATTTTATTTTTATTTTTTTTAGATCCATACAATAAGATGCAACAAGAAACATCTTAGCTCTATTACACGCATTATGTTCAAATATCTTTGGCACATTATGTGATGATTGTGAGTCACTGCCCACAGGGTATCGTGCAAGAAGAGTGGAGGCATCAGATTCACCATAAACGGTAGGAGCTACTTCGAGCTTGTGACGGTCACAAACGTCGGCGGCAGCGGCGTTGTGTCGCAGATGTGGATCAAGGGGACATCCACCAACTGGCTGGCGATGAGCAGGAACTGGGGCGCCAACTGGCAGAGCAACGCGTACCTCAACGGCCAGAGCCTGTCCTTCATGGTGAGGGCTGACGACGGCCGCCAAGTCACAGCGGACTATGTCGCGCCGTCGAACTGGTACTTCGGCGGCACCTACTCGTCCTGGGTGAACTTCTATTAGGTGAACATAGTCCACCGGCGAGCAACAACTATGTGCAACTAGTATATATATACTATGACTTACTACTATGAACTCTGCGGCGAGTGATTAACGGTGTACGCTCTGCAGTAGTACATCGTCGACGTAGATAGGCGATAAGCTCTAAGCTCGTTTCGAATTCCCTTTTTGGTTCTAATCTGATTGTCTGTTTGATCCTGCCTGTAATACTGCAATGTACTACTTAGTCAGCGGCTTGGGAGCACGGAGCCCTCTAAGTAATCAATGCAGCACATATTGTATGCTGAATATTCTTTGACAAGCTGTTAGGAGCCATGTCGGTTCTTCAGACTCCTTTTTGACTGTCTATACCTCTATATAGCATCTGGTTCATTTTATTCACCGGAACTTCACGCCAAACTGCAATTTACTCCCTCCGATTTTTCGTATATGACTAACCAATGTCATATATAGAAACTGAATGTTATATAATGATCTCACGAGTGTCATATGTAAAGAAATAGAGGGAGTATGTGGATCCAATGGCTCCCTCTGTCCCTCGAGTTCACGCCCTTAACCTTGTCCCGAACCCACCTGAAACGTCTCCGCTTTTCACAGGATCGAGTCGGTATAGCGCTGATGAACATACGCAACAGTACAGCATATAAAAAGCACAAATTAAATCTTTAAGTGGTTACATTAATCCATTTAAAACACAGAGTCGCACAGCGGAAATAAACGATACAAGTCTGGAAATAAAGTACAAGCGCACACGCTCACGATACACAAGAACCCGCATCTAAAGCCATGAAGATGCGGACTCGAGAGGAGATCACTCCTCAGTCTCCCAGTGGGCTGTCCAACCATAGGGAAGCTGGTCATCCCACTGTCCACCTCCACCCGTAGAGTCAGGGATAAAGGTGCTACCTGCAATAAAAACATAAAAAGCCAAACCCTGAGCAACTAATACTCAGCAAGTCTTACCCGTCAAATTGGCTATCTACAGCCGACTCCTAATATGCAAGGCTACAAAGGGGTGGCTGACTCAATAGCATAACTCGCACTAATTACTTGATCCTTACTTTCAAATTTTATTTTTTAAAGTAAGTACTTATCCAGTAAAATAGTGTGCATATCTCTAAAACATGTATAAAGTAACAATACATCAACAGTGACAGTATATATATATAGTAAAGTACATAACAGTAATGTAAATAGACTAGCATCATATCATCAATCATATCACACTACGAGGTGACTCAGTGAGCAAGGTTGCTCTTGACCGAGAGCGGCGGCATCGATGTACATCCTGCAGGAGAAAACCTGACCATACGCCGCACACGCGTAAAGTCGCATGCGGCAACTGTTTACAAGGATCCCCCTGAAGCTAGGCTGGGTCCAACCCCTCCCGAGAAAGGCCTTCCCGCACGGTCCCCGTCCCAGACGTACGCCCCGATTGGGAAGCATCCTTTCTCTCCCGAATACCATGATAGAAAGGGCAGGCTTCCGCCGCACACCAGGGCAACCCAAGCTACTAAGTTTACTAGGCCCATAAAAACACTAGCATATGATCAGTACGTTCGAACTTGCTCAACAGGGCCAACAACGGACGGTCCTTAACCGACACAGACGGGGCTACCACCGTGAAGGCCCAGCCTTCTCGCACCATCCTACACAAACAAATCCCCGTCCGGTCTCAACAAATCCTAAATCCAGCTAGTACAATCCAGGGTGAATCTACCTCGCGAGTGGGACCTACCACTCGACTTCTACCGTCCGCTAGCCACTAAGCCTAGCAAGTTCTAACGTAACCTAGACCACATCTACAAAAATAGGACACAAGGTAGGATATAGAAGGGTAACCCTAATGCATTTCTAAGGTTTCACATCAACTCCTAATAAACCTAATGCACAAACATTGACTAGCCCCAATCAAGTGCAAAAATAAAAATCCTAAATAGGGAGACATGCACCGGGGCTTGCCTGGCTCAGGAGCGTAGCTAACAGGGTCAGCGGGGTCAGTGTCCTGCTGCGGCTGCTCCTCCTGCACCTCCTGGGTCTGCTCCTCCGGCAGCTGGAAGTCGAGCGGCTCCGGAGTCGTCTCTGTCACTACACGTTATGACAAGGAAAATAATACAAAGTTAGATGCAAGAATATGATGCAATTCATGATTTAATTACTTGATAGGACAGTCATTTGCACTGTAAGTGCAAATGATTAACTTTGTTAATTAATTTCGTCTGGAGTATTTCCTTCATTAACTTTTAATTAAGTTCACCATTAATCAACTTATGCAAGTTAATTGAATAATGTGATCTCGAAAGTGAATTTATGTCCAGTGGCATTTTTCTGGTGAAGAGTGCCACTGGAAGCAATTTATGGTGAAGTTTCATGATTTATTGCAAAGCAGATTATTTATAATAATTTATACGGTGCAGAACATTATTTAAATTATAAGAAAATAATTAGACAACATGTGACAGTGGAAAAATGCTCTACAGGTGTGTCATCAAATTCTTGACAGGCATGCAAGAGTTCAGGATTTATTGTGCAACAGAGAATTTATAAGGAATTAAACAAGATCTGGACAGATGTATTTTCCAGAAAATACACAATCTGCAAAAGTGTGATTCCTCATTTTTATGGGATAGATCATGTCACAAGGAGTCCAACAAAATTGGATTTGCATTTTTCTGAGTTGTATTTATTTTTATATCGATTTTACAAGTTTCAGGGCAATTTCTAGGAATTATCTAATTACAAAAAGGATTCAAAAATTGGCGGACCAATCAGATCTGGGCCACACAAGGGGGCACACAGACCGGGCCGCACCAGATCTGGACTGACCACAAAGTGATCCAGCCACTCAGATGCAAAAGCACACAGACGGCTACAAGGTTGGCCACACGAGATCCCGTGTAGCCACACGTGATCCGGACCGTGCGGTCGCCGATGTGTTGACCGGAGGCGTCGCCGGAGCGCGGCGGTGTGCTCGCCGGAGCAAGGTTCCGGTGGCGTTTTCGATGGACGGAGGGCATGGGGAGGTAGCGCTCGAGATGGAGAGTTCACCTCGACGATTTGGAGCGAGCGAGGACGGCCGGAGCAGTGTCGCCGACGAGGAGCGGCGGGAGGAAGATGACCGGCGACGTCGTGGGCTCGCTGTGGTCGACGGGGAGCTGCACGTGTTGGCTCCTCGGCTTCACGAGGTCACGGAGAATGCCGGCGTGGAACGTGTCGTCGCGGAGAAAGTCGGGAGAGCGAAGTTCACAGGAGAGGTGGCCGCGACGGGATGGTGGCGGGGAGGGAACTCCAAATCGAGCACCCACAGCTGCAGATGAAGAGGGGAAACAGGTTCACTGAGGTGCGCAACTCGTGGCCAACCACGGAGAACACAGAAGCAAGACGGGGGCTCACCGGAGAAGGCTGAATCGACGGCGGCGTCGAGAGAGCTCCTGCGGACGGGTCGAGGAAAAAGCTTCGATTCACGACTCAAGGTGGAAAAGGGGGGTCCGGGCCCATGGTTGAAGGGATAGGACGTCGGGGTGGAGCTTCACGCACGGTAGTTCTGCCCGGAAAGACTCGTCGGTGGCTAGCGAGCTCGGCGAAGCCCGGCAATGGCGAGGTGGGGAGAGTGGCGTCGCTAGGGTTTGGGTTTGGTGGCCGGTGAGCGAGGAAGAGAGCAGGGAGGGAAACGGAGTCGCGTTTTGACGCCGTCCAGCGGCCGAGAGCGGGCCAGGGCACCGCGGCGTCGCGCCGTACGCCGGCGTCCACGCGGCGGCAAAGTTCCTCCGCGCGCAGTGAGAGGGACGACGCTGACATGAGGGCCCCACGGCATCTTTCATTTTTCCCGAATTAATTCAAACTCAGAAATTGACCGAATTTGTGCACACAAATTGGACTAGCAAATGATCTCCAAAATTAGCAAATTTGGTACCATTGGAAAGCTCTTGAAAAGTTCTATCCACTGGCCAACATGCACATATGGAATCCAAAGGGATTTCAAATGGCAACATTTCAAAGTTGATAACTTTTTCAGCTTTGGGGATTTTATTGGGCATCCAGATGAATTCCAAAAATCATCAAAAATTCTCCAAAATTCCCATTTCAGAAGGGCTACCCACTGGTATTTTTGTCTGTTCAAGTTGTTATGTAAAAATTTGAGTTGCTTCACAAGCATGCGTTTGGCCATTATTTGGAATTTGAATTTCGAATTGAAATTTCTGTTTCTGTTTGTCTTTTGTTCAGTGCAATGTGAGTGCCATGTGCTCTCAGTGACACGGGGTGTCACACCACCATCATGGCCTCATAAATTAAGAAGCCACACACTACCGATGCTGGAGGGGGGCAAGCAGGGCAGAAGATTAGTTAAAGTTCGACTTGCCCCTTATATTAGTCTAAAACTAAATTGACCTGCTCGACTTATCCTTGCCTGCTGGTGCCTTTCCTAAGCGTGGTCCGTCCTGCAGTATCCTCCATCTGACCATCTTACATTCTTAATCTTCAATTATGTACGTACCGTTATATTGATCACTAAAGATTTCGAGTAAGATTGATCAGGGAGGTTTTGTTAAATTAGATAGCACTTTTTTTTTGCGAGTAGATAGCACAAGTTCACTAAATCAGGTATATGCAAGATTATGCGTTAAGAAGAATTTCTTGGTGAAATTTGTATTGGTACAATCATCAATAATTTTGCATCTTCAAATGTTGGAAGAAAGTTTTTAAGGATATACATATCTCTTGTCCCAAAAAAAAAAGGATATACATATCTCTTTTAGTGTTATCACTAATTTACTTCCTCTTCACCACAAGTGTCAATCAGCTCCCTCACCACTTCTCATTCCAGCCAGTCGGAGCCACAATAGTGTCAAATATATATATTATCATTTATATATTGCTACACCCCAGCTGCTTCCCTCACAAGCTGACTCCCCTGAGCTTGCTGCTGGTGCCATCTTTGCTTTTCTGATATTAGGGTCAGCATGGTGAATCCAAAGCCACCACCCGAGCACTCACCATATGAATGAACTGTGCACTTGAGGGACCCCGTAGTGCAGGATATCCAAAGTCATCCCAAAGGTGAAATAGTTTGACTAGAAAGTAATGTAGTATCACCATATCATAGAAAAAATATTTTGCTCAATTAAAATATTAATTGGAGGATGCATCGTAACACTTGATACTCTTCATTGATATCTCTTATATATATATTATCATTTATATATTGCTACACTCCAGCTGCTTCCCTCACAAGCTGACTCCCCTGAGCTTGCTACTGGTGCCATCTTTGCTTTTCTGATATTAGGGTCAGCATGGTGAATCCAAAGCCACCACCCGAGCACTCACCATATGAATGAACTGTGCACTTGAGGGACCCCGTAGTGCAGGATATCCAAAGTCATCCCAAGGTGAAATAGTTTGACTAGAAAGTAATGTAGTATCACCATATCATAGAAAAAATATTTTGCCCAACTAAAATATTAATTGGAGGACGCAATGTAACACTTGATACTCTTCATTGATATCTTGCTCTTATTTTTGAAAGCTTATGTAAAAGAACTTGCTGCCCTTGGCCCTCCTTGCAAGTCCCTACCATAGGTTCCAAGGGAGTGACTTCATCAAGTTATGAACTTCAGAAGATTAAAGGCATACAAAAAAAAAAAATCTCATACATGGACAGCAAAAGGGGTATCTAGGAAAAATAATTGATCGGTGCATTGGCCCTTGGTGTTTGGCCATTTTTTTATTGAGTTAAAACTTTTGTTTCGTGGGCCTAAATAATAATTTGTAGGTTCACTTCATAATATTGAGCCATGCCTGCATTTCAAAACACTACAGGCATCAAACTCTCCTGATGGCACATAGTTCATAGGTTCATTTTGAATTCGTCTACTAGCTCATAAAAAAATCTTTTTTAAAAAACAATATGAGCATGGTCCACACTGAGCAAACCATTTTCACAAATAATTAGGAACATATTACACATAACAATGAAAAAGGAGTAGAAGGAGAAAATACTTTCACAGGCAAAAAGGAATATTTCTGCAACCAGCATTGACCTATTCATCATCATGATTACCACTATCATGATCTTTGGGTGAACAACTAGCAGCGTTCTCATCATAGTAAAAAGGGTAATAGGTGGGTTTAATGTGCCATCAAAACTTCCCATAAATCCGATGTTCATAAACTATTGAAATATTTCTTTTATTCCCTTTTCTCTTTCTTTATAATTTCTAAATGTTATATATATTTGCATATTGATTTCTGTTTTTTTTATCAGGCATGACTATATTTTTACTTGACCTTCATCCACAAATTCAAGTATCATTCACTGCTAAATTTAATCAATCATTTGATGATATATATTGGCATGCATCAATATTGTGTATGGACGATTCACATGCTTTTTCTGAAGTTGAGTAAATTTCACAACACTACAATTACAAAACTATTAATTTTTCGTTTCACAATTAAAACAATAACTATTTGAACCCAGTCCCTTAGTAACAAGAACCGATAAACTTGTGCCACGCATAGCCTGGTCCCAGCCATTAATCACACATGCATGTGCAAAAGAGATATGTGTTTCTTTCTGTTGCTAAGAGTTGAAGTCATTGAAGTTTTGTGAAGTGGGCTACAAAGTTCTTGTTGTCTTAAGCTTACAAATAGGTGCAATTTTCGTAAATTGTACTAGGGGTCAACAATTGTGTAAAATAGTTGACCAATTCCACATGATTATTAATATTGGACAGTGATGTTTCAAAGGAGAAAAAATAGACTTGGAGTTGGGGGCACTCGACCACACCCCTACTATAGAAAGTTGTCTGACTCCCTATTATTATGAATTTTAATTGATTTTACTATAAATTTGCAAAAGGCATAGATAGAGTGCATAAGATCATCAAATCATTATCGCATAAGTGTTTTGTTTTGATATTTTTTACTGTGGTATTTTGGAAGACCCTATACATCTAGTTCAGTTACTTGTAACTATCGTTTGAAACTTATTGGTTGGCCGAAATGAGATAATACTCAAACAATGAAATGCACACCCTATATCTTCTCCATATTTTTTTTGTTCGATCTACATGATATTTTTTTTCATAAACCATCATTAATCCATGGAGTATCACATAAAATTTACTGCTGACTTAGGAAACTGCTGTTATGATGAACATATCACCACAAAATAGATTGTTAGTGTCATCTTTTGGAAAGACCCTATGCTTCTAGCTTAGTCCTTTCAAACGTATTGGTTGGCCGAAACAATACTCAAACAATGAAATGTACACCCTCTATCTTCTCCAAATTACGCCGCTGTCAGATTACATCGATATATTGGTCATGCTGTATATTTGTTTGTTACTTTTTTACTACTGTGATGCATCAGTCGCCACGAGAGCTTGCGCCCCTAGGGCCCGGTGTGTCGACCTCCACCGAGACTTCAGCTACCTCCTCAACGAGGTCATAGTGCTTCGCCGTCGGGTCATACTGTTTCATCACCAGGACAGATGCCACCGTCGAGAACTCCGGCAGCGCCAGGTAGCTCCCCACCGGCCCGAGCTCCGGGCAGTCCGTGCTCCGATCAAACAGTGGCATGCACGGCGTCCCCTGCCCCACTAGGAACAGGTTACACGGCCCTGCCGCCTTGATCGCCTCGATGACGTCCGCCTTCCCTCCTACAGCCTTCTCCTCGTACTGCACAGATTCGTTCCCGTTGGCCACCTTGGCACGGAAGTCTTCGAGGAACGCGTCGTCGGTGGCACGGTCGTTTCCGCTGTTGGAGCTGGAAGGTGCCAAGAAGCGTAGCACACGGAGCGTGATGCCCGGGTGCTCGACCATGCGCATGGCGTAAGACAGGGCCTCACGGTCGTCGTGTCCGCCGAAGAAGATGACGGCGATGGAGTAGGACACGTCGCTGGCAGCTACCTGCGCGGCGCCGCCCAGGCCTCGGTCGACAAGGATGGCGACGGAGCACGGCGCGTGGTGGAGCACGCGCTGGTTGATGTGCTGGTAATGATCGCCAAGCGAATCCATGTGGCCGTCCATTTGGTGGAGCTTGTGGAAGGGGAGCACGATGAGAGCCGCGCGCTTCTGGTGCGCGCTCGTGACGATGTCCTCGTGCATGGTGTGCAGGTCGGAGATGGCGGTCATGGCGCGGATGGACACGCGGCTCAGCTGCTGGTACGTCTCGAAGGCCACCACGAGCTGGTCGCCGTCGCCGTCCCCGTTGCGCCGCTTGTTCCAGAACGGCATGCCGTTGCGCCGCGCCTTGTGGACCATGGAGATGGCCGAGGAGCGCTCGGAGAGCTCGACGAGGTGCATGGCGTAGACGGTGATGCCCCGCTTCCGCGTGCCGCGCGACGACTCCATGAGGTTGATCATGGTGGGGATGTTGCGCGTGCTGTGGAAGCACGCCATCATGCGCAGCTCGTCCTCCGGGTTGGCGCGCTGGACGGCGCGGTTCTTGTACGGCGCACCCCGCCGCGCCGGCTTGTAGATCGCCATGACCACCGGCGTCGTGATGAAGGTGGTGATGAGCGCCATCAGCACGAGGATGGCGAACGTCTCGTCGTTGAGGACGTGCCGGTCCTTGCCGATGTTGAGCACGATGAGCTCCACCAGGCCCTTGGTGTTCATCAGGAACCCCAGCGTGACCGCCTCGCGCATCGGCACACGCACGATGAGCGACGTGATCACCGTGCCGCCGATCTTGCCGATGCACGCGGTCCCGACGACGAGCACGAGCAGCGCCCACGACTCGCCGCCCTTGATGCTCATTACGTTGGTCTTGAGCCCGCTGGACACGAAGTAGAGCGGCAGGAACAGGCCGGAGATGAGGTCCTCCACCTTCTCCAGCAGCACTCCGGCGAAAGGCCCGTCCTTGGGCACGACGATGCCGACGATGAACGCGCCAAAGAGCGCGTGGATGCCAATGGTATCCGTGGCGAACCCCGCGGCGAGCACGATCGTCAGCGTGGCGCAGATGTACAGCTCCTTCACGGGCTCGCCCTCGGGGGACCGGCGCGCCATCCACGCGAGCACGGGACGGAGCAAGAAGAACGCCGCGAGGACGAAGGCGGCTCCCGTCAGCAGCACCCACAGCGAGACGAGCGGCGAGCCGGTGCCGGACAGCGCAATGGCGAGCGCCAGGAGTATCCACGCGGCGACGTCGTTGACCGCGGCGGCCGACATCGCCATGCGCCCGAGGTCGGTGGTGAGCAGTTTGAGCTCGGCCAGAATGCGCGCCAGGACGGGGAACGCGGTGATGGAGAGCGCGACGCCCATGAAGACGAGGAACGGGCCAGTGGCCACGCCGCGGTTGACGGTGTGCTGGAGGACGACGGAGGTGCCGATGCCCAGGATGAAGGGGAGGGAGATCCCCGCGACGGCGATGAGGAGCGCGGTGCTGCCGGTGCGGCGGATGGCGCGGAGGTCGAGCTCCAGGCCGACGAGGAAGAGGAAGTAGATGAGGCCGATGTTGGCCAGCGTGTCCAGAACCGTCAGGCTCTGCTTCGGGAACACCGTGTTGAGGAACGCGCTGCTGCGGCCCAGCGCCGACGGCCCGAGCAGGATGCCACCCTGATCCAAGCAAATCAATTAAACAAACAATTGAACGATTGAAGAAACAATTGAACGTGTCAGATGAATCGTGGCAACAAGAACTCACGATGATCTCGGCGATGACGCGCGGCTGCCGTAGCGGGCGGAGGAGGAAGGCCAGCACGCGGGTGAGCACGACGACGACGCATATCTGAAGGATGGCGAGCGGCAGCGCCGAGTCCAGCGGGTTCTCCCCCTGGAAGACGCCGTCCGACGTTGCCTTCATCGGCTTAATGGCCGCGGCGTCGGCCATGGTCCTACGACCGTGTATCCCTTCCTCCCTCTCCTTCCCTCCCCGGCCGTCCTCTAGCCTACCATCACAGGGGAAGGAGAGCGATGGAGACGAGGCCAGAAAGGGAGATGCTTGTGTGCCGCATGCATGCACAACCTATTAATTTGTTGCATGAAAGTATTTTTAGACACAGAGATAGACTAGGCTGCACTAGCTCGCATGTGAAATTAACGATAGTGCATTTGGATTTTGGACAGTAAATAGTGGATGGCAGAGGGGTTTGAGAGAGAGCACATTGAGAAATTGAAGTATTACAATTAAATACGCTGGAATCTCGTAGACCAATAGTCAATAGTGCGCATGGAAGAGTTATTTTTAGAAATTCAGTGTGTGGGAGCTAATTGAGGATCACTATTCATGTTGAGATGCAACAACCACACATTCTGTCTACCAAGCTTTAAGACATGTGCTACACACGCACATGGTTGGCGTTGTTCCAAATGTTCACTCCCAGCCGAAGACTCAACCGTTCACTGGCCAAAAACAAGGGCTACATGCTGGTACCTGCGGATTATGGCTCTGTCTGGGACTCATTTCGAAGGGTTGCTGCTATCTGTGCTTTGAATACATCAAGTTGTGATTCTCAAGCTATCATTTGTCTGCCTTTACTTTTAACACTACACCAAGTTATCATCTGTCGAGAACAATTTCTCAATGTGATCTGTCTGGATTCAAATAGACGTTCTGCTAGTTCTGTATATATATAGCAAAGCAGATTTCTTAGGTTACAATCTCTCTAGCTTGAAATATCCCTCCCCTTAATTATCAAACCTTTTTTTCTAGATTTCCAGTTAAAATGGCAAAATATTAAAATTATACAAGCTGGAATCTCGTAGACCAAGAGTCAATAGTGCGGATGGAATAGTTATTTTTAGGAACTCATAGTGTGTGGGAGCTAATTGAGGATCACTATTCACGTTGAGATGCAACAACCACACATTCTAAGTCTACCGAGCTTTAAGAGATGGGCTACACACACATGGTTGGTGTTGTTCCAAATGTTCACTCCCAGCCCAAGACACAGGAATGAAAAACGTAGGAACACGAAAAAACGTAGGAACGGAGAAAACACAGGAATGAGAAAAGTGAGAAAAACACAGGAATGGAAAACAAAGGAATTGAGAACTCTTGTCGTTTGGATTGCAGGATTTGTAACATAGGAATTGGGAAATAGAAAGAGGTATTAGAGCTAAATTTTAGATTACATCAAAGATAAATTATAGAACGAGGTGAAGTGAATTATGTATGTATGTAAAAATTGCAAATTAAAAAATATGCAAATTTACTCATAGTAGTGTGTGAGCGTAGGAATTAACAAAAGTTATTGCAAGGCCCACATGTAAGTGGAACAATCTTCTTCTTCCTTCGTCGTTCACACATAGCAAAAGGGAAATAGAGTTGGGTGCCATTGTTGCTATTTGGAGCTCTAGCCTCCCATGCCCTAAGCAGCAACAACTCTTGTAGAATAGCAAAATGGACTGAGGATTGAGAGATCTTATGGGATCTAGTGTCAAATTCAGCAAATTGATGCTTGTTTGAGAGGTATCTGCAGCTCCCTCAAATTGGTTAGCACCAAAAACCTTTGCCCATAGGCTACAGATGAAGCACCGGAGATGGTAGAGGTGGGAGAAGGCAGCGATCAAAGATTTCTCTTGGTTTGGACTGGATGTTTTATTTCCTGTGTTTTGCACATCGACAGATTCCTTTCCTTAGGAACGGAAGCAGTCGTTCCTTCGTTCCAAACGCGTCTATACGGTCCTATACGGTTCCCTTCCTGAGGTCCTTTGCAAATCCCTTGTCCCAAACCGTTCGCTGGCCAAAAACAAGGGCTACATGCTGGTACCTGTGGATTATGGCTCTGTTTGGGACTCATTTCGAAGGGTCGCTGCTAGCTGTGCTTTGAAAGATACATCCCTTCGTTATTCTCAAGCTACCATTTGTCTGGCTTTATTTTGAACAGTACACCAACTTATAATCCATCAAGAACAATTTCTTAATGTGATCTGTCTGGTTTCAAATAGACGTTCTGCTAGTTCTGTATACATCTATAGCAAGCAGATTTAGAGGTTACAATCTCTCTAGCTTGAAATATCCCTCCACTTAATTATCAAACATTTTTCTAGATTTCCAGTTAGAATGATTGAATTTACACAATACTAGTAACTTATGTACCATTTCATACTACTACTGTTACAAATGTATCATTTTCTTATCAAGCTACACAACAGGTACTGATTTGGGTCGACCTTTCTTATACTCCATTAGTAACAAAGCCATTTCATTTAAGACAAGGCAATATATAGTCTTAAAATACAACTTTAGTTCCCCCTATTCTTATTTAATATAGTTTTAACATGGCTCTAATTAACAATGGCTTTATTGAGAGGAATACAGGTCTTTGGAAGCTGAAAATGTCGTTAAAGATAAAAATATCAGATGTACAAGAAGTATTTAGTGCACATGTGCACAAAGTCACTGAAAGCCATTGGATTGCATCTATATGTCTAAAATCATGGGTGGCAATTTCCATTGATGAAGCAATTATTTTTGGAAACACAATCTGGATTTATGGTTGCTAAAATCATGGCCGAGACTTTCTAAACTTCCAATATTTCAGGCCATCAAGATTAGATCTTACGGTCTAAAAAATTTGTGCACATGTCCACCAAATACTCTTTGTGCACCTGATATGTCCTCTTTGTATAAAGGGGTAACTCTCACTAAAGACAATCTAGCTAGACGAAATTAGAATGGGAGTAAAAAGTGTGGTCTTTGTAATCAAGATGAAACCATACAACATCTTTTCTTCGATTGTCATTATGCTAGATTTCTTTGGAGAGTAGTGTACTATACCTTTAATTTAAGACCGCCTAACAATTTTTCTCATATGTTTGGGGATTGGTTGGCAGGGATGGGAGTAAAATTAAAAAGACCTACTTATTGGTGCATCTGCTTCATGTTGGGCAATATGGTTTAGTAGAAATGACATTGTCTTTGATGGAACTCCAATGAAATCTTATATGCAGGTACTATACAGGGGAACGTATTGGAATCAGTTTGGTCCCAACTACAGAAGTGTGATCAAGACAAGGAGTTGATGAAGCTATCATGCCGTAGGTTGGAGACTACGGTGATGCAAATTTTCGCCCACCATAGATGGAGATTTAGTAATAGTATTATGTTTTAGGCATGTCATTCCATCCAAACATTTGGTGTTTTATTCCCTATTGTCTGGTGTATGGCAGACAGATAATAATTAGGCTCTAGCCTCTTGAGGTGAAGGCCGGGACGTCTTTTTTCCCGTTATCTAAAAATTTAATATAGTTTTAAACCCAAGTTTTAAAGTATGCAAATACTTGAACATAGTTAACCACTACCTTTTTATATACAATCCAGATCTTGAAAAGGTATTGATGGTTCGATTTCAACTGCAGTCATGATCCAATATTCCTGATAAATGTGATAGTATACAGGCAGAAGTAGTAACTTTCCTATGGTCAATAGTAATGTGACTTTGAGTTCAGGAACGTTGTGCACTTTCATTTTAGTGCTAACCGATTGTCAATAGTTACATGATAATGGCAGTTGAATGGTAAATACAGTCATACTTGATCCTTCATTGATTACTGAACTTTCTACCTTTATCATCTGAATTTAAAACACCTTTATCATCTGAATTTAAAACAAAAACGATTGCTAGAATCAAATATCCTACCTCATCACCTGGATTTAAAAACCTCAAAAGTACATGAAAATGTTTTTCCCCATACGTCCGAAAATGTGCAGGAGGAAAGTAAGCAATACTATGTTTCCTTGTTACAACATCTAGGACCTTGACCACAAGACATTCCCACGAGGGCACGGACAGGAATCGGAAGAAAATGTCATCACAATATGGTGCTGGCACCAAAATATGGTGTACACACGTTGAACCCAATTTGAAGACGGTGGCAACTGCCTGTATCTCACATGTGCAGTCTCAAATGCTGAATCATGCTGCCTTCTCAGCAGAGTGTGCAGCAGTCGAAGCCAAAATGGAAGGACGGATCGACCGTGCAGTGTATATGCATTGATCGCATCAGTTTCTAACTCATACGAGGAACAATATAGTCACAAAGCAATGGGCAATACATGTATGCTGTGATGCTTGTTCAGAGAACAGCTAAGACCACAAGAGTGACAAGACAGTCAAGAAAATTGCAAAACAGGGTGTTCATTTTCTGGGTTCAGTAACAAATAACTTTCCTTTTTCTAAGGACGAAATTTCCATATTACGATTTTTTCATTATTAGAAAATGATATGATCAATATCCTATCTCTGACACAGACAATACCCTGATGTGTCAGCCAATATAACAGATGAATGAGTTCCAAGCAGCTGGTAAGTGGTAAGGCACAGATTTCACACCTTGGACGAGGAGAAGGAATCATTATGCTCGATAGCTTCGTCCAGGCACATTGCATTTCATGTCTGATTACATAGTTGCCACTGTTGTAACTGGAACATGTCAAGAAAAAATCATATTGACCAGCTGATCCATCTTCAGCATATGTCTACAAGGTAAAAGAAGGATGTATAGTCAGCATTATAATACGCAAGAGCTCGCGGAGGCAGAACAATGAACTGTTGCAATGAGTTTGCACTGTATAGGAGTACAAACTTCTTTGATCCAATCAATTTAAGAACCAAGGCAAGCCTTGTTGTTTTTGACAGCCAGAATTGAATATTTCCTTCTGTTCATACACCGCAAAATCACACCCGTGGCTGTTGTCCAACAAGTATTTTAAACATAGTTCAGCAGAAAGCGTTTCGGACGCAAGTATGAAGGCTACCAAGTTTATTTCAATACAGTTGGAAAAAGGACGTAACAATTTAAGTGCCTTTCGCAAGTACCAAAAGGTCTATTATCATTTGTCTAGCATCTATTTTCTCGACGTATCATTGCTGGAGAGAGTAATTAATAGGATAATATTGTTTGTGACTCCTCAAGCAAAGAACCCCAAATATTACGCGGGCACCTCAGAAGTATGCATAAAATCAGTAATTATGATAATATAAGAGCGCTGAACGTTTTAGGAATAGGAAGCACATATTTCATCAAATGTTGACATTGAACAGAATGTATTGAAATTTCCCATAAAAATCCAATTTAAACTTGATCTCACTATTTATAAAGGTTGGATTTGCTATCTATGGAATTTTCCAAACAAAATGGTGACTTTTCATATCTTATGTTTAGACAAGCTATCAAAGACATGTATCCATCCAGTACTGCTATTATTGTTGTTTATATATTTAATTATTCAATTATGGTATTGAACAATGAAACGACACTGATATTGTATCCTATCGTATGAAACTTATTCAATTTACTTCAGTGATTCTGTCTAGTTTTTGTGCCTTAAAAATGCTGAAACACATTACTACACTATAAGTAAAGCACATATAAATATTCTAGAGTACTTGAAGTCAATTCGAAATTCAATGCCACACATTTAAACTCAAGTCTTGAGCAAGCAAAAAGTTGGATTTATCATACCATTATTATTTTCACTCAACCGTCCTACTGCAGCTTGGTGCGCACCAGACCATTAATGAAACTATGTATTGCCTTTATCTTTAGGGGCATTGGCGTTTTTACCCCTGGTTTGCATCTCAATTGCGATTTTACCCCTCGTTTTTTAACTTTGTGATTTTACCACTGGTTTTTCAAACTGAAGCAAAAATCTACCCCTATTTTCCGATTTTACCCCCCGTTTTTCTTCAAAACCAGGGGTAAATAGGGGTAAGTTTTTGCTTCAGTTGGAAAAAACAAGGGTAAAATCGCAAAGTTAAAAAACGAGGGGCAAAATCGCAATTGGCTTCGAAATCAAGGGTAAAAACACCAAATTCCCTTATCTTTATGTCTCAGACAGAACAATACTCTAAATTCAGCTACAGGTGGTCACAAACTTATATCTCATTTGATTTGACAAATAAATCAGATTTTGAACTTGTATGTCTGTAGTGTTTCACTTTGCACTGTATATAGAATACCGTTTTGTATCAAAACACATGATCATGTGTTCATCCACTAAAGAATCTACGCACTTTAGCATGCCAAAACCTAACCAACTGAGAACAATACCATGCCATTTTTTATGTTAATATCAGAGGCTTTACCCAATCTATTGCATCATGTACGTTAAGACAGTGTCACAGTAGCAACGACTTCAGGTATGAATGTATATCATTTAGATCCAATATCACAACAACAATGTGGGTGACTCAGTCACCTTACCAAATAGGTTTCGGAAATGCTTCAACAAATAAAACATAAACAAAATTCTCAGTGTATGAAAAATCCCACAGGTTGTCAAAATGGAATCATTTTAAGCATTGATTGTGCAATTTATTTCAGTTGGCCTATTCCAGAAACCCGACAAAAGCAAGGTGATAACAAGTACTTCAACCCAACCAGATTTGTCCCCTAAACATTGGTCCTCAGATGATTTGTTCTCACTCTCAGACAGGTTTGCAGATCAAGTCTCAACCTAAACCATAATATTGTTCTGAATATTGCCTAGCTGGCATGTTGTTTTTATGGCCTTAAGGCAAAGAAAAAAAAATAGTTTAGTTGCTTCTAAACGAGATCGTGTAATGCTCCATGAAAGCTTATTAAGTTATGAAATTTGTATATTTTACTAATCTGATAGTGAAGAATCAAACATCAGTTGCAGTAATTGCTATCTCTACAAGTCACCACATCAAACTTCTGAAAGAGCCTCATGTGTTGTACACTAAATTCTTGGCTAATCATGAACTTATGATTATCTCAGCCAAAATGGTTGGTTCTAAAACACTTAGCAAAGATGCTGCTATACATTAAGCTTGATCGTAAAAACACATATTCTATGAACTTAATATGATACAAGATATATTTAGATCCTGTGTGTATATCAAATTCATGGCTTCTAAAATTAGACATAGGTTCGAATCCAGGCTCACTACTGAGCCAAGCCAAAGCCAAAAGTTCCAAGTAACAAAATAAGCGAAAGGTACCAACATGTAAGATATGGACTGAGCAAAAAAATTAGATAGATATGCCACCAGAAAACTGGTCAATTAACTGAACATAATTGGTTGAAAGATATAGCAACTAAAACACACAATGCTTCTTGTTCGGGTAAAAAAAAAAGCCGTTCTTGTTAGGAACCCGTCTTCATAGAACAGTAAGCTATATAAATAGGATACATAAACCATCACGATCGCTAGTTCTCTGTACACTTCCACAAATCCACAAGATAATAAAATACTTGTACCGTAAATATCTTGATTTATATTTTTACTTTTAGGTTAAGCTGCCGCTCTACTGTTTTGAACAGCTCTAAGAAGAGCAGCCCGGTGTAATAATTCGGAGAATAAGGATATGATCTGTTCCGACTATAGGACTAATTTATGAGTTTTTGGCATAGCCAACTGCTTTATAATTTATTGAGGAAATGCTAGTTCATGCTTAAAAAAATGTGAAATGTTTGTTCTATAGAGCTTAAATCCTATTTTGGGACATTCTGGCAAATTATTGAATAAGTTCCACAAGACAAAACATTGCATACTCTGCAATTATCAAAACACAAGAAACATAAAGAAATCAGAACACTAATCATAAGCGTACTAACGCTGTTTAGGGAAATAGTACAGAATTTCATTCCAAGTAGAGTTCTGAAGAGTAACAAAGGCAACCGAACAATTATATTTGATTCAAACATTTGCTACATGAAGAAGTAAGGCCTACCACCATCACTTGCCAAAGAGCAAGCTCATGACGCCCTTGAACACATGCCCACGCTTCACTGTACCGCTGCGCACAGTCTCTTCATCCGGCACAAAGCCCTTACCCTTCATCTTCTCCAGCAGTACCTTCCCTTCCTCCACCTTCTCCAACCTTACATACGCCTCGAACGCGGCCAGATACGTGGCCACATTTGGTCGCATACCGCGGTCAAGCATCTCGACCAGGTACTTGCCGGCCTCCGTGTACCGGTCGCTGGCCGCAAGCCCCCTGACCAGCACGGCCAGCGTGTACGCGTTAGGCGTGACACCGGACGCGAGCATGCGGTCGTAGGTGCGGACGGCGTCACGCCAGTGCGCCGGGCCGGCATTGACGTAGACCTCGAGGACGGCGGTGTGGGCTACGACGTCGGGCATGGCGCCCTTGTCCTTGATGACGGCGAAGAGCGCCAGTGCCTCGTGGGTGAGTCCGTCTTTGGACAATCCGTCGAACATCTTGATGGCGTACTCGGTGAGGCCTTCAGTGCGCATCTTGTGGAAGATCTCCTGGAGGTTGGTCGGATCGGAAGGCTCGGAAACAGCGGCCTTCTTGCTGAAAGGGTCATAGGGGGGAGGCAAGTCGGGGCTCTTTGCCGTCGACGGGGGTGGAGTTACGGAGGAGCTGTCGGCGTCGTCGTCGGACCAGTCAAAGGCGACGGGTGAGTTGGAATTGGTACTGCGGTGGGGAGGTGGGGAGGCGGAGGAGAGGAGCCGGCTGGTGCTGGATACGGAGGCGGAGGAGACCGGACGCAGGAGGCGGCGAGCGGCGGCGGCGGCCATTGCAACGGAGCGGCGGTAGCAGAGGACCTCAGCACGTTCTAGATTGTGCAATAACGCTTTTGTTCATTCGAATTATCGACACATTTTCTTATTTTGCCAATCAAATTCAATTCCGATTTATTCATTTGTGCAATTCTAATCTTATATATATGTAGACGAACATCGACCAAAATCACCTAAAACTCGACATCAGTTAATCCTCTATTCCAATCTTTGTTTTGTATTCTTCTAGGGAAATAAAATCCAACGAAAACCGGACCGGTGTTAAGAAAGATTGGCACGGTTCGATTCAACACAGTACACCGGTTTCGGATTTGACAATCGAACGAATTTGAAAATTTGATGAAGTTTGATCGGTTTTCGTTCGGTCTGGTTTGTTTTATGTAGCTCTAACATTAAGTATTAAATCTTCCATTCTCTCACTCTATAGCAAGGTGCTTTGCTTACCACAACATATGCGCTCTAGTTTATCCAACCTTTTCTACCGCTCCACTCACACATAAGAAATATGATGACCACTCCAAGAGGGGCGTAAGAGATCATAATTTACATTTTAATTATCTTGGTGTAATCTTATTAATAGTAGATGTATATTGATCTAACAGTGGATAAAAAGACAGTCATAAAAGCTCTAATAAAGGACTAAAATATAATCTATATTTTGGTCTAGTCTTTTTACTAGTAGATGTACACGGTGGGATGAAAAAAAAAAGTTATAAAGAGATACTTTCACATGGCGTGCCACTTATGTATAAAACATTCTCCAAGAGGCATTGATTCGCAACATGGATTCTAAAATGGCAACTTGAACAATCTTTGGTCTCTACAAAAGCAAGTCTTAGATCGGTAGAGCGTAGAAAGAATGTCCAATTTGCTGAGATTAAGAGAAACTAATCACAAAGTGTCTAAATGCACGATTTTAGGGTAGATGGGCAGGAGACAGACCTGCTCGTAAGACTTAGCAAAGGCGCGACGATATCATGCAACTTGTTGTGCAGTGGCGGATCCAGACGAAAATTATAGAGAGAGGGGTGCTGAACTCATAGACTATTGTACTAACATACGGTTAACATAAATTTAAAATTTTAAAGAAATGTTATACATAAAAAATAATCTAAACACACAAAGAAGAATAAATAGTAATAAATAATAACTTCAATATGAAACTCTTTTTAATTGGGAAGTGACCCTGCATGAAGTAATAAATAGTAATTGGAAAGTGACTGCATACCGGTCAACATTATTTAGCATTAACATATGGCGTTTTCCTTTGTCTTAAAACTATTAACAATTTGATGATAAACCCATTATAATACTCGAAGTATCAAAATTAGCTCAATAAACAGGTCAGAAGCATCTTGGTTCTTCAACCTCTAGCCCCCCCCCCCCCCCCCAAAAAAAAAAAAACTCTCTTCCATGGCCACAAAAATGAGGGGGGGGCCTCGAGCCCCATGCTGCCCGATGGATCCGCCACTACCGTTGTGCAAGGAGGAAGAAAATAAACGATGATGGAGAACCACAATTTTGAAAATGATGTTATAGTCATTGCTAGGAGTGAGAGAGGGTTGGTTGATCAAGAGGCAAGGGTGGGTGATGACCTTAGTGCCAAACAATGCTATCAATGTACTAGAATTGTTGTTATTTTGAATAAAATATAGCAAATCTTGGATATAAAGTTTCTAGATCCATCGTGCAATATTGGTCGGAAATGTTACCAATTTATTAAGTAATGAAGAAATGAATCATGATTGTGCTAGCTCCATGTATATAATAACATCTATTTTGATTCAAGTGGGGATCCTCTTCCCCATGTTGATCTTAAAAAAAATCCATTTTGATTTGAGTTTTGGTTTGAGTTGTTGGATTAAAAGTAAAATGTTGAACCAACTACAAACGAATAGAGTTCTTATATTACCTTATCACATTAAATAATTTGGCCCAAATAATTTCATTCACACACCAATTAAAATTCATGATTCCAATTATATGGGTAGACATGTTTGTGTAAATCTTTTTCCGAAAGTTGACTTATTGTTTACTTTTTCAAAGTTATAAAAGTTAATGGTCAATCGTACATTAAACGGAAACATCAGCTACCACTGAAAGAATAATTATTCGTAAATCTAACATCATTGCCAAAACGAAGCTTTGAACCTAGGTGGATCGGTCCACACTTCCATCACAAAAAACCTAAATATTTGAGCTATTCTTAATATACACCCATAAATGATCCTTCTTCGTAGAAGCTCTTGGAGTGCTCGGAGTGCCTCCTCCAATTTTATATATCCTTTTTTTATTGTATTTCTTGCGTTCCTATATTTGCATTTTATTACAACTATTGTGTACTCTATAATTTTGTTACGCTAACTATTAGACTTGTAGAATCGCCACTGCGAACATGATTGGACTGTGGCAGCCTCCTAGCAAAGTACCAGGGAGCCATATTCACTCGCTCGAAATAAAAACAAGAAAATTCTTTACCTTCCCCGCAAAAAAAAAAGAAAAAGAAAATTCTTTACCCGCACACGACGAGGTGAGATACTACACACTCTGGCATCAAAGAACCCAAAAGAAAAAAAAAAATCCTACATGCTTCCGGTCACATCATGCTTCATTTCCTTGAGAATTTTTTCACTTTTTTCGAGAAAACGGTCGAACACTCAGGACTGGCTGGTCGAGCCAACCGGTTGGACCGAGCCTGTTCTCGTCTACCGGTCCGGAAGAGGAAGACTCCTATCCCCTTCCCCTCTGTCCAGCCCCGGCGAGCGTTGTGGCTCCTCCCAGCCGGCTGCGCCGAGCGCCTCCCCCGAGCGCTGACACGAGTTCCAAGCCCGGCCTTCTCCCCCCACTCCCGTTCCTACAATCTGCATACACCAACAGCGCCTCATCTTCGGCCGAAGTCTTCTCTCGTCGAGGGCCGCCGCCGCCGACCTGCCCTCCTGTGGCTCTTGACTTGTGCCGGAGCGGATCCACTTTTTCTTTTTGGTATGTAATCACGTAGCTTGCTTGGATGGATTTATTCTTCTGTGATTTTGTTTGGTTAGCCGCGAATTTCATCTCTAATCTATCCAACCATCCATGATTCCATCACATTTTTTTGTTCCTCAGAGCGCGAGGCGACTTTGGGTGGCTCGGCTGTACCCCCATGCCCCAAGTGGAGTCCGACCTCCCTCCGCCACCGCGTGACGCATGGGTCGCCGAGCTCGAGCGCCTCCTCCCCCAGTGGGAGTCGCTACGCGATTCCTCCCAGGTACAGATGTTCCGTTCTCCCTGATGTTGCTGGGATTGTGTTGCTGGATGGCGCCTTGAGACGTCACTAGTTGCTCGTTTTTATGAAATTTACAAAACGTGTGTGGAATTTCTAACTTTTCATACATAGTCAATTAATTTGGTGCTGTTAGATAAACAATGCTAGTTTTTCTGGTTTGGATGGTTATTTTGTTATTAAAAAAAAACTCGACCAACCTAGGGAAACCTATGTGGCTTTTAACTAAGAAGAAATAGGCACCAATGTATATCCACACCCCTAACCCACCGAGCCAGGACCAGCTCCTGGTTGTTTTTGTTATCAAATACATATACTAAATTTGCCGATCTGGAGTTCTCAAATGTGTAAGTAGTGAGATATGGGATGATTTCCTCAGTCCCTAATGTAGTAGTCACTTCCTACTTATTATGCGTCCCTATGAAACACCTGCTCTTAGATAATGGATGTCGTGTGTTCCTTCTGTCAGAATGGGCAACAAGGCATGCTAATTTTCTTTTTATTTATTTATTTTAGCAATGTTATTGCTGAAAGGAACTTTTTGTTTGATGTAGGTCATTATTCCGATTTCGATATCCAGGGTAAATCAGTTCGATGCGGCAAGGCTAGATGTTGAAATGTCTGCCATGTTGAAAGAGCAGCTTGTCAAAGTTTTCTCTTTGATGAAGGTACTTTACTAATTTGATGCTTCGAGTGCTCCAAAATCCTTATGGCATGTAGCTTTAAGAGCACGGCTGCTCGTTATTTCTTTCTTTCAGTTTTGACGTTTTTTCTTCATATCAGCCAGGACTCTTATTCCAATATGAGCCTGAACTTGATGCTTTCCTTGAGTTCCTCATCTGGAGGTTCTCAATTTGGGTTGACAAGCCAACACCAGGGAATGCACTGATGAACCTGAGGTATAGAGATGAACGGGCGGCACCTATCTCAGGGAAAGAAGGTATTTTTGTACCTTCTTACTTTTATGTCAGTTATTGACAAATTTGTGTAGGTATGCACTTTGTGGGTTTGTTTCTACTTGCCATACTGCTTGTAGCTGATTAGACATTACAATTTAGTGGCATTCATCTTAATCTCTTAACTGTTCCTAAGTGTGTACAGACTACCCAGCTTCTCTTAAAAGCACATTGATGTATGTGTTTTCCTTTCATTATAATACCCTCTGTTACATACTGTGGTTGCGGTATTTGTGATCTTCGGTCGGCTCAGCCTGCCATCATGGTCTAAGTTTTTCTACAGAGTCGTGCATATTAATGGCTGCATGTAGGATAATGTTCATTACAATTGGTAGCACTAAACCTAATAAGTAATAACTACCTTTGTAACTGTACTTTTAGCGATAAAGATTCTGTTTCAAGGTTTCACCACTTCTGTATGTAATTTTTACCCAATGTGTTCAAAATTGACAGAACTATTGACTAGCTGTGTTCTTCAATTACAAAACAGTAAAATTTCAACTAATTCATTACCATTTATGTGGCTACATTAGTTCCAAAAATATGCGCTGTTCGAAGATCCAGAGTTTCTGCCATGTTGATGTTCTAGATCAGCAAGGAAAATATATTTTGGACCAGATTACTCGTCCATGCTTGATAAATGTCTAATACGTTTAACTTTCACATGTTTACTTAACCTAATTATGAGTTTTGCTGAGTAAACTCATTCTAAACAGTGAGTAATACTAATAACTTGTAGACCATTGATAAATTATTCTATGTGTTTGTTGTATAATCTGAGCAGCATCTGATGAATTCCATGCTCTTTTCAGTAAGAACAGGTCTGGAAGGACCTGGGCTTTCAGTTTCCCAAAAGATCTTGTACTGTATTAGCACTGTCGGGGGTCAATATATATGGTCACGCTTGCAGTCTTTTTCTGCATTCCGCCGATGGGGTGATTCTGAACAGGTGATCACTGATCTATCAAACTTCTTTTGGGAAGCTTCATTTCGTTTTCATTGTTCTTATAAACATTTTATTCAATGGCGTAGAGACCAATTGCACGACGTGCTTGGGGCTTAGTGCAGAATGCTGAAGGATTATACAGAGGTGTTTCATTCTGTAACCTATTATTGTTTCTTTATGGTGGAAGGTATTTTTCTATGCCTGTGCAATTATTTTTATTTATTCTAGCATTATGAGGGGAGTGGAGACTGAGAAATGATTGTTATATCATAGGCTCATAACATGTGATGCCTATTTTGGCATAATATCTAATTTGAAAGAAATGAATCTGTATCATTCCACTATGGTATACCGATGACAATATAGCGTTGAACTGCATTTACGTAGCTTTTAAGGAAGCAGCAAGCTATTTTCTTCTTTAAAAAGGATTATCTTCCTGCTGGCTTTTCTGTAACTAAAAACTGGAATATGGGGGGAGACATCCACCCTGGGATTTTAGTAAATAGAAGGTTAGAATCGAACCTTGGTTGGCTGGGTGACATCCACCCCCACTAGCCAGTTCATGTCAGGGAAACTCTTGTCTTTTCTGTAATTTTGAAGCATTTATGACATATACATATGATTTTGATCCTTGTTATGTGTTCATGAAGGTACAAAACTATTGTGGAAAGGTTTCTGAAAGCAAGACTTGTTTATGCTAGCCCGAACATGAATAGAGCAGTAAGCTTTGAGTACATGAATCGGCAACTGGTTTGGAATGAGTTTTCGGTAAGTCTCTTTCCTGTATATTCCTATTATCATCTGACAATAGCCTGTAATCTAATTTCTAGCTTCTGTGAGTCATCAATTTGGCTGCTGATACTATCTCGATCTGGAGATGGAGAGATCTGCGAGGCAAATTCTCTTTTCTTACTCAAGCCAGCCTGGGTACAATGTGTCAATGCCTCCTATAATATAGAGATCACTTGTCTCTCAAGTAAACCTATAGGTGGTATCTGATGGATATGATTAACTTATAAACCAAGAATTACCTAAACCAGCAGGAAAAAAAATCCGAAACCTTTTCTAAGACTGACAAATCCTAACTTACCAGCGGGGTCAATTTTGGGGCAAAGGAATGGGTGCAACCGCACGCTATTCGTGCCACCCTCCTGTCGGGACTCAAGTGCAGTGGCAGCCAGCCGTTTTTGGGTTGCCACATCTTGGTTGGGTTGGGCCGGTTGGCCAATTGGCAGTTGGTCACCCATGACAGAAATACCCTCCAGTATTAGGCCCCCTTTGGTTGGGTTCTTATTTAAGCTCAAGCCGTTTTGAAAAACGTTTGGCTAAACTGCTTATAGTGGCAATGTGAGTAATCATCAGGACACTTGGAGAAGCCGGATAAGCCAGTTTTTTTGGCTTATGGCTTCGAGTGTAAGTCGTTGAGGCTTTTAGGTTGCTTTTTTGGGTGAAGCCGCTTTTCCTTTATTCCGTTTGGTAAGGCTTTAGCAAAAGCGGCTTTATAAAGCCGGTGCAAAAGCCCCACCAGACGGGACCTTAGACCTTAGTCAGCTGATGCTTAAACACTGAATCATGAACTTCATGTTTTGACCATCTTTGCTTATTCCTTCAGGAAATGTTGCTTTTGCTTCTTCCCCTTTTAAACTCATCATCGGTAAAGAAGTTCCTTCTTCCTTTCTCGAAAGATAAGTCCGCAGGTTCTTCTGGTGATGAAGCTGATTGTCCTATATGCCGCTCCAGTCCTAGCATTCCTTTTATAGCTCACCCGTGTCAACACAGGTAATGTGATTCTTGTGGTACATGCACTCAGCCTTTGTTAGGTTAGTACTAATGTTCTTGGACTACCGAGTGTATAGTAGTTCAAACTGCCCCATCTTAAAAGGAAGGAAGAAAGAAATATACTACTTTTCAGGGGGTCATCAGACTTTCCTTACTTTGGTTGCTAATACAAAAATTATATGGTATGGTCACACAGATATAGGTTTGGTTTAAGAAGGTGCTTTGAAAACATCGTCTTTTTCATATCTTTTACTAACATATTATATGAAGGTCAAGTTCCGTAATGTGGTTGTGTCATGTCCAAAGAGTCACATTGTTCTTGGGAAAGGGGGTAATATATAACCTTGGAAGTAGTTTATCCTTATTAAAAGAGAAAGTATTATAAAAGGAAAGAGGTACATAATTATCTCTAAACCATAGATTAAAGGCTTTAATTCATGAACGAGGCTTCACATCATGTAATATCCATCCCATTTACATATATGGATTCCATCCATACCATCACTTTTGGTGCGATTTTCATCTATACCATCACCTTGTGTCAATGACATGTAGGACCTGACCTCACATGTCATTGACTAACTTGATGGTATAGATGAAAAGTGCTTCCAAAGTGATGGTATGGATGTGAATAGCCCTACATATATTGGTTGCTTGCTCCATACAAATCACGTTTAATGTGCTCTATTTGAGAATTGTCAAAACTTGTGTAATCGGAATATTTATTTTTTGTTTGCAAGCATTGTGTTGTGAAAGGTCAGTTTAAGTAGTTTTTGTATGACTCGTGCAGTGAGGTGAATGTGCTGTTTCTGCTTTGCATACTTGTCATTCTTCTGGCATCCGAGTCTTTTTATATTATTTTTTTTATTGTTTTTAGGTACTGCTATTACTGCCTACGTACACGTTGTTCGGCATCAAGTTCTTACAGATGTGCACGCTGTAACGAGGTAGTTGTTGCCATTCAAAGACAAGGAACAAGTTAGTCTGCTAGTTGGGTTCTAGAATTCTTGCCCATGTACAATTATGACATGTACATATAATTTGCCCAAAGCATGGACAATGTTGATGTATTGAAAGATATCACGTTTAGACTGTATCCTGTTAACTGTAAAATTTTGTGTCGGAAGTTATCGGACTGCTAGAAAAAGATTAGTTGTATGCGATGGATTGTATCAAATGTGCACGGTGGTTTTACTGTGATAGCAACACAATGTGAGTTGTTTGTTGTTTATGATGTTTCTTGAGACGAGGAGAATTTTTCAGTTTCCCAATGACCAGTCTGCATGCCTTCTAATTCGTATGTAAACACTAGCTAGGACAGGCAAGTCAGCTACGACCTGAGGTAATAATAAGCTGAATAATTCATAACAAATATGCAAGAAACAGTAAATCTAATTCTGAAATCCTCCTTGAAAGGTTGTAGTGCTGCTGCAGCTGGCACTACTCCCAGCAGGCGGCCTAGCAAAGTCGTTCTTCAGCTGGAAGGCAGCACCATCTATGCGATTATTCGGTTTGCTGACATCATTGTTCACATACGCTCCACCATCATCAAAACCCTGCATAAGATCAAGGTCAAAGAACTCGGACCCTGCGGCAGAGGCTCCATTGACGATGTTGGTGGCATAACCGGTGGCACCGAACTCCGGTGGACCTAGTAGGGGTGGTGGCATCATCTGATGATAGTGATAGGTGATGTAGGACGGCGGCATCTGATAGCTGAGGTACGGTGGCGGCGGCATCTGGTAGCCGTGGCGCGGCGGCTGGAGTGGAAACGGCTGTGCCAGCATCATCTGATCATGAGAAAGATTATTGTAATGCTGCGTTAGCGTTACCATGGAGGAACCGGTAGTGTCCGGCAAGCAGCTGCTGCAACCGCCGAAGCTGAAGACGTTGTCCGGCAGCGTCAACATGGCGTGCGGCATGGGTGCGGCGACCGCAGCATCACCGAACGCCGCAGCCGGCACGATCATGTCGTTGGCGCGGGCGTGGCAGCCGAGCGCGGCCATACGCTGCTGGACCTTGTGCTGCGTCTCGTCCAGCGCGCCGAGAAGGGAGCTGAGGTCGCCGACGGAGGCGCCGTCGAAGCTGCTGTCCCAGGGGCCGAGGTCCCCGGCGCCGCACTGCCGGACCTTGAGGAGCCGGTGCTGTTCCTTCTTCAGCTCCTCCTCGTTGAACGTGCGCGCGTTCATCACCTGCCGGACCCTGTCCGCCGGCATGTCACGGTACTTGGCGATCAGCTTCAGCACGTCCTCGCGGTCCGGCGGCCACGTCGTCGCGACCGCCGCTCCTGCAGCCGTCGGCGCCGGGTCGTAGCAGATGCAGAGGGCGTCGACGCCGCAGAGGGTGGCGAGCTGCCAGGTCTTCTGGACGAGGCCGTCGCGGCGGTTCTTGAAAGTCGCCTTGCGCTTCTTGGCGTCCTCGATCAGCTTCATCTCCAGCTTCTTTCGCGGCATCGTCCTTCGTCTCTGCGAGAATTGTTGGACGAAAACAAGTCAATATCACGTACTAGTCGCTTGCATGCGTGCAGGTAATTAAGGGAACTTTTGCTCCAAAAAAAAAATAATTGAGGAAACTGCATATATTTGTGATTCTGGCTGATCCCCCTCGATCTTCTACTATCGGCAAGTGAAGAAAGAGTGTATTTTATAGTACAAATTAATCTAAAACCGTAATAATTTGGGACATAATCTCTGCAACACAAGGAAACAATGTCGTCGTTTGTAATATTCTAAGATCGCGGGCATCGGCCTATTGTAGTAACACATTGATAGGAGCCTAGGAGGTAATAAAAACTGCGTACATGTAAATTCTGCAAAGATAAGAATACATCTAGGAGTAAAAAGAAAAACGGCCTTTGCAGTTAATTACTAACATCGAAGGGAAAAAAATCATAAAGCTAAGATGCAATTACCATATCGTTCATCTAAACAAGCAGGTTGAAACAAATCGCGTAGCATGCGAGAGAGACCTGCCTTTGCAGTCTTCAAACTTCGTCCTCGTCGATCAAAGCAAGAGGTAATCAGTTCATGGTGGACTCGTATCCTCTGCCTTTCCGTGGTTATGGCAAACTTTGCCATTAGCAACTGCTGCCGTTCATCTAGAAAAGGACGGTAGATCCGTGAAGCCGCCAATCTCTCCGCTAACCACAGGTGCATGCGCGCCAGTTTCGGGAATTAGGAGCCTAATCCCTGTTTGGACAGAGACTAACTAATTGCTGCCGGATAAAAAAATATTTGCCTGCACTATTAGACAAACAGCATGGCGTCATTTTTATTGTCAGACTGCTTGCATTGTTGCATGCGTGATCAGGAAATAACAAACTATAAGAGATCACCTATAACCAGATGAATAAAAAAATATGAATCAAGTTATGACAATACTTATTATTTGATAGTGCTTAATGGCCGAATAAACAAAAATTGCACAAGAATATTTTCAACTAGTCTACTGGCCACAGTACGTACTAGTTGCTTCATAGCTGCATATATTTTCAACCAGTCTACTATTGCCGGCCACAGTACTAGTTACTTCCTAGCCTGCAGCTACAGCTAACAGGGATCAGGTTCCTAATCCACAAAACCGGCGCACGCACCTGTGGCTAGAGCGCACCCACCTGTGGTTAGCGGGGGGATTTGCGGACCCTCACGATCTACCGTCCTTTCCTAGATGAACGGCAGCAGTTGTTAATGGCAAAGTTTGCCATAACCAGGGAACGGTAGAGGATACGCGTCCGTTCATCGTTCAATAGATGAGGCTAGCAATGACGTCTTTCCCCTTGTCTATATATAAAAGAAAGAAGCTCTGCCTCTGGTCATCATATATCACGCTTATTCATGGAAACGTAGATCCGCAGCATTTAATGCTTTGATATGTTACCACCGTCTTATATGAAAAAAAGAAGAAGAAGAAGCTACGGATGCACGCAGCCACGCACCACGCTGCTCATCCTGCCGTCAAAAGGACGGCCAAGACCATTTTCAAGGATGATAAACTCCTAGTCCTTGCAGAGCGACGCATATGCTTTGGTGCCACGTGGCTGGAAATTTGTAACTATAAGAGCAAGGCTTATAAGTGTTATGTCATTTATATAGTCAATAACTCGATCTACTCTAAATGGACTATTCAATAATTTTGTTTTAAAATATTTCGAATGATAAGCCCAAAAACAGTTAGTTGATGATTTTTTGTGAACTTACTTGGTTCAGGATTGAACACAGCTACAATAAAGCACTATAACGGCGGGCCAAAATGCTCGAAGTTTTGGCCTGTGCCGCTACCCTAACGCCACTATACAAAACGGCATTTGTAGCAACGGTTTTCATACTAGAGTCTCTTTATTTGTAGTGACGGGCCACATGAGGACAAACGCTGCTACAAACGCCATTTGTAGTGGTGCTTTGGCAGACAACTCGCTGCTAGAAGTAGCATTTGTAGCGGCAAGTCGGGCTCTACTACTTTAATAACTTCAACCATCCCTGCAACTGTTGCTACAAATGTCATCTGTAGCGGTGGTTCGACACACCAATCGCCGCTATAAAAATGGCAATTGTAGGGGCAGGAAGTGACATCAACCATCGCGACTGTAACACCCCAAATTCTTAATTGTACTTAGGCCTTCTTGATTAGTGAAAATCCCTGTTAATTATAAATTTTCATAATTGAACTCGCAAATCAAATCAAAATTTCTTGAATTTTGGTCAAACCTACACTTGAACTAGAACTTCAAAATTTTGTATACAAGTGGGCCCATTTAAAAATTTCCTTGGCATCCAGGGGCAAAAAGAAATTTTTTGAGAATTTTATGGATTTTTCTACAAAAGGAAATGGGCCCAAATAAATCAAAGATCATTTGTCCAAAATCTGTCTTAATTGAATTTTAACTCACAATTTAAATCGAATTAGGAAAAATTCCTATAAGGTAAGCTGTTCATCTTAGTGAGACTTTTCAACCCTGAGTTTTTCAGATTTTTTTTGAGCACAGGAGCTTTGGTTTTAAATTGTCGCAAATCAGCACGTGGAAAATCATTTAAAATTCAAAAATTGAGAAACGGCACTGTAGCTCCGCGCGTCACTCACTCTCTCGCTGCCCTCTGCTTGCCCATGCCGCGCCCTGTGCAGGTGCTGTGGCCGTTGTCACCGGCGACTAGCCCAGCCAGCTGCCTCCCACTCCTCCCCAGGTCAAATTGTCGTCGTCTTCCTCGTTCTCTCCTCCTTTCCCTCACGGAAGCAAGCCGCCATGGCCGCCAAAGCTTGAATCATTGCTTGCAGCCACCACCGTCATCCTCTGACCTCGACCTCCACGGCAAAAAGGAGCCCCAGTACCCCCTCTAGCTCCTCCCCATCACCAATTTCAAGCTCCCTCAACGAAGCTCGAGATCGACAGAAAATTTCACCATAGTCGCCGGAGGAGCAACCGTGACTTCATCGTCGATTCCTCCCTTCACGGTGAGTTTCCGTTCGATTCCTCGCACGTGAAGCTTCATCATATCCCTAAGAATCCATTCGAGTCATCATTTGTGCGAATCCATCACCCATATCGACGGATTTTGCAGTTTTCTGGCCGCCGGTTTTCGTCCTCCGTTCTTTTTACTGTTCACGATTCGACTCAGAAAAACTTCAGAAATTGACCAAACTTGTAAATTCGATAAAAATTAAAATATAACTCATAAAAAAGTGAAACAAATTTTGTTAGTTTCCTTGTCACTAGATCTACGCTGTGGTACAACATAAACATCTGAATTCATCTTAGTTAATGTTATAAAATTCAGAGAAGAGAATCAGGAAATCATTTTTATAAAAATATATATACATGCAAAAATTCTGATTTTTGGCACACATACTCCTTGTGAGTTCACTGAACTGCTCACAAAACAGTTTCTTGAAATTCACCATATTTTAGGAGTAATTTCAGTTTCAAGTTTCTAGCAAAATCTTTTTATCATTTTATTCCTGCACCTTTTGGCATCAAATTTTGGATATGTTACTGTACCTAGGATTAGGTTGCTAAATAAAAATACAAATTTAATTATAGATCTTCCAGAAACCTTTTATGAATTTTTGAAGATGATTCTTTGTGCACGCCTAAGCATTGTTTAAATCGGAAACGTTATATGTAAAATTTTGAGCACCTAAGTACCTAAATCATGTTAGTAAGTCCGCGAACATGTTATCTTGTTCTTAATAACATCATTGTAACGTATTTATCAAGAAAGTGCCATAAATCCTTTTATTATGTCCGTATCTCTTATTGCTTTCAATTAAGACCGGTGACATGTTTAACTTTCCTTTAATTGTTCACACTGTTTTATACAACGAATAAACCGTTACTGGTAAAAGAAATAGTTTAGACAAAAACAACGAAAATGTTCATAAGTTACTTTTGAGCATCACCATGTCATGTGCATCATGTCACTAAATTATATTTATCAAGGAAGTTCCATGAACCTTTACACTAATTTCATGAAGTACATTATATTGAATTCGTTGAGGAACCTGTACCACTAGTTGCCAATATTAAAGCACAGGACATTGTCATTAAAAATGATAATAATAATTAATTTGGTGCATACATGTTTCTTATGATAATTATATAGGTTCCTATTAGAAATACTTTGCATATTCACATAATGGTTGTACATGTAATTGCTTCGAACAATATATATGGATCTCAATCTACATGTCATAGGTAGTTACAAAAATGGTAGTTTGTACACTTTTTACTTTGAATGTAAATTAATTATTCCAAGTAAATGAACATATTAGCTATGCATGAGCATGTAAGTGCATTTATACTTGGCACTTATCAGTTATAGTAAATTAAGTGGTATCCATGCATCTCATGCCCCTGAGTATAGGTTGTCCAGCATATGCGCACATATAATTCCGACTTAAGTAATTAATTTCCGCATGCCTTCTTAAATGTAGAAAGTAAACCTTTTTAACACATAAGAATGTATCCCTAGGCACTAGGTACATATAGCCTCTTTTTATATTCAAACCACCCTAGGATTTATTTATATGTAAATCTAGTTTACTTACTCATGTTTCTTTGAAACAATCCCATGCTCATTAGTACTCGTAATGTAGACTGTACATAATAGATATGCACACCATCACCATGAATAAAACGTACGTGTAGTATCATCTTTCACCATAAGAATTCATAGTAAATAGAGGTTTATACATAATGTCATACTTGGTTTCCTTCCAAGGAAAACTATAGGGTAAATACTTTGTCTAGGTGAATATGGTCCTTATAAGATCAAGAGCATATCTTAAAACAAGTGATCATCGTAGAGTAAATCCCAATAGGTTCCCTCCGTACTCATAGAGCTCAAATAATATTTTCAGGATGAACCATATCATGTTCCGCTAATCTACATTTCAGTAAATAACATATACTTGGTTAAATCCCAAACTTAGTGAGAAAGATGAGTAAGCGCTTATAAACCTCACTTCACTTTCAGAATAATTGTCCAAGACGCTGTTATGCAATAAGAGAAAACTACCGACGTTTAATGATAAAACTAATTCTCTCATCCTTGGAAGAGAACGCTTCAAGTGAAATGTAATAAAACTATAACTCCAACCTTAGACCAAACCCCTTGTTTTTAATGGAGCTCAATTTTGCTCTAGTCACGGTGAATATTGCCTTGCCATTAACTAAATTAAATAGGTCACGATTCACTCTTTATTCATGCATTCTAACTTGCATCGCATCATTGTATATCATCATCTAGGACACAAAGGTGGAACCGAAGAGATGGAAATCATCGCGATGGTGAACTTGGTGCTGCTACTAACATATTGGAATGTGCTAACATTTCTCAAACCTAAGGCAAGCCCCGGTGCATCTCACCTTGTTTTAAAAGATTTTCCTTTTATCACTATACATGGAGTCATGAATTGTGCATTTACGTTTTAGGAGTTGTATGGAACCGTAGTTGCATTTGATTTACATGCTCCTATGGGTGGGTTCAGTTTTATACAGCCACGTGATAGACTCCGCTATGCTTAATAGGGTTGTATCATCGGTAGAAAATCGAGTGGTATGGAGACCGCTCGGTGTAAGTGGGGTCGGATTTACTTTATGTTCTCACATGATGATGATAATGAATTTGAGACCGAACGGGAAAGTTCATGTGTAGGTGGAGGTGACAAGGCTCGCCTTGTTCGCCATAGCCCCGTTTGTGTCGGTTGAGGACCGTTCGTTGTGGCCCCGCTGAGCAAGTTTGAACAGTACCGGATGCATGCTAGGAGAATGGGAACTAGTAAACTTAGTAGCTCGATGCTATATTGTTGGACGTGAACCCACCTCTCTTTTGGTGATGAAGATGGTTATGGTGGAATCTGGGATCGTGTTTGAGGGGAGGGTGCCCGGGCGAACCACGGTTAGACCCGGCGTGGCTATCGCGTGGGGAGACGTGTACTCGGGAGAGGTGTTAAGCGGCTCGACTTTATGGTATCTTGTAAAAGGTTGCCGTGCGTGCCCCTTCTGGGTGTGCGTACGTCGTGTATCTCGGGTTTCGCCTGCAGGTGTAAAATCGATTCGAATCGCCGTCCCTCGCGGTTATTGAGTACCACTTGTTCACTGTGTCACATCGTAGTAAGAAGTGCACATGATGATGTTATATGCTTTTGTACTTCAATTAATTGTTTTGCAACCATGTATTGCTTAGTTAGGTTGCTAATATTTATATTAATGCAAGAACCCTTTTAATTTGGCTAAAATATGAAAATAAGGATCAATTATTAGTGCCGTTTTTGCAATTAAATTTCACACCCTGGTCAACCCCCCTGCATATTAGAAGTCGGTCTTAGAAGGCCATTTTGACGGGTAAGACTTGCTGAGTATTAGTTGCTCAGGGTTTGTTGTTTAAATCTTTTTGCAGGAGATACTTTGACTCAGCAGAATGAGGCACATCTACGGGCTGAGTGTGCTTCATCATAGGATTAATGACGTCGTGTTGTATATCGCTTCCGCTACGCTTTTCAAACTGTTTTATGTAATCAAACTGAATCAAAGTTGTGATAATTAAGAATTCTTCTACACTCTAGTTTATTTATGCTTATGTGTGTGTACATTTGGGCTCTTGCGTCGCCAAGTGTCACCCGATTAAGATCCTGGTTAGCAAACCCCTCATTAATTTGAGGTGGGGTGCTACAGCTGGTATCAGAGCTAAGTCGGGGTTTGTACCACACTAATGAGCATTATTTGTGAAAATCACGCTTACGGTGAGGTACGTATTAGTCGGCCCTATATAAGGATGTTAGTGGTTTAAGGTGGCAACTAGTGAGTCTTGCTTGAATAGGTTTGATTGTTTTTCTTTCTTTTCTGAAATGTCGGCGAGATGAAAAGGTAAGAATGATGTGAGGCATGGGTCATTGACCGTATGGCCGTTTTGTTGTTTTGATGGGAGGCATGGATCGTTGATCGCATGACCGTTTTGGTTGTTTTGCTGAGGCATGAGTCATTTGACTTCATGGCCGTTTCGTTGTTTGTGAATCTTCTGCAGGTACTCTAACCACGTTAAAGGTCACACCATTTGCTAGTCTAACGCGGTTGAGAGACGATTTTGTCACCGAGTCACGAATGCCGATATAATGGCACCCTTTTCTTTTGCTGAGGAACGAATAAATTAGGTTAACTAAAAATGGTTGCATTGCATAACATAAATAACTCAAGTAAAAATCTTGCCTCTTCTTATTGCTCATGTTCTGATCATCTAAAGTTTTACAAGATAAAAATTGATCATCATTGTATTCGCATGTTCGCATGGAAAAGTGATGCTATCAAAATCCAATCAATGTAATGCAAATGAAAGTTGGAGTAAAACACTTGAAAACATGTTAACCTGTTCGTTAACCGTATATCCTGCTACATCTATATCGGCTAGTTATCCAAATCAACCGATCGATAAATCTTTACCGCCGTTATCGATGGAACCAAAATCTGAAATTTCAGCAAAACTCGGTCAACTTTGAAAATCCATATCTCTCTCCTTTCTGATCCAAAAGTGGCATTTGAGTACTCTCTGCAAAGTTTCTGAAGTCTGCTACGAGTTTGGTGTTCAAATGTTTTTGAAATTCGACCTGTAAACCTTCCTAAATATCCAATCTTTGCGTTGATGTCAATTCTGTCCAGAGCAGGAAAATCAGCGCGTCGATCGTCAACTTTCACTGACCATAATTCCTGTTTTGTTGATCGTATGGAGTCACATAAATATTAGTTCGAAGGCTGTGAGAATCTTCTACAAACTTTGTAGTTCATCAAATATCTTGAATCAGCTCCCAGAATTCCCAGTTTTGTTTTTCGTGACGAATGCTAGCCGTGGCAGATTTTGTCCGGTTGCTAAACTTGATTCCTTTTTGATCAAGTGATGCAACCACTTTCCTTTCGATCTTTTGCACCATGACCTTGTTTATATGTTGAATTATTTGGCACATTCCACTGCTGAGAATGAATCTTTGATCATGCTCTTATCTTTGTTGAGCCTAGAGTTTTGAAGCATTTCGTTCAACCTAACAGTCAAACCTATTAATTGGATTATTTCTATCCTCATGTATCACCCGAATCTTGCTCTTTGAATAAAAATTTGACAGTATGAACCATATGCATTGCACCATGTCATAGTATGTGTCATTCCATCTGTATGCATTGTAATCTCGCATATTTGCATGGCACCAATTCATCAAGTGCACCATTAATACGTCAGGACATATGCACGAGTGCGCACCATCCATATGTATCATGGCATATGGCAATTGCATCATAACATGTGCATCATGTCATATGCATCATCCATGTGCAACACAACATAATGCATCATTATGCACCATTCATGTGCAACGCAACATAATGCATCATTATGCAAATACACCATTGCATATGCACCATAAAACATGTGCATTGCACTCATGACACGGCATAGACAACCGCACCATTGCATGTGCACCACCGCACACGCGCATTGCAACATGAAAGCATGCAATGCATCATAAGTTGCACATATCATTAATGCATTCATCAAGATGCACATCATGGTATGAATATTGCATTAATAACTAATATAAAGAGCAAGAATAGGGTGTTTGGATAACCTTTTTGCTGAGACAAATTTTGGTTACTCGATGACCACCCTTGCCATTGATGTAGATGTCTTTGAAACCATTGGTCCCATATAATGATCAAATGCCTATGAGTTTGCTTTCATGTTTCGTTGTCCGAATGATAGGGAAACTCTTCCTCTGACATCTACTTGCTTCTATAACCACCGCCATTGAAATTGAGGAGCAAGCAATGAATCCAAGACCTTGAGGGTTCAAGTTGGTTTAGGCTCACTCAATTTAGACATTCCTTGAACTATTGGCTTCCTGTCATCATCATTTACGATTGAGTTGGTTTCCAATTTCTTTATCCAATCTTTGTGAAAATCCTTTCTTTTGGTATATATTTGTTTCTGTACCAAATAATAATCCACACAAGATCCGTGTTACACCTAACCCCCCTTCACTCTTGTTGTATCGTTTCCATCGTTGTTTACCCCCCTAACTCGCCGTAAATCTCGGGACGAGATTTTCTTAAGGGGGGAGGGCTGTAACACCCCAAATTCTTAATTGCACTTAGGCCTTCTTGATTAGTGAAAATCCCTGTTAATTATAAATTTTCATAATTGAACTCGCAAATCAAATCAAAATTTCTTGAATTTTGGTCAAACCTACACTTGAACTAGAACTTCAAAATTTTGTATACAAGTGGGCCCATTTAAAAATTTCCTTGGCATCCAGGGGCAAAAAGAAATTTTTTGAGAATTTTATGGATTTTTCTACAAAAGGAAATGGGCCCAAATAAATCAAAGATCATTTGTCCAAAATCTGTCTTAATTGAATTTTAACTCACAATTTAAATCGAATTAGGAAAAATTCCTATAAGGTAAGCTGTTCATCTTAGTGAGACTTTTCAACCCTGAGTTTTTCAGATTTTTTTTGAGCACAGGAGCTTTGGTTTTAAATTGTCGCAAATCAGCACGTGGAAAATCATTTAAAATTCAAAAATTGAGAAACGGCACTGTAGCTCCGCGCGTCACTCACTCTCTCGCTGCCCTCTTCTTGCCCATGCCGTGCCCTGTGCAGGTGCTGTGGCCGTTGTCACCGGCGACTAGCCCAGCCAGCTGCCTCCCACTGCCCAGGTCAAGTCGTCGTCGTCTTCCTCGTTCTCTCCTCTTTTCCCTCACGGAAGCAAGCCGCCATGGCCGCCAAAGCTTGAATCATTGCTTGCAGCCACCACCGTCATCCTCTGACCTCGACCTCCACGGCAAAAAGGAGCCCCAGTACCCCCTCTAGCTCCTCCCCATCACCAATTTCAAGCTCCCTCAACGAAGCTCGAGATCGACAGAAAATTTCACCATAGTCGCCGGAGGAGCAACCGTGACTTCATCGTCGATTCCTCCCTTCACGGTGAGTTTCCGTTCGATTCCTCGCACGTGAAGCTTCATCATATCCCTAAGAATCCATTCGAGTCATCATTTGTGCGAATCCATCACCCATATCGACGGATTTTGCAGTTTTCTGGCCGCCGGTTTTCGTCCTCTGTTCTTTTTACTGTTCACGATTCGACTCAGAAAAACTTCAGAAATTGACCAAACTTGTAAATTCGATAAAAATTAAAATATAACTCATAAAAAAGTGAAACAAATTTTGTTAGTTTCCTTGTCACTATATCTACGCTGTGGTACAACATAAACATCTGAATTCATCTTAGTTAATGTTATAAAATTCAGAGAAGAGAATCAGGAAATCATTTTTATAAAAATATATATACATGCAAAAATTCTGATTTTTGGCACACATACTCCTTGTGAGTTCACCGAACTGCTCACAAAACAGTTTCTTGAAATTCACCATATTTTAGGAGTAATTTCAGTTTCAAGTTTCTAGCAAAATCTTTTTATCATTTTATTCCTGCACCTTTTGGCATCAAATTTTGGATATGTTACTGTACCTAGGATTAGGTTGCCAAATAAAAATACAAATTTAATTATAGATCTTTCAGAAACCTTTTATGAATTTTCGAAGATGATTCTTTGTGCACGCCTAAGCATTGTTTAAATCGGAAACGTTATATGTAAAATTTTGAGCACCTAAGTACCTAAATCATGTTAGTAAGTCCGCGAACATGTTATCTTGTTCTTAATAACATCATTGTAACGTATTTATCAAGAAAGTGCCATAAATCCTTTTATTATGTCCGTATCTCTTATTGCTTTCAATTAAGACCGGTGACATGTTTAACTTTCCTTTAATTGTTCACACTGTTTTATACAACGAATAAACCGTTACTGGTAAAAGAAATAGTTTAGACAAAAACAACGAAAATGTTCATAAGTTACTTTTGAGCATCACCATGTCATGTGCATCATGTCACTAAATTATATTTATCAAGGAAGTTCCATGAACCTTTACACTAATTTCATGAAGTACATTATATTGAATTCGTTGAGGAACCTGTACCACTAGTTGCCAATATTAAAGCACAGGACATTGTCATTAAAAATGATAATAATAATTAATTTGGTGCATACATGTTTCTTATGATAATTATATAGGTTCCTATTAGAAATACTTTGCATATTCACATAATGGTTGTACATGTAATTGCTTCGAACAATATATATGGATCTCAATCTACATGTCATAGGTAGTTACAAAAATGGTAGTTTGTACACTTTTTACTTTGAATGTAAATTAATTATTCCAAGTAAATGAACATATTAGCTATGCATGAGCATGTAAGTGCATTTATACTTGGCACTTATCAGTTATAGTAAATTAAGTGGTATCCATGCATCTCATGCCCCTGAGTATAGGTTGTCCAGCATATGCGCACATATAATTCCGACTTAAGTAATTAATTTCCGCATGCCTTCTTAAATGTAGAAAGTAAACCTTTTTAACACATAAGAATGTATCCCTAGGCACTAGGTACATATAGCCTCTTTTTATATTCAAACCACCCTAGGATTTATTTATATGTAAATCTAGTTTACTTACTCATGTTTCTTTGAAACAATCCCATGCTCATTAGTACTCGTAATGTAGACTGTACATAATAGATATGCACACCATCACCATGAATAAAACGTACGTGTAGTATCATCTTTCACCATAAGAATTCATAGTAAATAGAGGTTTATACATAATGTCATACTTGGTTTCCTTCCAAGGAAAACTATAGGGTAAATACTTTGTCTAGGTGAATATGGTCCTTATAAGATCAAGAGCATATCTTAAAACAAGTGATCATCGTAGAGTAAATCCCAATAGGTTCCCTCCGTACTCATAGAGCTCAAATAATATTTCCAGGATGAACCATATCATGTTCCGCTAATCTACATTTCAGTAAATAACATATACTTGGTTAAATCCCAAACTTAGTGAGAAAGATGAGTAAGCGCTTATAAACCTCACTTCACTTTCAGAATAATTGTCCAAGACGCTGTTATGCAATAAGAGAAAACTACCGACGTTTAATGATAAAACTAATTCTCTCATCCTTGGAAGAGAACGCTTCAAGTGAAATGTAATAAAACTATAACTCCAACCTTAGACCAAACCCCTTGTTTTTAATGGAGCTCAATTTTGCTCTAGTCACGGTGAATATTGCCTTGCCATTAACTAAATTAAATAGGTCACGATTCACTCTTTATTCATGCATTCTAACTTGCATCGCATCATTGTATATCATCATCTAGGACACAAAGGTGGAACCGAAGAGATGGAAATCATCGCGATGGTGAACTTGGTGCTGCTACTAACATATTGGAATGTGCTAACATTTCTCAAACCTAAGGCAAGCCCCGGTGCATCTCACCTTGTTTTAAAAGATTTTCCTTTTATCACTATACATGGAGTCATGAATTGTGCATTTACGTTTTAGGAGTTGTATGGAACCGTAGTTGCATTTGATTTACATGCTCCTATGGGTGGGTTCAGTTTTATACAGCCACGTGATAGACTCCGCTATGCTTAATAGGGTTGTATCATCGGTAGAAAATCGAGTGGTATGGAGACCGCTCGGTGTAAGTGGGGTCGGATTTACTTTATGTTCTCACATGATGATGATAATGAATTTGAGACCGAACGGGAAAGTTCATGTGTAGGTGGAGGTGACAAGGCTCGCCTTGTTCGCCATAGCCCCGTTTGTGTCGGTTGAGGACCGTTCGTTGTGGCCCCGCTGAGCAAGTTTGAACAGTACCGGATGCATGCTAGGAGAATGGGAACTAGTAAACTTAGTAGCTCGATGCTATATTGTTGGACGTGAACCCACCTCTCTTTTGGTGATGAAGATGGTTATGGTGGAATCTGGGATCGTGTTTGAGGGGAGGGTGCCCGGGCGAACCACGGTTAGACCCGGCGTGGCTATCGCGTGGGGAGACGTGTACTCGGGAGAGGTGTTAAGCGGCTCGACTTTATGGTATCTTGTAAAAGGTTGCCGTGCGTGCCCCTTCTGGGTGTGCGTACGTCGTGTATCTCGGGTTTCGCCTGCAGGTGTAAAATCGATTCGAATCGCCGTCCCTCGCGGTTATTGAGTACCACTTGTTCACTGTGTCACATCGTAGTAAGAAGTGCACATGATGATGTTATATGCTTTTGTACTTCAATTAATTGTTTTGCAACCATGTATTGCTTAGTTAGGTTGCTAATATTTATATTAATGCAAGAACCCTTTTAATTTGGCTAAAATATGAAAATAAGGATCAATTATTAGTGCCGTTTTTGCAATTAAATTTCACACCCTGGTCAACCCCCCTGCATATTAGAAGTCGGTCTTAGAAGGCCATTTTGACGGGTAAGACTTGCTGAGTATTAGTTGCTCAGGGTTTGTTGTTTAAATCTTTTTGCAGGAGATACTTTGACTCAGCAGAATGAGGCACATCTACGGGCTGAGTGTGCTTCATCATAGGATTAATGACGTCGTGTTGTATATCGCTTCCGCTACGCTTTTCAAACTGTTTTATGTAATCAAACTGAATCAAAGTTGTGATAATTAAGAATTCTTCTACACTCTAGTTTATTTATGCTTATGTGTGTGTACATTTGGGCTCTTGCGTCGCCAAGTGTCACCCGATTAAGATCCTGGTTAGCAAACCCCTCATTAATTTGAGGTGGGGTGCTACAGCTGGTATCAGAGCTAAGTCGGGGTTTGTACCACACTAATGAGCATTATTTGTGAAAATCACGCTTACGGTGAGGTACGTATTAGTCGGCCCTATATAAGGATGTTAGTGGTTTAAGGTGGCAACTAGTGAGTCTTGCTTGAATAGGTTTGATTGTTTTTCTTTCTTTTCTGAAATGTCGGCGAGATGAAAAGGTAAGAATGATGTGAGGCATGGGTCATTGACCGTATGGCCGTTTTGTTGTTTTGATGGGAGGCATGGATCGTTGATCGCATGACCGTTTTGGTTGTTTTGCTGAGGCATGAGTCATTTGACTTCATGGCCGTTTCGTTGTTTGTGAATCTTCTGCAGGTACTCTAACCACGTTAAAGGTCACACCATTTGCTAGTCTAACGCGGTTGAGAGACGATTTTGTCACCGAGTCACGAATGCCGATATAATGGCACCCTTTTCTTTTGCTGAGGAACGAATAAATTAGGTTAACTAAAAATGGTTGCATTGCATAACATAAATAACTCAAGTAAAAATCTTGCCTCTTCTTATTGCTCATGTTCTGATCATCTAAAGTTTTACAAGATAAAAATTGATCATCATTGTATTCGCATGTTCGCATGGAAAAGTGATGCTATCAAAATCCAATCAATGTAATGCAAATGAAAGTTGGAGTAAAACACTTGAAAACATGTTAACCTGTTCGTTAACCGTATATCCTGCTACATCTATATCGGCTAGTTATCCAAATCAACCGATCGATAAATCTTTACCGCCGTTATCGATGGAACCAAAATCTGAAATTTCAGCAAAACTCGGTCAACTTTGAAAATCCATATCTCTCTCCTTTCTGATCCAAAAGTGGCATTTGAGTACTCTCTGCAAAGTTTCTGAAGTCTGCTACGAGTTTGGTGTTCAAATGTTTTTGAAATTCGACCTGTAAACCTTCCTAAATATCCAATCTTTGCGTTGATGTCAATTCTGTCCAGAGCAGGAAAATCAGCGCGTCGATCGTCAACTTTCACTGACCATAATTCCTGTTTTGTTGATCGTATGGAGTCACATAAATATTAGTTCGAAGGCTGTGAGAATCTTCTACAAACTTTGTAGTTCATCAAATATCTTGAATCAGCTCCCAGAATTCCCAGTTTTGTTTTTCGTGACGAATGCTAGCCGTGGCAGATTTTGTCCGGTTGCTAAACTTGATTCCTTTTTGATCAAGTGATGCAACCACTTTCCTTTCGATCTTTTGCACCATGACCTTGTTTATATGTTGAATTATTTGGCACATTCCACTGCTGAGAATGAATCTTTGATCATGCTCTTATCTTTGTTGAGCCTAGAGTTTTGAAGCATTTCGTTCAACCTAACAGTCAAACCTATTAATTGGATTATTTCTATCCTCATGTATCACCCGAATCTTGCTCTTTGAATAAAAATTTGACAGTATGAACCATATGCATTGCACCATGTCATAGTATGTGTCATTCCATCTGTATGCATTGTAATCTCGCATATTTGCATGGCACCAATTCATCAAGTGCACCATTAATACGTCAGGACATATGCACGAGTGCGCACCATCCATATGTATCATGGCATATGGCAATTGCATCATAACATGTGCATCATGTCATATGCATCATCCATGTGCAACACAACATAATGCATCATTATGCACCATTCATGTGCAACGCAACATAATGCATCATTATGCAAATACACCATTGCATATGCACCATAAAACATGTGCATTGCACTCATGACACGGCATAGACAACCGCACCATTGCATGTGCACCACCGCACACGCGCATTGCAACATGAAAGCATGCAATGCATCATAAGTTGCACATATCATTAATGCATTCATCAAGATGCACATCATGGTATGAATATTGCATTAATAACTAATATAAAGAGCAAGAATAGGGTGTTTGGATAACCTTTTTGCTGAGACAAATTTTGGTTACTCGATGACCACCCTTGCCATTGATGTAGATGTCTTTGAAACCATTGGTCCCATATAATGATCAAATGCCTATGAGTTTGCTTTCATGTTTCGTTGTCCGAATGATAGGGAAACTCTTCCTCTGACATCTACTTGCTTCTATAACCACCGCCATTGAAATTGAGGAGCAAGCAATGAATCCAAGACCTTGAGGGTTCAAGTTGGTTTAGGCTCACTCAATTTAGACATTCCTTGAACTATTGGCTTCCTGTCATCATCATTTACGATTGAGTTGGTTTCCAATTTCTTTATCCAATCTTTGTGAAAATCCTTTCTTTTGGTATATATTTGTTTCTGTACCAAATAATAATCCACACAAGATCCGTGTTACACCTAACCCCCCTTCACTCTTGTTGTATCGTTTCCATCGTTGTTTACCCCCCTAACTCGCCGTAAATCTCGGGACGAGATTTTCTTAAGGGGGGAGGGCTGTAACACCCCAAATTCTTAATTGCACTTAGGCCTTCTTGATTAGTGAAAATCCTTGTTAATTATAAATTTTCATAATTGAACTCGCAAATCAAATCAAAATTTCTTGAATTTTGGTCAAACCTACACTTGAACTACAACTTCAAAATTTTGTATACAAGTGGGCCCATTTAAAAATTTCCTTGGCATCCAGGGGCAAAAAGAAATTTTTTGAGAATTTTATGGATTTTTCTACAAAAGGAAATGGGCCCAAATAAATCAAAGATCATTTGTCCAAAATCTGTCTTAATTGAATTTTAACTCACAATTTAAATCGAATTAGGAAAAATTCCTACAAGGTAAGCTGTTCATCTTAGTGAGACTTTTCAACCCTGAGTTTTTCAGATTTTTTTTTAGCACAGGAGCTTTGGTTTTAAATTGTCGCAAATCAGCACGTGGAAAATCATTTAAAATTCAAAAATTGAGAAACGGCACTGTAGCTCCGCGCGTCACTCACTCTCTCGCTGCCCTCTTCTTGCCCATGCCGTGCCCTGTGCAGGTGCTGTGGCCGTTGTCACCGGCGACTAGCCCAGCCAGCTGCCTCCCACTCCCCAGGTCAAGTCGTCGTCGTCTTCCTCGTTCTCTCCTCCTTTCCCTCACGGAAGCAAGCCGCCATGGCCGCCAAAGCTTGAATCATTGCTTGCAGCCACCACCGTCATCCTCTGACCTCGACCTCCACGGCAAAAAGGAGCCCCAGTACCCCCTCTAGCTCCTCTCCATCACCAATTTCAAGCTCCCTCAACGAAGCTCGAGATCGACAGAAAATTTCACCATAGTCGCCGGAGGAGCAACCGTGACTTCATCGTCGATTCCTCCCTTCACGGTGAGTTTCCGTTCGATTCCTCGCACGTGAAGCTTCATCATATCCCTAAGAATCCATTCGAGTCATCATTTGTGCGAATCCATCACCCATATCGACGGATTTTGCAGTTTTCTGGCCGCCGGTTTTCGTCCTCCGTTCTTTTTACTGTTCACGATTCGACTCAGAAAAACTTCAGAAATTGACCAAACTTGTAAATTCGATAAAAATTAAAATATAACTCATAAAAAAGTGAAACAAATTTTGTTAGTTTCCTTGTCACTATATCTACGCTGTGGTACAACATAAACATCTGAATTCATCTTAGTTAATGTTATAAAATTCAGAGAAGAGAATCAGGAAATCATTTTTATAAAAATATATATACATGCAAAAATTCTGATTTTTGGCACACATACTCCTTGTGAGTTCACCGAACTGCTCACAAAACAGTTTCTTGAAATTCACCATATTTTAGGAGTAATTTCAGTTTCAAGTTTCTAGCAAAATCTTTTTATCATTTTATTCCTGCACCTTTTGGCATCAAATTTTGGATATGTTACTGTACCTAGGATTAGGTTGCCAAATAAAAATACAAATTTAATTATAGATCTTTCAGAAACCTTTTATGAATTTTCGAAGATGATTCTTTGTGCACGCCTAAGCATTGTTTAAATCGGAAACGTTATATGTAAAATTTTGAGCACCTAAGTACCTAAATCATGTTAGTAAGTCCGCGAACATGTTATCTTGTTCTTAATAACATCATTGTAACGTATTTATCAAGAAAGTGCCATAAATCCTTTTATTATGTCCGTATCTCTTATTGCTTTCAATTAAGACCGGTGACATGTTTAACTTTCCTTTAATTGTTCACACTGTTTTATACAACGAATAAACCGTTACTGGTAAAAGAAATAGTTTAGACAAAAACAACGAAAATGTTCATAAGTTACTTTTGAGCATCACCATGTCATGTGCATCATGTCACTAAATTATATTTATCAAGGAAGTTCCATGAACCTTTACACTAATTTCATGAAGTACATTATATTGAATTCGTTGAGGAACCTGTACCACTAGTTGCCAATATTAAAGCACAGGACATTGTCATTAAAAATGATAATAATAATTAATTTGGTGCATACATGTTTCTTATGATAATTATATAGGTTCCTATTAGAAATACTTTGCATATTCACATAATGGTTGTACATGTAATTGCTTCGAACAATATATATGGATCTCAATCTACATGTCATAGGTAGTTACAAAAATGGTAGTTTGTACACTTTTTACTTTGAATGTAAATTAATTATTCCAAGTAAATGAACATATTAGCTATGCATGAGCATGTAAGTGCATTTATACTTGGCACTTATCAGTTATAGTAAATTAAGTGGTATCCATGCATCTCATGCCCCTGAGTATAGGTTGTCCAGCATATGCGCACATATAATTCCGACTTAAGTAATTAATTTCCGCATGCCTTCTTAAATGTAGAAAGTAAACCTTTTTAACACATAAGAATGTATCCCTAGGCACTAGGTACATATAGCCTCTTTTTATATTCAAACCACCCTAGGATTTATTTATATGTAAATCTAGTTTACTTACTCATGTTTCTTTGAAACAATCCCATGCTCATTAGTACTCGTAATGTAGACTGTACATAATAGATATGCACACCATCACCATGAATAAAACGTACGTGTAGTATCATCTTTCACCATAAGAATTCATAGTAAATAGAGGTTTATACATAATGTCATACTTGGTTTCCTTCCAAGGAAAACTATAGGGTAAATACTTTGTCTAGGTGAATATGGTCCTTATAAGATCAAGAGCATATCTTAAAACAAGTGATCATCGTAGAGTAAATCCCAATAGGTTCCCTCCGTACTCATAGAGCTCAAATAATATTTCCAGGATGAACCATATCATGTTCCGCTAATCTACATTTCAGTAAATAACATATACTTGGTTAAATCCCAAACTTAGTGAGAAAGATGAGTAAGCGCTTATAAACCTCACTTCACTTTCAGAATAATTGTCCAAGACGCTGTTATGCAATAAGAGAAAACTACCGACGTTTAATGATAAAACTAATTCTCTCATCCTTGGAAGAGAACGCTTCAAGTGAAATGTAATAAAACTATAACTCCAACCTTAGACCAAACCCCTTGTTTTTAATGGAGCTCAATTTTGCTCTAGTCACGGTGAATATTGCCTTGCCATTAACTAAATTAAATAGGTCACGATTCACTCTTTATTCATGCATTCTAACTTGCATCGCATCATTGTATATCATCATCTAGGACACAAAGGTGGAACCGAAGAGATGGAAATCATCGCGATGGTGAACTTGGTGCTGCTACTAACATATTGGAATGTGCTAACATTTCTCAAACCTAAGGCAAGCCCCGGTGCATCTCACCTTGTTTTAAAAGATTTTCCTTTTATCACTATACATGGAGTCATGAATTGTGCATTTACGTTTTAGGAGTTGTATGGAACCGTAGTTGCATTTGATTTACATGCTCCTATGGGTGGGTTCAGTTTTATACAGCCACGTGATAGACTCCGCTATGCTTAATAGGGTTGTATCATCGGTAGAAAATCGAGTGGTATGGAGACCGCTCGGTGTAAGTGGGGTCGGATTTACTTTATGTTCTCACATGATGATGATAATGAATTTGAGACCGAACGGGAAAGTTCATGTGTAGGTGGAGGTGACAAGGCTCGCCTTGTTCGCCATAGCCCCGTTTGTGTCGGTTGAGGACCGTTCGTTGTGGCCCCGCTGAGCAAGTTTGAACAGTACCGGATTCATGCTAGGAGAATGGGAACTAGTTGATTATTGAGGATTGAATTCTGGCGTGTTTGTTGGACCTTTTCTGTTATTAAACTGTGCGTTCTGTTCTATTAAGTAGAAAATGGTGATGTTGGGTTAGATTAGTGCTATGATTGGAGTATGTATGTATGTATGTACTTATAGCATGTCGTGTTCTAGATTCGCCAGATCATCTGGTTTCCGTTTTGTGGACTCTAACTCTTGTTGATTTATTGGCGAATGATGAGATCAAATTCCATGGTTGAGTCTGTACTTGCCATTTCTACTACTGTTAGGTTGTTAACGTCTATGGAGTTTGTAATCTGTTTCATAGATAAAGTCAATTATTTTGTGCTACTAGGTAAATGGATGCTGATTTTTATGTTTGAATAAGAACACGACCAACATAGGAGAAACTAGGTGGCTTTTCATTAGGAAGAAATAGGCACCCAGTTGTACAGTCACACCCCTAAGGAACTGGTTGTTTTTGCTATGAAATACTGATACTAAATTTTACAAAAATCTAGAGTTCTCAAATGCGTAAAATAGTTTAGTGAGATATGGTACAGTTTCTTCTGTCCTAGTGCAGCAGTCACTTCCTACTTATTATGCTTTCCAATGAAATACCTAGCTGCTCTTAGATGATGTAAGTCTTATATTCCTTCTGCCAGAATGGGCAACAACTTTGGCATTCCTTTTTATTTTAGCAACATAATGCTGAAAGGAACTTTGTTTGATGTAGGCCATTATCCAAGGTTCTATATCAAGGGTAAATCAGTTTGATGCGGCAAGGCTAGATGTTGAGATGTCTGCCATGTTGAAAAGAGCAGGTTTTCAAAGTTTTCTCTTTGATGAAGGTACATTCTTTACTAATTTTGCGCTGAGTGCTCCAAAAATCCTTTAAGTGCACGGCTAGTTCTTTCTTTCAGTTTTGACATTTTTTCCCTCATATCAGCTAGAACTCATTCAAATACAAGCCTGAACTCGATGCTTTCCTTGAGTTACTCATCTGGAGGTTCTCGATTTGGGTTGACAAGCTAACACCATGAAATGCACTGATGAACTTGAGGTATAGAGAGGAACAGGCAGCACCCATCTCAGCAAAGAAGGTATTTTTGCATCTTTATATTCTTTATGTCAATTGCTGACAGAATTGTGTATGATATGCTGACAAAATTGTGTATAAAATTGTAGAGCATGATGAGTCTTGCCGAGTTAACAACTTTACCTCATTCTAAAGCTTGCTAGATTTCTCAAGTTTAGCTCATTCTAAACAGTGAGTAATGCCAACAATTGTAGACCTGATAAATTATTCTATATGTTTGTTATATGATCTGAGCAAAATCTGATGAATTCCATGCGCTTTTCAGTAAGAGTACTTCTTGAAAGACCTGAGCTTTCAGTTTCTCAAAAGATCTTGTACTGTATTAGCACTGTCGGGGGTCAATATATATGGCCACCTGTGCAGTCTTTTTCTGCATTATGTCAATTGTGTGACTCTGAACTGGTGATCTTTCAAACTTGTTTTGGGAAGCTTCATTTCCTTGTCATTGTTCTTATAAACTCCTTTTCCATTTGTGTAGAGACCAATGGCATGCCGTGGTTGGGGCATGCTGAAGGATTACACAGAGCTATTACTATTTCGTTCTTCAACCTATTATTGTTTCTATGCATGCATTCTGAGGAAATGTATATTTATTCTGGCATTCTGAGGTGTGGGGACAGATCAATTATTATTATATCACCAGCTCATAACATCTGATGCAAGTACAACACCGGTACATCTTATTGTCACCTCTTTTTCTTGTATGTCTTGATCATTTTGAAGCGCTCGCTGTTATTTAAATTGTAATCAATTATTTCATTTGCAATTAATTCTGATAATTCCGATACAACATAATATGACAGTATAAGTTGTTCAACTTTTGAAAAACATACATCTGACTGTTCCATAGTTGAGTCACATCCCTGTTTGGATCAATGCCCCGTCGCGCTCATCCAGCAGTTCATTGTCATGAACTCCTGCTGCTATCTGCTGCTACCTGTCGAGGCTATTGGCATTGTCTATCACCGTTTGCTGCTGCCTATTGCTGGTCCTCTTCACCGGGATTGCACCAGTGCTGATTTGCTGCTGCTGTTGCTTCTACTGCTGAACAGAAAACAAGGGAACTCCACTTTCTGCTATCTTCTTCACGGTGGTAACTTAAGCCTGCTGCTCTTTTGTATTCTTCCTCTGTTAATTCGTCAAATATCAGTTCAACATGTCTCAAATCAATGCCATTGTCATTAACATCACACTTGATGGTCAAAATTATAGAGAGCGGGCCTTTTGTGTTGAAACTACTTTGAGAGGATATGATTTAGATCAGATGATCCAACTGAACCTACAACTAATAATAGTAATGCTGCTGAGATTAAACAGTGGAAAATTAATGACACGAAGGTGATGTCAGCCATTGTCAAAATTTTCAAGCAATCTAGTCTCTCTCCTTCAAGACAGCCTAACCCATGTGGTCCTATTGACAGCAGCGTTATGTCAAGAGCAATGGTGCCTTCAAGGCTATGAAAGCAACTCTCGCAGATTTCATAGCAGAATGGACCCCTCCTACTCCTGAAGCCTCCATCCAAATTGAAGAATCTTGCTGGACAATATTCACTGACGGTGCATGGGGAGCAACAGGAGCCGGAGCCGCGGCGATAATAACGTCACCTTCGGGAATCAAATTAAGATATGCTGTCAAGATGGACTTTCACTCAACCAACAATATTGCAGAATACGAAGGAGTACTGTTGGGGCTTCGCAAAGCGAAGGCTTTAGGTGCAAGAAGAGTGCTCATTAGCACAGATTCCGAAGTAGTAGCAAATCAAGTCGAAAACAATTACAAGACGAAGGACCAAGAACTGATCAAGTATCATAAATCGGTCATAAAAATGCAAAAATACTTCAAAGGTTTCACTGTACAAAGCCTAAAGAGAAATCTAAATCAAGAAACAGATGCTATAGCGTAGGCCGCCGCCAAAGGCGAAGGTCTCCCCCCAGACGTTTTCTTTGAAATTCTAAATAAGTCAACCGCCGAAGAATCAGCAAGAAAAATCCACCACCTTTTCCAGATATGGGAGGATTGGAGGGCTCCAATAATAGCCCACCTCAATAATCAGTATGAACCTCAAGACGAAGCCGAAGCAAAGAGAATTGCACAAAAGGCAAGAAATTACAAATTAATCGAAGGCCAACTATACAAAGGAGGAGTCTGTCAGGCCTGGTTGCGATGCATTCTACCAGAAGACGGGAAGCAACTCCTTCATGAAATACATTCCGGCATGTGTCGATCTCATATCGCATCAAGACCCCTCGTAGCGAAGGTATACATAATGGGTTTCTACTGGCCAACCGCCACCAAGGACGCAGAAGAAATAGTCAAAAAATGCACTGAATGTCAATTCTTCGCAAGACATCAGCGAAGCCTGGCAGCAGAAGTACAGCTGATGCAACTTATTTGGCCATTTTACCAATGGGGCATCGATATAGTTAGGAAACTACCAACAGCTCCAGGAAATCTCCAGTACACCTTCGTCGCAATGGATTACTTTTCAAAGTGGATCGAGTTCAGAGCAGTAGCTTCGATCACTTCGGAAAACATGAAAAAATTCGTTTAGCAAACAGTAATCTGCAGATTCGGAGTACCCAAAAAGATAGTGGTGGACAACGGGAAACAATTCGACAGTCATCTATTCACAGAATTCTGCGAATCGTTGGGGATAAACCTACGCTTCGCATCATTATACCACCCTCAATCAAATGGAGCAGTCGAGAGTGCAAATAAAAGAATATTCGAAGCAGTACAAAAGAGGCTACTCAACATCAAAAAAGGAAAATGGCCAGAGGAGCTTCATTCAGTACTCTGGTCGTTAAGAACAACTCCATCTAGATCAACTGGTTTCAGTCTTTTCAAGCTACTCTTCGGGGAAGAGGCAATGACACCGGAAGAAATACAAAACAAGTCACTACGAAGCCTAGCAGGAAACTCTGACGAGTCAATTATAACTTCGAAGGAGAACTTGGAAGAATTTCGAAACGATGCTGTTCTCAACCTTCAGAAATACGAAGAAGAAACCAAAAAATGAAAAAACAAAAGCATCAGGCCGAAGGGGATAAAAGACGGAGATCTGGTACTTCGGCGAAAGCCAAACGAGAAGGCTGTTGGAAAACTACAGAGCAAATGGGAAGGGCCATTCATAGCGAAGACAACAGTAAACGAAAGAGCTTTCAGGCTGCTAAGCTCCGAAGGAGAGGAGGTCAGTCACACATGGAATGTAGAAAAGCTGAAGAAATATCATGCATAAAAGAAAAACCGGCCTGTACTCTTTTCCTTGCAAAAGGGAATCCCTCCGAAGGGAGCAAGGTTTTTAACGAGGCAGGACCGAGGAATACAATTTTTTCCCTTCTAAAGACGTTCTTCGCGTTAACCGTCCTAAAGGACAAAATCGAACATACGACATCCCCTAAAAAGGGAAGAAACAGTCATCAAATGCTAAAAGTCGAAGGCCAGGCGCCAAAAGCCAACAACCTTCGATCGCGTCCAAGAGGACATGAAAAATAAAAAAAAAGTAGAAATCGAAGGACAAAGCGCCAAAAAGCTTACACCCTTCGACTGCGTCCACAAAGGACATGAAAAGAACAAAAGGCAACAAAGTCCATTGTTCTCTACGAATCGAAGCTTCAAAAGAAGAAGCCTTCGATCAGGAAATATTCTCCCAAAAACAAGAGAAAGAAAACGCGAAAAAGAAATACTAAAACGAATTTCAGATATCGCGCAGAGACCAACGAGGTCATCCAAATACATTAATCGAAGGGCAAACTAAATAAATATACAGAGTTAACCTTCGTTTAAAGTAAAGTTTTCTACAAAATTCAAAACAGAACAACAGTCACTCTTCGGTGGCGTCATCACCAGACCCACTCGAAGTACTAGAGCCTTCGCTGTCAGAGGCACCCCGACCACTTGAAGAACTAGCATTCTGGTCGGCCGAAGGGCTTACGTTCTGTCCCCCAGTAGAGACCTCAAAGAGAGCAGAAATACGTCCAGGGCCAACAGCGCTCCAATGAGGAATCAGCTTCCTCGCCGATTGTCGAGCCACCCCTGCAACGGATCCTGTCTCGGTCGAAATAGCGAAGCCATCGTCCAATATTGGATCGACACTACCTCCAGACAGGCTTAGCTGCGCGAAGGCTTCTTCAATACCAGCAGCCCCAGCAACGACGCCGTAATTCTTGGCCACATCCTTCAGAGAGCCAGAGTTCGTCGAAATCCACTCGGCGAACTCAAAGGCCGTAGCATTCGGCAAAGGGAAACCCGAAACCTCACCGCCAAGAAAGGTTATAGCATCCCTCAAGTTCTTACAAACATTAAAGAGGGCGGTCAAAGACTTCCTTTCCTCCATTCGCTTCTCGGCGAGCTGTTGCGTAGCTTCGCGAAGCCTCTCCTTTTTGCGATTGAGGCAAGTTTGAATGAAGCGGAATTGGGTATCAATGACGCCTACAACCGGAATGGACTGAAGCACAAAAAGAGGCTTTAGAACAAAAAGTATCTTGGCATGAAAGGAAATAATTAAAAGAATAAAAACATACCTTGAGATGATTAGTATAAAGAGATTTCAAGAGCCACCCAGAGTCAACGCAAGCAAGCTTTCGCCTTTCGCGATAAAAGCGAAGGTCCTCCATGATTTTAGTAACATCTTCCGAAAGCTCTTCGCTAGGGAAGACATCAGACGAAGTAAGCGAAGGAAGCTTCGGGTCAGTTCCTTCTTCGCAGTTCGTAAACTCCACCGGCTCCTCATTATCATAAGGGAAGAAACGAGGCATTTCAGCGAAGGGATCTTCGCTAGATTCAGAGCCTTCGCCTTCGTCATCACTCGAAACGTCTGGACGAGGGGCAGAACTAATAGGATCCACAGCTAGAGCCGGCTCACGATACGAACCACTACCGGTGCGACGACGTTTCTGCGAAGTACCAACATCCTCAGCAGTCGAAGCCTTAGAGCGTTTCTGCCTTTTCGGGACTGGAGCCCCATAATCATCATAAGGCTGACCACGAACTGTGAAGGACCGGTTAAAACGGACCGGTATACGAGCCTCTTCGCGGCCTACGACTTCCTTCTCAATATAGGAGCCAAGAACCTCTCTAACCTGGCTCTCAACATCGGCAACAGGAAGACCTTCGCCGATCAACAAGTATTTGCGAAGGCCATTGTCGTACCTCCCCTCTGCAAACTGAAGCTTCAAGCCGGAACCGAGCGGACTGACCTCAGCAGAGACGTATTCTTCGACAAGGTCTCGGGTACTCAAAAGGGATCTAACCCTTCGAAGAGCATCAGTGCAAACTCCGAAGTTAGTATCCGGCTCAACTTGGACGGTTATCAGCCACTCAGGGTGCTTCATTGTGCTAACGATCCCAGAACCTTCGCCAAACTTCACGTAGAACCATCTGTGCTTCCAAGGCGTAAGAACCTTGTTGGTTTGGCCATACGAAGGGGCATACCCATGTTTAATGGGAACGAAGTTAATCACCCCAAAGCTATCTGAATTATCAGTAGAGGTGGGCTGAAAATGAAGTTTATAGTTGCGTGTAAAAACAGCCAAGCTGGGCTCAGTGCCTTCGGACTCGCAAGCCCAAATAAAAGAGGCAAGCCTAACGAAGGCACTAGGAGTCAATTGATGGATCTCCAAGCAGAAAGCGCGAAGGATTTGCGCTACGAAGGGATGAGCCGGAACGCGAAGACCAAAAAAGAAAATAATCAAGGAAAACAACAGCTTCATCAGGTTCTGGCGCAGGAACTGTGCTAGAACCAAGAGAACGAGCACATTCCCGAGCCCCGAAGGAGGAAAGGAACGCACTATCAAGGAAAGCTTCGGTGCAGTCAGAAGGACCGAAGTTATTATTGAAAGGCCTTTGAGCCAAAGAGATCTTCTTCGGAGCCATCTTTGCGAAAACAAGCACTAAATAAGCGAAGATGAAAGACTGGAAGAAGCGAAGGAGACAAAGAAAGGCAAGCTATAAGAGTCAAAAGAGAACTTAAATAGCAAGCTAAGATCGACACGCTTCTTATAGCGACCAAAACACACCGGGAAGCGGGTCAAACATCGAACCACGAAAGGACGCGACGTTAAGATGAAAAGACGTGACGAGCAGACTTGTTGCAGAACTCGAAAGAAACTGGCTCAGGACCTCGTTACACGTGGCACTTCGCCAGTTGAGGGCTAATGTTGGGGTCCTGGCAACAAGTATATGACAAAGGAGATAGCGAAGGCTAAGCCACACCGCCTAAGACAGCCGAAGCCACCCGGAACCACGCGAAGGACAAGCAAAGCAGAGCGGAAAGAGCCCGAAGTTACCAAGCTAAGAGCCATACTAAAGTAACCGATGGCATGCATGTAAATATAATCATCTCGCCCCCTATAAATATGGAGGGAGATGATCCTGTAAGAACATCTGGTTTTGGGGGCCTCGAGCCAAGGACGGAATCATTTGCACCGCACTCGATCTTCTCAACACTCTAAACCCCTTCGCCCGGCATCGCGGGCAAAGGAGGGCTTCGCACGTCTGTTAACAGGGAACCTGAACGAGAACGTCTTCGTCCGGCTTCGCGGACAAGGAAGGAGGGCTTCGCAGGGTAATCCGAAGGCATTAGAACCCATCGAAGGCTTCGGGCGAGCAAGATTTCATCAACATTCCGTTGGAGGGTTTCGACACGTCACACACAGACCCTCGATCCCCCAACAGTTTCAAGCAACCTATGATTATGAGTGTCTCTCCTTCAAGGAAGCCTAACCCATGTGGTCCTTTGACAGCAGCGTTATGTTAAGAGCAATGGTGCTCTTCTGCACACTCTCATGCAGAAAATTCATCTTCTTGAGCAGCATTGTCTATTGATTGATTACAACTTTGAATATGAATGTTTGGCTGGACCTTTGCTCTCTATGGTGCCTCAATGTACAGCAGCTGAGTGTACGCCATACAAATTCATTGAGCAGTTTCTCACATATCGTTTTATCATGGGAGTGAGGACTGACTTTGAATCTATTCATACACGTTTGCTGCATTATTCTTCCTCTCTCACCATGGCGAAGGCATTGTCGGATCTTATTGCTGAAGAGGCTCGTCTTTAGTTGTAACCTTTGGCAATAAAATGTGCAGTGGGAGCCTCTCCCGCTGTTTTCCGTTCACAAATTTTTTTGACTAACTTTAATAATTTCTGCAGGAAATTATTTCTTTCTGTCTGATTAAAGATAGCTTTCTGAAGTTTGCTAAGATGATAGTTTTAAACTTTCTTTTGTTCTTAAATTATATATTTTCTTACAGTAGAAAACGTTTTTGTTATTTTTTCTTAAATTGTTCTGTAAATTATCTATGTCTTCTTCTGTTAATTCTCTCAAATGCTTCAAGGAAATTCTCTATATCTTCTTTTGTTAATTCTCTTTCATTGTTAGTGTTGAAATCATTTGGGTTCTCTGTATTACTGGTAACCTTCATAATTTTGATGGCCTTATTTTTGTAACCTTCAATTATATCCCTCAATGTTAGTATTTTCAATATATTAATCTATGTGCTGCAGGTTGTTACAAATATTGTTCCAAAAAAAAAATCCTTTCAGAGCCAGTACAGGATGGCCTTCTTGTTATAAATATGTATCTGTCTTTTAATAAATGATTCTATGATTTTGGATATAATATCAAAAGAGGCATCTGAACCATTCTTCACTCCCATGAATCGCATCATTATTACTTCCTGGTGGATGCACATCTCATTCTCAGTTTAGAATAACCCTAGACATTGAAGAGCACTTGGCATACAACTTTAGTCATGTCAAATGAAGGACATGCCAATCATGAAGCATGAAGTGTTAGCTTACATCAATCACAGGTTCCCAAATCACTTTTCTTTTTAAAGTGACTAGAACTTCTATCAACTACTATTCTAGCACCCAGCTGTGCCATGTGTTTATTCTTCCTTTGAATAACTCATCTTTTAAGGTAAGACAATTTTAAGATTTTTCTTAGCCTATCTGTATTCTTATCCTCTAGTGCGGATCCAATCTGATTTTATGAAGCCAAGGCCTGACATCCATTGTGGGGATCCCATCGACAACGCCTTCACCAATTTGCAGTTGGTTACTTCAGATTGTAGCAGGAGCATTTCCCGGATCATCTCTCGCTGACCAATATGATGCTTTGTGGATTGAGATTCCAGAATATCTGACATTACCTTTGTGTATAGTAATTCAACAATTGCTAATCTGACTACTTACTTTTGTGAATGAGCATTCTTGGCACCAACAAATGAGATAACTGCTGCTATAAAACTCCACATGGTTTTCTTGCTAACAACAGAAGAAATGTCATATTATAGTTTTAACACAGTTGATGATGATACACGTGGTGGTTCATTGATGCTATCCAACGATGTTTCTTAACACAATTAAGATGAGTGATTTACCCGAGCATCACTTGACATTAAAGGTTGGGGTGCCAATAATGCTTGTGATCTAAATCCATTATGGTACCTGCCAATGAACTATTGATATCGATTTTACTTCCTGTTGTCCTAATAGAATTTACCAATTTTTGGTTACTGTTGCAGTCTTCATATTCCCACCAGTGGATTGGCACCATAATGTGGAATCACTAACTGCCACAATAATGTGGGATATTGGCATTGAGGGAGCACAATCTATACTGTGCAACTGTTGGATAAGTGAACAATGTTTTTTGTTTGTTATGTAGAACAATCATTATGTAAGTACATTTTACTGTTACCTCTCTTTCTTCTCTGTCTTGATCATTTGAGCGCTTGCTGTCATTCAAATTATTTCATTTGCAATTATTTCATTTTAGCGTTTGCTGTTCCATAGTTGAGTCACATCCCTATCTTTTTATTTCCTGCCATCGTTTCATTATGTATTAATAATAACATCAACCAACTCTATGTTTAGTGCATATTTGACATTGGCAGTTCACAAGCATATACTCCCTGAATGCAGTATTATGAAAGCTGACATAATTTTTTTTTATCAACCATGTATTGCTCCCAAACAATTGTTTATCATTTTCATTAACCAGCTACTTTCTAGCCACTTTTCTCGGTAGCTAACTCTGCCTGTCTCTTCTTTCTTGTGTGGTATTGTTTCCCAAAGAAAGCGTCCAGAACACAGGTACATCATATATTGCCCAAAAATGAATCGAAACAAGCCATTTAAGTACGTATGTAACTGCATTCTGTAGAAGACACCACTAACCTTTCTGCAATAACATCATGATGTGAATCTACATTCTCGTCTCTTTTCTATCTACCAGAGAGGGAAATTAATGCATGGGGAAACATGCATTCAGCAATCATAGTGTATATTTCCATCATCAGTGTCTTTTTTTTTTAGGGAAATACAGTAGGGGAAACCCCTACTGTACTAAAAGAAATACAAAGGCCATAGCCAACCTGTACATGGCTGTCTTACCCCAGCCGGAAAAGAACTAAACTAAAAGCAGAAGCAGAGAGGCCTGATCCTAATTTTGTACCATTGTTATCAGCCTCTTATTCATTATGCTAAATATCATACACATATGCTGTGTAGATATTTTTTTATTGGCCTGATTCTGACAGTGGTGCAAGTACAAAGCAGAGATGCAATATAAAGTGGATTTGGCAAATAAAGGTTAGTGACAATTTTATCTATTTTGAGTCACTGTTATGATTATGGTGCCATCATTTAGTAACTATTAAGCAGTCTGTAATTGGCATGATTTGATATTTTGCATCTTTTTTTTTTTATAGAAATCATGGATTCTTACTGTTGGATTGTAGCATGCAGTTCGGGCAAATTCTTCCATGTATGCTGACCGCTGTTTTCCACATGCTCTTTGTTTTAAACATAACACCTGCTATCAAAATATTGATCTGACATAGCACTAAGAGAGTAAGAGTTCACATAGCGTTGTGTTTGCTACAGTTATATCGCAAATGATTGTTTAGTTGTGCTTCATGTCTCTTTAGAATAATCACTTGATCCAAGTCGTAAACGCAGGTCGTGTATGCCCGATTTTCTTCACGTTGTTTTTTTTTATCATATATGTACATCTTTGTTATTTATTGGCTTTATGCAGGATGTCTAGCCAGTTTTTCCCCTTTTGCAGTCATCAAATCTATTTTCCTCCAAACCATTGTGTGATACTAGCTTCCATACAAGCTTTCAATCAGCTTCAAGGTGTTCTGTGCGGCATCGCTTATTTTCTTAAGAGTGCTGCACATATATGTTAGGTTATGATGTGTGTTCCTTGTTCTATCTAATATTTCTCCTTTCTTATTCAAGTGCATTTCTTTCTAATTAGGATTGGTGCTTTCTGCTGCTACCTCTAGCAAAAAAACGTGTAGCCCCAAGTACCATTGATTTCTCTCCAAAGATTTCCATTTATCGCCCTCACGTGTGGTGTGGCGGTGTATGTGCTTTGATCCTGCTGGTAAGTTACTCAAATTTCCATCTAAATATTATTTTTTGCTTCGTTACATTTAGTTGGTTTCCTAAAGCATACCCGTGGGCGAATGATATCATCTGTAATGTTAGATTAATTTATGATTCATCTCATTTTCTTGGTTCTCTTCTTTACTCTGTGAAATCTCATTTTACCACTCTGTGATTGTTGGAGCCACAGCAAACAGATTCAAACTCCCTATTAAACGGCGTTCAATCCTCTGTTCTTAAGCTTGGTGCAAATTTTGTTCAAGAAAAAAGATATAAGAACCACTTCTTCTATATAGTTAGTGTAAATATATTTTTTCACTATCAATGTGGAATACTTGTCTGTCATTCTTTTTTTTTTGTGTAACTTTATTTATTTGTGTATGTCTTTAGGATTACTTGATAAACAATTTGCCTTCTCCAGACAGGGATAAAAACTATATAAAGTAAGTGCAGATAACTCTTTTAAGGGTGCTGGAACCGCCACACATGTCATTTGGTACAATACCATACTACGGGAAGGAAGTTTGTTTACTCAGATTCTTGTCGAAGAGACTATTTTCCTGATTCAGATCATCACAAACATGTTAAAGACTTGTAAGTGTCCTATTCAACTATTTATTCTCTGTTATTCGTTTTTTAATATGAACAGTTTCTTTATTCTATTATCTTTGTCAAGGTCCTGAATTGTATATGTCTTTGGAAAAAAACATGACTAAGTTAGGGAGTACTTGACATTTTGGAAACAACATTACATAAAGAGCATGGTGTAATGGATGGTTCTGATGACGTTATGTTGTGAATAGTACTTTGGTACTACCTTTGTCATGTTATTAGTACTGAACCAGATATCCTTTTCTTAGTAATGTTGGTTATTGCTTCAATTTATTTTAGCAATTTGCAAATCTGGTTGCACAGCACCCATTGTTTTTTCTTAGAATGCATAAGTTTTGTTCGCCTGGGAAAGATGGATCTGCAAAAGGTTCTTGTAATTCATATGTTGTTTCATGCTCCTTGTTTTTGCAGGTCATATCAATGGACGGAGTGTAGGATGTGTTCGACAACAAACATTACTTGAACAAATCATCCAGGTGAGATGCTCTCTTGTTTTTCATCATAAATTTCTATTGCTTTCATACATTACTTAGCTAACCATTACTATCATAAATTTCTATTGCTTTCATACTTCTGATTTGAAGAAAAAAGCTAAAGGTATGCTTAAGCACTGAAACACTCATTTGCTTTACTACTGTTTTCATGTGTTATCACAATTTTGTGCAAATTAAATTGCAGGCTCCACATATGTTAGTTTTTACTGTGTCCCTATAATTTATATATATATTTCTTCAGTAGTGTCTATTCAATAATGTTATTTTTTTCTAGATTGTAGTACTAGTGCCCAATTTTCAAAAGCACAACAAGTACTTTACTACAATGATCCAAGCATCGCTTCATTTCTAATTGCTGATCTTTTTTATGGCAATGGATAATTTTATAGAAGATCCAATCCTTAGATGTCATGCTGGTTCTTTAAATTTTCAAGGTCAACCATTCAATCAAATTAATACTCAGCTTGGTCATATTTTAAGAAATGTTTACCCAAGTATATCTCCTAATAATATAAATAGGATCATTTAATTTCTTATTTCTGAAAATTCTTTTTTTTAAGACCAATATTTCTGTGCAATTCAGATTACTTTAATCCTTTTTGCAGCATAAGCTTGTGAAAGAACAGATTGTTACTGATAAGTATAGCCTAAGGTTAAAAGACACAGGTGAAATTGATTTATTCTATTTTCTTTTGATTACTGGATTCATATTTGTATAATGTTCACTTTAGATATTTCACATTTACTTATTCATTTTCTAATGCTTCATGGTTACTGAATCGTCAAATCATATTAATGGTGACTCGCATACTGATGTTTCTTCTGCCTGTAATATCAGTGCTACTGTCCAAGAAAATTTGGAAGGTGAAATTATCAGCCATTACGAGCCTCAGTACCATAGATCCTGTGGCCATAATAATTAGAAAGGGGAATTGAATTTTACTATCAGGCATCATATAGTTATTATAGTAATGTTTATTTGTACTATTATGCTTTTTAATTGATTAATTTGGTAAATGCTAGGACGACATTGAGATGCACACTCCCTTTCACACCTGGTCCTCTTGAAATAGCATGTTTCTTTTACAAATATTTTTCTGTCATAGTTCCCTTGATAATGGACATTAGCTTTAGTTGTAAGGAGTTCTAGTGCTAAATTCCCAGTGCATCGGGGAAAGAGGATTACAGTTCCTAGCCAGTTGAAGTGCTATCCTTACCTGAACACAAGACCTAACATCAACATATCCTCCAACAAAGGAAATGGATGTCTATAATGTAGTCACAAAATTAGCTGATAGTGGACATTATGAGTGAGTGTCTAGTTAACGTTTTATTAATCATTTGTACTTTGTCACGCCCTGCCTTTTGAAATCTGCCTTATTTTATTTTACTTGATGTTTATCTCAGTGTTGTTGCAATCGATGTTCAAAATGTCAAAGTTAAATTTATTTCCCTAGGTCTCTCTCTTAAACCCAGTTCAATACTCTGTTCTTAATGCTTGGTTCAAATTGTGTTCAAGAAAAAGCATACAAGAATCACTTCTTCTCTATAGCTAGTGTAAATATATTTTTTTCACTATCAATGTGGAATACTTGTCATTCCTTCATTTCGTTCTTTTTTGTGTAATGTTACTTGTTTGTCTATGTCTTTAGGATTACTTGATAAACAATTTGCCTTGACCAGACAGGGATGATAAAGATTGTAAAATAAGTGCAGATAACTCTTTTAAGGGTGCTGTAACTGCAAGATCACTTCACACTTGTCATCTGGTACAATACCATATTTGTTTTTCTGAAATATGTTATATTTTGTTTTCTGAATGGTAATTCCATTTTCACCTTCAGCTCTTCTTCCCCATACATTTTGTGATCATTGGTTTGTAATCGTTGTCCATACTACGGGAAGTTTGTTTAGTTAGATTCTTGTCTAAGAGACTGTGGTCCTGATTCATATTATCACAAGCATGTTAAAGGCACCTTTGTGTGTCCTGTTTCACTATTTATTCTCCGATAGAATAGTTAGGGAGCACTAGACATTTTGGAAACAACAAGACATCGTCACTACCTTTGTCATGTTATTAGTATTGAACCAGATATCCTGTTCATATTACAGCAATGTTGGTTATTGCTTCAATTTATTTTAGCAATTTGCAAATCTGGCTGCGCAGCACCCATTGTTTATTTCCTCTGAGAATGCATGAGTATTGTTTGCTCTCATACTTTTTTTTAATTCATATGTTGTTTCATGCTCCTTGTTTTTGCAGGTCATATCAGTGGACCGAGTGTAGGATGTGTTGGACAATAAACATTACTTGCACAAATCATCCATGTGAGGTGTGTTATTGCTTTTGAAAATTACTTAGCCAACCATGATTCTGATGCTCTACTAGTCATTTAGGCCATATTCCAATGTTTCCTTGAACTTTAAAATGCCAAATGCAACAAGTATGTAGTGCAGTAAATATATACGTCTCTGACAGAGCTGAGAATCAAAATACTGTTGTAAATTGTATTTTTTTTAACCTGTTTCATCTCATCTGTTTTTTATGTCCTCTTCCTAGGTACTGCTGACAGATGTAGTCTATCACAAGTTTTCATGTTGTGCCCCGTTCGAGAACAATGACTGCAGGTAACTTCCTCCTTACTTGTCCTGACACTCTGAAGTTTTCTCTTCTAAGCCGCAGTGTCAGGGTCGTCCAGGTGATAGGAATATAGAGCTTGATTCGAGGACAAATCATTTTGAAGAGGGTTTGAATGATGGTGATATCCCTATCACCAGGTGTTGTTGGCTAATCTATCTCCATGTGGTGTTCATCAAGCTCTACTTCATATCTGTGGATACCTGTAAGCATGTTGGTTTCATTGTCTCCTCTTCTTCCATCATATCTAGCTTTATGGGGCCAACATCTAGCTTAAATAATGCAATTAGCAGTCAATAATAGTGCAATTGACCGTAAACAATCAGTATGTGAACAAAGACCATAGAATGCTTGTTTTCTACCACTGACCTTATTAGAATAAACCTGCGATTATGTTACAGGTCCAATACTCATCTTGTTCCTGCATATAGTGCACTGCAACTCTGGACGTCTAATTTCATACTTCATGAACTGTAATTGCTTCTTCTCTTTATTTCAATTAGTTCTTTGATAATGTGCAAAAATGATTTTACAATTCATTTGTATTTTATCTTCTATTTTCTTTCAAGCAATGAATACATTTAGTTGCACGTTAGCTCTGAGCCCCTCCATCTACATTACTCAGTTGAGCTTGTGGGAAAAAATGGTCAATTGTAATGGTAGTTTTTCTTTTCAACTTGATCTCTGCAGCTAATTGCACACTTAATCAATTGTAATTGCTTCTCCACTTATTGCAATTAGTTCTTTGACAATGTTCAAATTGATATTACCTGCAGAGCATGAATCAAATCTAGGAATGAAGACATCGCTTGGGAAACAAGCACATGCAAACATATTCCAACGGAACTGCAACCATCCCGGACATGAGAAGGTAAATACAAATTTTACATTGCAATAGTTTTTGGATCCATGTGATGATTAGATATGCATGTAGACACCTGCATATAGGAAATGTGCAGGTAAAATGCATTATCTGTCTTATGTGATTTGTTGGGGTTCGCTAATTAACTTTTTAATTGTTTGACCATAGAAAAAATGATTTCTGGTTCATTAGTTATTTTTGTTATTGTTTGGCTATAGAATAAGTAGTTTTTTTGTTATATTTTTTCTGGTTGAATACCGTAACTATGGTTCAAGTATAGCTACTGTTGGCATCATGCTGCAATGGTACAGAAAAAAATAAATTCCATGCTAGTCACTCCTGCTAGTCTTTAACCTCCATAATGTTAAGTATACAATTTTTTATACAGCTGGACGTAACATTTCTCCAGTGTCTTTATACAGCTTGTGCCTATAAATGTCATATCATTTCTTTGAAAATATCCAGTGCCCACCTCTGCCTACATGTCTACTCATTATTGATAGTTCGAATATTTTTTCTATTGGACAGTACCATTTCTTCATAATGTTAAGTACTACAATTCCATGTTTGCATCCACATAGATGGGCATTAAAGTAGTGGATTCAACCAATGATGGTCGAGGCCCACACATCTTTAAAACAAGCATTCAGCTTTGTCATCTCATCGGATCGATGTTTTTTTTTTCTTTTTTTTTTCTCAAACACGCAGGAGAGCTGCGTATCATTTCATTAATAGAAGAAGAAAGAGTTTAGACAAACCCCAAAATACATTCAGTTAACACACGCGCCTGTGAATAATCTAAAAACAACCATAGATGGTTTAAGCACCACCATCAACACCTCCCAGGATAGGGAGAGCTGTAAGAGCTTTCGCCCCAGCCATGCTCCACATACACTTCTCATCCCCGGCCATGATCAAGGCAGTGGCAATGCTTGGAGAGGCACCATTGAAGACGCAGTCATTGCGATGCCGCCAAAGCGTCCACGCTCCTAAGACGATGATCGAGTTGAGTCCTTTATGTATTTCACCGGTCACCATGTTTGATGTTCGGCACCACCACTCTTCAAAGTTTATGTCGCTGGGCTGAGGTGAGAGTGTACTAAAACCAACTTGGCGCAGCAAAATGTACCAGAATTGCCTTGCAAACACACAGCCGACTAGAATGTGATGGATGGTTTCGTCTTCTTGATCGCATAGGGGACATCATTCTGGGTGCGGTAGGTTTCTCCGTGCCAAACGATCAGCCGTCCAACATCTGTTGTGTGCGACGAGCCACATGAAAAAGCGACATTTCCCTGGAGCCCAGGTTTTCCAAATTCGCTCCCATGGGCCAAACTGCACCGATCCTTGGAATTGAGCTTCATATGCCGACTTTGCCGAGTACTGTCCAGAGCTTGAGAGGCGCCAAAAATGCATATCCGCAACTCCCGGCTGTAGTGTAATGTCCATGATGATGTCACACAACTTGATGACCTCTAGTATAACGTCAGGAGAAGCTACTCCGTGAATGTCTTGTGTCCACCTCATATCAGTTAGTGCCTCCTGGACAGTTCTCTTGTTGCTTATCCTCTTTGGGACCATGGAGAAAATCAGAGGGGAAAGGTCCTCTAGGCGCTGCCCCATAATCCATCTATCCCGCCAAAAGAGTGTGTTTCTCCCATCACCTACTTCTGTGGCTACTGCCATTGAGAGAAGCGCCTGAACGCAGACATTTGTTTGCATTGGGAGATCAGCCCAAGGTTTATTTGGTTCAGATTTTTGTAACCATGGCCAGCGTACCCGAAGAGCTCGTCCAAGGTTTTGGAGGTCAGAGATGCCCAGCCCACCTAGCTCTTTTGGCATGGCAACTTTTGGCCAAGCAATCAAGCAATGCCCTCCATTTGCTTCTTTGCGACCACGCCACAAGAAATTTCTACTGATTTTTTCCACAACTTTGATTGCCCAGGGAGGAAGATCTAGCGCCATAGCATGGTAGATAACTGTTGCTGTTATGACAAACTGAACCAACGTTGCCCGTCCCATTCTTGTCATCAAATCAGCCTTCCATCTAGGTAGAAGATCAGCCAAACGATCAATTAGTGGCTGCAGCTGTGCCTTTGTAAGTTTCTTCAAAGAAAGGGGCAGACCAAGGTACTTGATAGGAAATCCAGTAAGCTCGCAAGGGAGACGATCCTGCAATAGCTCTATGTCCTGAGGTGTGCATTGGATGGGAGCGACACTACTCTTCTGCACATTGGTACGAAGACCGGTGGCTGTCCCGAAAAGCTGCAGCATGCTTATGGTGATGTCAATGTCACTTGCAACCGGTCGAAGGAAGAGGACGACGTCGTCGGCATAAAGGGATAGGCGGTGCTGAATAGACCGAGATGATAGAGGTTGGAGCAGGCCGGCCTTTGATGCTCTCGCGATCATGAGATTCAAGGTGTCCATTACTAAGATGAATAGCATAGGAGAGAGGGGATCTCCTTGTCGCAGGCCTCTCTGATGTGAAATGAATTCCCCCGGGGTACCATTCAGTAACACTTGAGTAGACGAGGTGGTGAGCAGTCCACTCAAAATATCCCGGAAAATTCTACCAAAACCGAGCTTTTCCAGCACCTCCATGAGAAAAGGCCAAGAAACTGAATCAAAAGCCTTCGAGATGTCTAGCTTCAGTAGAATTCTTGGTTGTTTCTGGGAGTGGAGGAACCTTGCTGTTTGTTGAACTAACATAAAGTTGTCTTGGATGAACCTCCCTTTGACAAAAGCACTTTGATTATTGGATACCATGTTGTCAAGCCGACCAGCAAGCCTATTGGCAAGGATTTTTGTGATTAGCTTTGCAAAGCTGTGAATAAGACTAATTGGCCGAAAATCCTTTGCTTCTACCGCACCGTCCCTTTTTGGCAAAAGAGTGATAAAAGCTGTATTTAGAAATCTGAAGTTTCTAAAATCCCTTCTCCACACTGCTGAAATTGCAGCCATAATGTCAGGTTTGATGGTTTCCCAACATGTCTTGTAAAAATGCCCCGTGAAACCATCAGGTCCTGGAGCCTTGTCAGACGGGAGCTGCTTGATCACACTCCATACTTCGGCCTCAGAGATGGGTGCATCCATGGCTTCAAGATCATGCTGCTGGATCCCAAGTGCCTCGAGATCAAGGGTGTGTTGCCTTTCTTCCCTGGAGCCTATGAGGTTTGTATAGAAATTGAGCAACACTTCCACCTTTTGATCATGAGTGGTGACAACACGCTCCTCGTCTTTCAGCTTGGCAATGAAATTTTTTCTCTTGCGGTGCCGCGCATGGAGGTGGAATAGAGCTGTGTTGGCATCCCCTTCACGCAACCATGTGACCCGTGACCTGATCCTCGCAATTGTGCGTATCAAGGATGAAAGAGCAAGTGAGTGCTTCTTCAGTTTGTTGCGTAACCATGTCTCAAAGGGGGTCAGTTGCCTAGTGTCCTGAGCTATGTCCAGCTGGTGAATAATCTCTTTGGCCAATCCAATTTGTGATTTAAAATGGCCAACCTTCTTGTCACTCCAACTCTGAAGCCCTCTAGCAGTAGCTTTGAACTTCAAAGAAAGTGTCTCCAGAGGACATGGCTTGTGCTGTACTGACTCCCAGGCTTGCTGAACAGCATCCTGAAAACCCTCAAACTTGGGCCAGAAGGATTCAAAATGAAAACGTTTCTTGCCCGGCTTGTTGTCCCGCAGCCCAAGAAGGAGAGGGCAGTGGTCGGAATCCTCAGAAGCTGCACTTTGGAGAAGACAATCTGGAAATTTCAGCTCCCACTCTGTGGAGCAGAACACCCGGTCCAGTTTGACAAGAGTAGGAGAGGATGATGTGCTGGAGCTGGTCCATGTAAATTCACGGCCATGAAGTGGTAGCTCCTTGATGGCCAGATCATCTATAAGTCTTCTGAATCGACCCATCATAGCACAGTTGAGGTTGGAGTTATTCTTGTCTTCGTCTTTGTAAATCAAGTTGAAATCCCCGGCCAAGGCCCATGGCCCTGGGCAGAGCGCTCGAACATCCCGCAGCTCTTGGAGGAAAGAAATCTTGTCTTCATTTCCTTGTGGCCCGTAGACACATGTTAGCCACCAGGCATCCCCATTTTCTGGGCAAAACTGAACTGAAACACTGAAGGTGTCAACTCTGCTTGTCACCACAGCACCGAGCTTTGCTCTCCAGGCTACAAGAATACCCCCACTAGCACCAGCAGACGGAAGGTACACAAAATTGTTATCAAAATCAGTCCCTAGCATGGACAAAATATTTCTTCGGGAAATTGACTCCATCTTTGTTTCTTGTAAGCACACAACATCGACCTGAGCAGAATCAATGATAATTCTAACTGAGTCTTGACGTGCGGTCGAATTAAGACCCCGCACGTTCCATACCAAAATATGAGAGGGATCCATTAAATAACAAATTTAGGATCGACCAAATAGCAGGCTCTGCCGCTCAACAACACACATCAGCTGCACCACTACCAACATCATCTGGAACAGCCCAGCCAAAAAGAGAAGCTAAGGCCTGAATGTGAAAGGCATTCATCGGTTGTGTAAATAGTTTAGCATATTTTTCTTGATCTTCCTGCTGTAGACATTCATGATCATTGCTGAACCCGAGAGAGCGCATTGAAAGAATAAGTCCTTGAGTGTAGTACCCCTACTTTTATCTATTTGCATTTAGGCCCTTATGTTGAACTCTATATATATGTAACCTATGGACCCTTGTTGGGCTGAGACAATGGAATGAAACTTCCCTTTGGGCCAACAATTGGTATGCAGAGCTAGGGTTCCACTCTCCAGTTATCCACGAAATTGCCACTGGCTCTCTTCTCTCCCACCCGCACGCGCTCCTCTCCTGGCGGCGCATCCCGCGCGTCCTCGATCCACGCAGGCGAGCCCTCCCCGACGCGGACGCGACGCAGCAGCGCTGCTGCAGCTCCACTCGACCCCGCCTCCTCGCGTGACGGCGGCGCGGCGGCTTGGTTCGAGGAGAAGGCGGTGCGGCAGCTCGTCCTTGACCCGAGGACGCGAAGGTGCGGCGGCGGGTCGTCCCCGACCCGATTCCGGCGGCGCGGCGGCTCGCCTTCCCCTAGCAGGAGGCAGCAGCGCCCCTCGACCTCTATTCTCCCCTCGATCCGCGCGCGCGTGCTTCTCCCACGGCTGCAGACCGCGGCGTGACGTGGCTTGAGCGCGCGGCTCGGACGCGGCGGCTCGATTCGAGCGGACAGAGGCGGCGAGCGGAGCTCCGGACAGAGGCGGTGCGTCGGCCTGATTCTAGGCAGCTGGAGGCGGCGCGGCCGGCTGCAGTGGCTCCCCTGGCTCGCTCCTCTCTCTCTCATGCGAGGTCGCGGAGGCAGCGGCGGCCAGGACGCGCTCGAGCTTGACTCGGCTTGACCAGGCAGCACCACCCCGACCCTTCTCCGACCCCGGCAGCAGTAGCTCCGACCCTTCTCCGACCCTCTTTCGACCCCTTTCTCTGCTGTAATGGTAGACGCGGCGGCGACGGCCACTGGCGGCGACGGCGCGGCACCACGCGCTGCGCGCACCCCCTCCCGCGCTTTGCGCGCGAGCAGCCACGGCTCGGCTAGGTCGAGCGCGCGGCGCCGCGCAGCGGAAGCGGCGGTCGAGGCGGCTGCGGCGGCAGCGGACGCCGAGCGCGACGCTGCGGAGGCGCGTCGAGCCAGTGCGGCTCGCAGGGAGGCGGAGGCGAGTGAGGAGGCGGCGGCGCGTGCTGCGCGCTTGGCGACGGCGCAGGCGACGGCCGCGCGCGCTGCGGAGGCGGAGCGGCAGGCTGCGGCGGCGGCTCAAGCTGCGGCGGCCGTGGCTGCTGTGCAGCGGCAAGTTGCGGAGGAGGCCCGGGAGGCTCTCGCTGCGTTGGAGCAGCGGGAGAACCAGCGGGCGGCGCGGGACGAGGACCGGGACACGGAGGTGGAGCGGTGGGTCCACGATGGGCGACGGAGCGCCCACGACTCCGGTTCCGACCACGACGACCGGACCGGTGGCACACGTACACCTCCACGGCGTCGACGTGTCTCTCCTTCCCCGGAGCGGCACCGTGAGCGCCATGAGCGCCGTGAGCGCCATGAGCGCCGAGTTTCCCCTCGCCATGGTCGGCGAGGCTCCCCGGTCGTCATTCGGGAGGCCGGCGGGAGCACGCGGTGGCCGATGCTCACCAAGACCAACTACACCGAGTGGAGTGCGGTCATGAAGGTGAAGCTGCAGGCGCGGCACATGTGGGAGGCCGTGCGGTACGGCGACGTCGACGACCACGAGGACCGGCGAGCGCTGGAGGCGCTGCTCGCTGCGGTTCCGATGGAGATGGCGGCGAGCCTGGCGGAGAAGGACACCGCTAAGGACGCGTGGGACGCCATCGCTGCAGCACAGGTCGGCAGCGACCGTGCTCGCAAGTCCACCTTGCAGAAGCTTCGCAAGGAGTGGGACCGTCTGGCTTTCAAGCCAGGCGAGGACATCGACGACTTCTCCCTCCGCCTCTCCGGCCTGATGCTGCAGATGGCGCGGTACGGCGGCGAGGACATCGACGAGGAGAAAGCCGTCGAGAAGTTTCTCCGAGTCGTCCCCAAGAAGTACACGCAGATGGCCATCTCCATCGAGACGTTGCTGGACCTCTCCGAGTTGACGATCGAGGAGGTGACGGGGCGGCTCAAGGCCGTCGACAACCGCGAGGACCACCCTCCCGTCGAGTCGGCGACTCCGGGAGGCAAGCTCCTTCTCACCGAGGAGCAGTGGCGTGCTCGGCAGGGTGAGCGGAAGAAGGGGGAGTCCTCGGGATCGTCCTCCAGTCGCGCACGCCGCCCACGCAAGAAGAAGGACAAGGCGCCTTCCCCTCGCGGTGGCGCTGAGGGCGGTGGCGACGGCGAGCGCAAGGCGACCCGGGATGACACTTGCCACAACTGTGGCAGGTCGGGCCATTGGGCCAAGGACTGCAGGCAGCCGAAGCGCGGCGGTCAGGCTCACGTCGCGCAGGCACAGGTCGACAATGAGCCGGCGCTGTTCCTGATGCACGGGGGTGTCGAGCTTCACTCCACTCCCGACCCGGCGGCTGCGCTCCTCCACCTCGACGAGTCTCGCGCTCACGCCTTCCTCGGGAAGGGTTCGAGCGATGAGAAGATCGACGGATGGTACCTCGACACCGGCGCCACCCACCACATGACCGGTCGACGCGAGTTCTTCTCCGACCTGGACAATACCGTGCAAGGCTCCGTCAAGTTCGGGGACGCCTCCGCTGTGGAGATCGAGGGCGCCGGCTCCGTCATCTTCGTCGCCAAGACTGGCGAGCACCGGCTGCTCACTGGTGTCTACTACATCCCCGCGCTGAGGAACTCCATCATCAGCTTGGGACAGCTGGATGAGAATGGCTCGCGCGTGGAGATAGGGGATGGCCTCCTGCGTATCTGGGACGTTTGTGGCCGCCTTCTCGCGAAGGTGAACAGGGGGAGCAACCGCCTCTACGTCCTCCACGTCGACGTGGCGCAGCCACTCTGTCTTGCAGCCCGGCGGGACGACGACGCATGGCGGTGGCACGAGCGCTTTGGGCACCTCAACTTTGAGGCCCTGAAGCAGCTCGGGGCCAAGGAGATGGTGCGGGACTTGCCGCGCATCGACCACGTTGAGCAGCTCTGCGACACCTGCGTGCTGACGAAGCAGCGGCGACTTTCCTTCCCTCGCCAGTCGAGCTTTCGAGCCAAGGAGAGGCTTGAGCTCGTGCACGGCGACCTCTGCGGGCCGGTGACGCCAGCCACTCCAGGAGGGAGGCGCTACTTCCTCCTCCTCGTCGACGACGTCTCCCGCTACATGTGGGCGGTCCTCCTCCACACCAAGGGAGATGCGGCGGACGCCATCAAGCATCTTCAAGCTGCTGCGGAGAAGGAGTGTGGCCGCAAGCTGCGGGTGCTGCGCATGGACAACGGCGGCGAGTTCACGGCGACCGAGTTCGCGGAGTACTGCGCCGACGAGGGGATCCAGCGGCACTTCTCCGCGCCGTACACCCCGCAGCAGAACGGCGTCGTCGAGCGCCGCAACCAGACGGTCGTGGCCATGGCGCGTGCCCTCCTCAAGCAGAGGGGCATGGCGGCGATCTACTGGGGTCGAGGCGGTGATGACAGCAGTTCACCTCCTCAACCGCTCGCCCACCAAGGCACTCGATGGCATGACGCCATATGAGGCTTGGCATGGGCGGAAGCCAGCGGTCGGCTACTTCCGCGTCTTCGGCTGCCTGGCGTTCGTCAAGGAGCTCAGCCACGTCAGCAAGCTCGACGACCGGAGTACGCCTGGGGTCTTCATCGGCTATGCAGACGGCGTGAAGGGCTACCGCATCCTTGACCCTGAGACACAGCGCGTGCGGGTGGCACGTGATGTTGTGTTCGACGAAGGGCGGGGTTGGGCGTGGGGCAAGGCGGTGGACGATGGCACGGCCTCGACCACCAGCGACTTCACCGTCGAGTACGTCTACTTCGAGAGGGACGGGGGAGTGGGCAGCTCTCCTTCATCGAGCGTGCCTCCCTCGTCTCCGGGTTCACCACCACCTCCACCGAGTCCTCCTGCACCGACTCCTCCGGCTTCGCCCCGTACCCCTACACCGGCACCCACGCCTCCAGGCTCGGCGCCGGCAGCTTCGGTCCACAGCGAGCCGAACCCGGTGGAGTTTGCCACGCCGCTCTCCAACGACGAGGATCGCATCGACGCGTTCCACGACGACGAGCCGTTGCGGTATCGTACCATGGAGAACATTCTCGGCGAGCAGCCAGCACCTGGACTGGTGCAGCATGGTGCGGATGAGCAGCTGCACCTAGCGCACGGCGACAGCGAGCCCCGCTCCTTCGCTGAGGCGGAAAGGGATGCGGCCTCGCGGGCCGCGATGAAGGTGGAGATGGACTCCGTCGAGCAGAACCGCACCTGGGAGCTGGCGGATCTTCCCGCTGGCCACCGTGCTATCTCCTTGAAGTGGGTCTTCAAGTTGAAGAAGGATGAGGCCGGGGCGGTGATCAAGCACAAGGCGCGCTTGGTGGCACGCGGGTTTGTCCAGCAGGAGGGGATCGACTACGACGACGCTTTCGCTCCTGTCGCACGGATGGAGTCCGTGCGTCTCCTCCTCGCGCTGGCAGCCCAGGAGGGATGGCGTGTCCACCACATGGACGTCAAGTCGGCCTTCCTCAACGGTGACTTGAAGGAGGAGGTCTACGTGCACCAGCCGCCGGGATTTGTCATCCCCGGCCAGGAGCACAAGGTTCTGCGGCTGCGCAAGGCCCTCTATGGCCTGCGACAGGCGCCGCGGGCATGGAACACCAAGCTGGACGCCACCCTCAGGGCGATGGGCTTCGAGCAAAGCCCGCATGAGGCGGCCGTCTACCGGCGGGGCCGAGGAGGCTGTGCCCTGCTGGTGGGCGTCTACGTCGACGACTTGGTCATCACTGGAGCCAAGGAAGCTGACGTGGAGGCGTTCAAGGCTAAGATGAAGACCGCCTTCCAGATGAGTGACCTGGGGCCTCTCTCCGTCTACTTGGGGATCGAGGTGCACCAGGACGACTCCGGCATCACACTTCGACAGACCGCCTACGCCAAGCGCATCGTTGAGCTAGGCGGCCTCACCGGCTACAACCCCTCTCACACACCCATGGAGGAGCGGCTGAAGCTGAGCCGCAACAGCACCGCTGAGGAGGTCGACGCCACGCAGTACCGGCGCCCTGTGGGGAGCCTTCGCTACCTCGTCCACACGCGGCCGGACTTGGCGTTCACTGTCGGGTATGTCAGTCGGTTCATGCAGCGACTGACACAGGAGCACATGCAGGCTGTCAAGAGGATCATTCGCTATGTGGTGGGCACCCTCGACTACGGCCTGCACTACCCGAGGTGTCCCGGCGCGGTACACTTCATCGGCTACAGTGACAGCGACCACGCCGGCGACATCGACAACAGCAAGAGTACGAGCGGGACGCTCTTCTTTCTCGTCAAGTGCCTTGTCAGCTGGCAGTCGATCAAGCAGCAGGTGGTGGCCCAATCCAGCTGTGAGGCCGAGTACATCGCCGCCAACTCTGCTTCGACCCAAGGACTCTGGCTAGCACGGCTGCTTGGTGATCTCCTTGGTCGAGAAGCCGAAGCAGTGGAGCTTCGGGTGGACAGCAAGTCTGCCCTTGCTTTGGCCAAGAACCCCGTCTTCCACGAGCGCAGCAAGCATATTCGGGTCAAGTACCACTTCATCAGGAGCTGCCTGGAGGAGGGAAGCATCAAGGCCGACTACATCAACACCCAAGATCAGCTCGCTGACATTCTTACCAAGCCACTTGGAAAGGTCAAGTTTCAGGAGCTTCGGTCTAGGATCGGGATGGCACAACTACCACTCAAGTCTTAGGGGGAGAATGAAAGAATAAGTCCTTGAGTGTAGTACCCCTACTTTTATCTATTTGCATTTAGGCCCTTATGTTGAACTCTATATATATGTAACCTATGGACCTTTGTTGGGCTGAGACAATGGAATGAAACTTCCCTTTGGGCCAACACGCATAACCATGCGCTTCGATCTGGGCAGGGCGGGCTGGGCCGGTTCGGCGCTAAGGCCCGCAATGCGGCGGCTGCGACGGGGTGGAGAGCTTGACGGCGCCGTCTTCTTTCTCCTCTTGTTGATTTTTGGCACCGGGAGGAGGGTACCAACATCCTTGGAGATACGAGTTAGGAATTGCTGTTGAGCAGTTGCAATCACAGGGGGAGTGGTGGGCGCACATGGAGGCACCCGTCTTCTAGGGATTGACCCAACGCGACGCCGCGAGTACACAACCATATGCCGCGCTGGCGTCGTAGGCGTGTTGCCTTGCGCAGGCCTGGAGGGGTCACTAGTCATTGTGCTAGGCAGAACCGAGGTAGGGCCTTCCAAGTTACATGCCAGCAAGGAGCGTGCATCCCCCCTGGCCACTGCGGTCTGCAGCAGGGAGTCGTCGTCGACGCGCATTGCAGCGGCCGGAGTTGAAGTCGACGGCCCTGCCGGTGATGGTGCGAGTGCATCGAGGTCATGCCCGCCAGCACTCACCACACACGCAGGCGTCGGCGCCGAAGATGTTTCCCCATGCTTCCGTTCACCATCAGCATCATCATATTCACTATGACTGCCATCAACCTCTTTGTCAACCCTATCTACTGAATTTCCCGTTATTTCCACATCACTAGCACAAGTTGGATGGTCAAGTGTTGCGTATCTTGGCTGCTGACTTTCACCACTGTCACTTTCCTGTGACGAACCATCCACACTGTCACCATACCTCTCTGAGCAGTCAAGTGCATCCCCAGTTTTGTTTGTATCACTGATCTCTGAATTATTTTCAGAAGCTGCAGCAGCCGGAGTTGAAGTGGACGACCCTGCCGGCGAGGGTGGGAGTGCAGCGAGGTCATGGCCGCCAGCACTCACCACACACGCAGGCGTCAGCGCAGCCGTGTCCGCTGGAGACAGCAGGAGGGTGCCGCAGTCGCAGCTGCAGGTCTCCGACGTGGACGTCTTGGCGGAGGCGGGAGACGGAGAGGAACCACCGGACAGGTCGAGCTCTGTTTGAATTTGAAACAAGTTGGGCTCTGTGCTGAGTGAAACAGGCCGCACAGAGTTCTGGCCCAAGTCATCCATAAGGCCCAGCAGCGAACCGTCGTTAGTATCAGGATCGATCGGCAGCAGGGGCGCGACAGGAGAATCAGAAGGATCCGTCTCGACTGCCACGCCAAGCATGCCCGTCTTCTCGGCGTCGAGTAATGATGGCACCATCTGGGAAACCAGCGAGGCCGATAGGTCATCAATGGCCGGAACAGTCTCCAAAGGCAGCCCGTCGCGTTGGGAGCTGGCTCCGGACGCTGGCGCTGCCTCGAACAGAGAAGCGGCACCGGAGGACGCCACGTGGTGGGCCGCAGCTGGACGTGGGCCGAGGCGTGAATGCACCGAGCCCCGAGGTGGCTCGACCGTTGGACTTGTCGCCGAGCTCGGCGGTGGAGTGCCCGGGGACGGCGATCGACGGCGGCGACGTATCCGCCTCCGGCCCTGGCCGCCATCGGAGGGAGGCGGAGACGGAGGAGGCGAATCATTGACTAGCGGTGACGATGGTGAGACCACCACATCCACCGGATAAACCAGGCCGCGCTTGGCCGGCGGCACCTCCGCCTCCGGTTCCGTCGGCTCGGGGATGAACATGTCAATGTCGTTGGGAACAAGGTCCCGTCGCAGGCACCAGGCCGAGAGGCGGAACGACCTCAAGTCGTGTCGCACCGCCGTCTCAGGATGCAAGGAACGAACCCAGCAAACACCGTTGAGGAGCTGCTGCGCGGTGGCCAACTCCCAAGCGTGGGCCGGAATGCCTCGGAGCTCAACGTCGACGAGGTCCGGCAGCGCCGCGCCATGGGCCAGAGCCAATCTTGTCCAGCGCTTGAGGTGTAGGCTGAACCCAGGACCATGGAAGGGTTGGCCATGGTTGAAAACCCTATCCGCCGTGGCCGCATTAGGCAAGATGAGAAGGAAGTCTTCTGGAGCTGCATCTATCAGGGACATTGTCTCCAAATCGACGCCAAATTCAGCAGCAATTCCTTCAAGAACCTGTGTCTTCGTGACCGCCGGGCGATTGCCGACCACCGCAACAAGCAGCGCCCGGCAAAGATCAGCCTCCGCGCGCACGATGCTGGCGGAGCGGTCAACAACACAGAAGTGCCGGACCCGCTCGCCGGCAAGGCCGGACGGAACCTCCTCACTGGCCGCACCATGAATGGGAGGCTCGACGTCCGAGCTAGAAGGTGGAGGAGAAGGACCCGTGCCATGACACCGGGGCCGCCGCCGTCGGCGCCGGGGCCGCCGTTGGTGCCGATCGCCGCCCTCGTCCATCGAGAGGTCGGCAGCACCAACAGTCTCAGCAGCAGCCGGCTGTGGCTGCGAGCGCGGCACCGCCGATGGAGTGACCCGCCGCCACTCCAGCGCCGGTTTTGGGGCACGACGATGAGGGGCTGGCCTGGCCAGCTTGATTGGGCACACATACGACCGATGACCAGGTTCGAGACACTTGAAGCAGCGAGTGCGGAGGCGGCAGGCCGCCGCGCGGTGCACGCCGGAGAAGCAGTTAAAGCACCGGCCTCGGAGGTCAACTGGGACAGCTCGACGAGACCGGGCACGCAACCGGCGAGCACACCGCCGCTCAACCAACTGCCACCCATCCTCGTCAGCAGCAGGCTTCGGCAACGAGCAGTGCCCAATCTCAGACCTCAGGACGATCCTCGGCGGGGACGTGCGCAGCACCTGCCTCGGGGCGGCGACAGGAGGAACCGGCGAGGCAAGGAGCGCCTCCTTGAAGGATAACGAGAGAGGCGGCGGAGAGGCGGACTCGTCGGCCTCCGGGCTGAGCTCCTTCCACCGCTGGGCCTTGGACCTACCTGACGGCACAAACGGGCGGGCATCTGGGGACAAGGAGGAGGGGGAAACCGGCGCCTTCTGGGTGGGTTGAGGGGTGGCCGCCGGGGGCGGAGTGGCCACCGGCGTGGTGTCGAGATGGGTGCGGGCGCCGGGAGGGAAGGGGTCGGGAGCGACGCGAGGAGCCATCTGGACAGCTCCGAGCCAATTTAATCCCATCGGATCGATGCTACGACAACAATATAAGTGTCCACAATGCTGGTTGCTACCTATGGAAATAGCACATTACAACTGAATGAAGAGATATTCAACACTCACTAATGACCGGTATTGCATCAGAATTTTGGAACTCCTGATAAGAATGATGACATATTGTTATGACGTTTCTCTTTTTGGTTTCTTTAGTCTGGCAATATTGTTATGACGTTTCTCCTTTTCGTATTACTCAATGGCTTTAGGTAAGAAATCTAATTGAGAAGAGTAGCCAACCAACAGCCAGCAGATCAGAGCCAAAGCTTCCATTGGTTAGAATTAAGGTAAGAAAACTCAAAACATGTCATAATTTGGTCAAAATATAAAATCATGATTATACTCGTATATTCTGCAGGTAGATACTCTGGGTTTTCAACTATAAACCCACAACGATTCGGTCAGAAGTATGTAAGAAAGGTACCTAAAGGACAGATGGGGTGCTAATGGAAAGTGTCCTGTCGTTATCTTAATTAACTTATTTGATGATATTGTAGGTTGCAAACCCTCAAGACATTCTCATTTTCTCAAAATCAGCAAAGAAATGTCAGACTGCAGGAGGTATTTAACTATGTTCAAGAATAATATTGCAGTTGAGATCCACTTAGAGAAAACTATGACTAATTAATTCATTTTCTGGTTGCTTTTTGCACGTATGTGTGCAATGCTTGATATTTGTTGTTCATATCACGAAATATAGTTGATACTTGCTGCTGATTATTCATGCATAGTATCATGAGATATTTTCCTCCCTGTTATCTCAAAGGACATCTCACATAATTGCCGTGCAAACTTTCGATGATGAAAAGACAAGGCAAAACACGGTATAGAGTGCATAAAGATACTTAAGATAATACGCTGGTACCATGCCGTTAGTTGGCTTCTTATCAGCTTAGCAAGTTAAAATGAACACAATGACAGCAAAATATACTGAGGTTACCAAACACGCTACGGTTTTGTTAAAACATAAGAAAACCATGGTATCTAAAAACCATACTCTTTTTCAGATGCACTAACAAAAACTTTACTATTTAAATACTATGGTTTGTAAATACTCACTACGTCAGGTCAGGCTTTTAGTAACACATATATATGTTACAAAAGTTAGAAAAAAGTGTTACAGAGACCTATAGTAACACAAAAATTAAATGATGCATATGATGGTGTTACTAGAACAAATTCTAGTGTAACACATATATGTGTTACAACTTGTGAAAAAATATGTTACAACAATAATGTAGCAACGCGTGTGAATGTGTTACTATGTCTAATAAAATGTGTTACAATATTAATGTTGTAACACTAATAAAAAATTCAAAAAAAAGTGGTTGCTAGGATTTGATCCCTAGACCTCACTTTCTTTAATTTACTAAGTTTCCACTGCGCTACACATGCATTTATGATATGAAGTTATCCTTAATTGGTTTTAACTTATAAATTATTTGAATATATGTTACTGTAGCTCAAGAAAAGTGTTACTAAGGCTTGTAGTAACACACAACAGTAACATTTATTTGTGTTACTGTGAGTTCAAGGCTTGCTATGTTTAGACACAATGATTTCTTTGTAACACTTTTCTTGAAATACAATTTTTGTGTTACTAGAATAATTATTTGTAACACATTTTAACAAATCAGCATTTGTGTTACAAGCAAAATCTGTAACACAATACTTGTGTTACTATGAAATATTTTTGTAACACATTTTTATTTGTGTTACAGATATGTGTTACAAAAATCATGTTTTGTAGTAGTGACTGCAACACCCAAACAGGGCCTAAGAGTCTGACTACTTTATCACTGCCTAAGTTGTGTCGAACCATTAGTGTCCCACCTTTTCGATTGCCTTACTCACATGAAACTGAACAACCCTTGACTACAAGATGTCTATTACTTTGATTCTATTGACAGTCAGTACACATTATTTATTTGAAATATTTTGTCTTCTAGTGTGGTAATATATTCTTCAGTGCTTACGTCTATTTGAAAGTTCACCTCAAGCCTGAGGGCATTGTGTTCTTACCCTCACTCTAAACTCTAATTCTGATTTTACCCTCACTTTTTTCACTTTGTGATTTTACCCCTGATTTTTTAATCTGAAGCCAGATCTGACCCTCAGTAGGGGTAAAATCAGAATTAGAGTTCAGAGTGAGGGCAAAAACACAATTGTCTCATAATGTTTTGTAGGTTTTAAAAACTTCTAAGGTACTTTCTCCGAGCATTAACTAATATACATGGCGATAAGGGGTTTAAAGTAGCATACTGCTTTCATGGCTGTTAAAACTATGTAATTCTGTTGAGGTTGAGGTCACACTAGTGGTTTGTACACCTTTTGTGCAATGTTTTTTTATTCTGGCACCTTTTGTGCATTGTTTTTTTTTTTTGTTCTGGCAATCATATAGCTGGTAAAGCTTTCTGCAGGTTTACTTTGTTCTGTTATAGGAACTGTCATGGACACTATTGAGGGCACGATTATTATGTTGAGAGAAGTGGATCACTCAAAGAATTGAGACCAAGTTTTAATTTTATTTTTGGACTGCAAGCATATTTTTTTTTAGTAATGCTTTTTTCCAAGTTAAATTAGTTGCACCAGAGATCACTAATAAGTTTCAGGTGCATTTAGCTGGTGACCTAGAAGTTAATCATCAACAATGTGCATTTAACATAGCAACGTTCTCTTCTTAGTACATTTTTGCTTCACTGAAGAAGCGCACAACACTTTAACTTTATTATATTTTTTTACTCTGCCAATTGAATATTAATTTAACCGCATTATTTTTGTTAGGACTATTCTGCTCTGTTTGGCACAATTTTTACTTGTTAAAATGGCAATAGGTTGTTTGATACTGATTGATCCTAGATCTTAGTTGAACCAAACTGAATTGCTAGAAAAAAAAAATCATTTTCTCATGATAACGTTAGCCTCAGTGCACAAGACTCTAAAAGTATTTTTTTTTTCATGCAGCGATTTCACTTATGGCTAAAAAAGCGCAAGACTCTCTGAATGATTTAAATATTTTTATTATGTACTGTGGGAATCTGACTTTTCCCCTGCTGATGATGCAAATATGTTTCTTGTTTCTCTGTTGTATATTCTGGGTTCAGTTTGGCGTGTTTTAGTATTTTGTCTCTTTTCCTGCACGCGCAAATGAAAATTATCCATTTAACAACAGAGAAACAAGAAACATATTTGTTGCAAATCGAATGTTAGTTTTTACCCGTTACCGACATTAGTAGAGCCTGTTAGCTTGCCTTTTACCCTGGTAGTCCCCACTGTATTTATATATCCTCATTCCCTTCTCTTTTTTAATTCAGGAAAAATGGAGGATTGCAGGAGGCCGTAAGCCCATCGGTGCCGATGCATCACCGTGGAATTCATGGACGGTGGCGGGTTTGTTCTCTCTACTGCCCACATCTTGTTCTCATTGGTTTCTGATATTTAAACATGTATAACGATTTACAACTAATCGTGAACAACTTCTCCAGATCAACATCTCATTTGGGCGTCCTACTGAATTTTCAACTAATCGTGCTGAGTTCAATCTAAAGCCTGCAGAAAATGCCCTGTGAGTTTCGTTATAAATCATTGTTAAACACAATAGTGATATACTGCAATCTTCAGTTGTTGCCAAGTGGTACATCATGCTAAATTCTTGTGGTTCGTACATCTAATCATCAGAACTTTATTTGTACTGTATCAGATACTGTTGAAAACATATTAAAATTGATATATTATTTTTCCCTTGTGAGAACTCTTCTCTTTCTTTTTGTGTGCACTACAAGGAAACCCCACAGTTTTGGTTAATAATAATAAGGAACTAACTAGCATTCTCCAGGGTTGCATCCAATGCCATTTTAGTTTTTACCTCTCTTCGTTTTATGGAAAGTTTTTGTCAGTTGTGGTAGTTGTTTTATTTAGATGGCCTAGCCGCTACTGAAGATAAAATAGCACAGTTTCTAACTGCTGTCATGTCAATTTGAAAATTTTCCAGATCACGGGATACCATTGTCCTAATATTAAGGCTCTTCAGGATGAAGGTACTGGCTCACTATCTCATCGGACTTTCAGGCATAAATTGCTCGCTTGTTGATTCATATTAGATGCATTCTGCAATACTTGGCCCTAATGACATTGTGTAGCTTTTGATTTGTGTCTGCTATGCAAGTGTTGTCTCAAAGTTAGTCATGGACCATAGGATTCAACGATGGTGTGTCAAAGTTTATTCCAGTGGGTATAGGAAACCATGAAGCTGGATGGTGGTGCGTGGTGCGATGGTTAGTTCCGTCGGCTGTGTTGCGCCCGCCCGGGGTTCGAATCCCAGGTGCCGCACCCGGTTGGTTTATCACCGTGGGAGCCTCTCCCGCTGTGTTCCTCATCAAAAAAAAAAAAAAAATGAAGCTGGATGGTAGCCATCGGTTCCTAATTTCCCATTGACTGCGTGCAGCCTGTGCTAATTTAGTGCAGTCCCATTTCCTCATAGCCAACGGTATCATTTAAAATTGCTACCACATCCATCATTTGCTTGTATGATTCAATCGGCCACATTCTCTTGTGAGATGGGATACGCATGCCTTGATTAAATTTTCTGTGGTAGCTGCCGGTTGTGTGTAGGCATATGGAGCAGGGTTTGATTTGTAGGCATCGAGGTCATCAGAGCCTGCGCCAACGCACCGCCGTGGATTTCATTGACAGCGTCTGGTTCGTTTTCTCTCTACTGCCTGCATCTTATTCTCATTGGTTTCATTTTTATTTGTATTGCACTTTAGTTTTCTGTTGTTGTGGTCTATTTTGGGTTCATGGATGGAGACGGGTTCGATTTGGTGGTATTATTCGATGTGTGTCGATGTATACTACGGTGGTTTGTATCCCTATTGTATACACTCTTGTTTAATTTTGTTTCTGCTATCCATTCAATTTTCTCTGGTACCTGTCCAGTTTTGTGTAGGCAGATGGGGTAGGTTCGATTTGTTGGAGTTTTGGAGGTGCGATGGTGCATATCCCTACGGCATGGAGTTGTTGATCCAATCTTGCAGATGCGGCAGGCTCGATTTGTTGGTGATTCACCCTTTTTTTCACTCCCCAGCTTGCATGTTCCAAACATCCGGTAGATTCAGAAATTATAGTTGTTATATGGTCTTCCTTGTTTCGAGATTATATATTCAGTAATAATTGCAGGTTCTTTTGTATATTTATTCAATAATGCATGTGTAATCATTGTTATGTTCAGATTTTTTATAAAACTAGTTTATCCTGTATGTTTGTACTGGAGGCACGACTAGGACAAGACCTCGCCCTCCTCCTTCCACTGATTGCATTCATTTTTCAAATTATATCTTAATTTGGTACAATCTGTGGGTGTAGCAATAGATGTTTTAATTTAGTACAAAGTCCGTACTGAGCTTGATCTATATATACAGAATTAGTTCATTTTTTATAATGGCATGCACAGTATGAGAAAACGCATATATTAACATGGCATTATACCCTTTTGTTCATTTTAGATGTCAAGGAAAAGGCCATGCCCCTCTGTTGTTCATTCAAGTGAAGAACCTCTTGATTGTTCTTCTAGAGATCATGATAGTGATGGAGGTTCTGAGAGCTTCGAGGAGGTTTTTTGTCACACCCGATTTTTATATAGCATAAATCAGATGCATTCTACATGTATGCCGGGATCTGTTTTATCATACATGCAGTGACAATATCAGTGATATACAGTTCTATACGAATAAAACAACATAAATAAAACAAACCAGAGTTCTAAGCACAACAACGGAAGAAAGCTCCAGGGCGCTCCACAGGCAATCGACTGGCGGCAACGCGACCTTCTATGCACCATCTTTAATATAGTCTTTGGCTTCCTCACTGAGCAACAATAATATATGGAAAAGCAAGCGTATGAGTACATATCGTACTCAGCAAGTGGAGGAAAGTATGACATGCAAGGCTAAATCAAGAAAGGCTTAACTCAATGGTTGCATCTATGCAATCCTAATATAAACTTCTATATCAAAGCATCCTAATTACTAAGTGTGATGATCACCCCCAAAACCAACATACAACCGCTCACCAGGTTCCCACCACCTGGCTACCAACTAATCGGGTTCCCACCACCCGACTAGCAACCAACCAAACCATCCAACTAATCATGAATAAGTCCAGGCTTGCTCGTGACCGTGAGCACGGCTGTCAAGACAGTTTTACACTCTGCAGAGGTTGCACCACTTTACCCACAAGTCGTGATTTCATCACCCGTCGGTGACTAAAACCTCCATTATACCACTGCACACTTCCTATGGTGTGCGGCCAGGAGATCACTACGAGGCCTTTACAAAGCATCTCCAAACCTGTATGCACCCGCTAAGGTTCCACCGCTAACAGCATATTGGAGTCCATTTTACCTCCGCTGCAGAAGCCCCCTCTTGCGCCACAAAACATCCGAATGGTGCACACAAGGTAAGGAGACATCTAATTAATTGGCCAAGCTGCTCCCATCGCAGTCTTGTGATGGCGCGGATATGCCGGGTTACATGCTCCATGAACCGGTCCTTAGAATCTAAAGCAGGTACAAGCACCAACCAAAGTCTCGTGCACGACGGCACCATACCAAACAAACCATCCTGCTCAGATTCCTAATCACCATGTTTCTAACCATTACCATCCCACTTTAGTTGCATAGATCATTAGTCAAAATTAAGGACACTTCCCACCCAAACATACAGCAAGGCTAAGCATGAAAACTACCCATAACCAAGAAACCCCCCAACAGGCGACAAGGAATAATGTGGAATATCTAGTAAACCATAGCATAGGATTCATATTTAGACAAGCATGCATCCAAGGAATGTACTATCAACTACACTAATAGGAGCAAGATGTTCAAGGACACTTGCCTGTTCATATAATGTTGCTCAGTGAACTCGTGCTCTCGATCTTCGTATCCTTATCCGCTTCTCGAGCTTGACGTATACTAGCAGGAACAGAAAATACAAATAACCAAAAACCATACATCAGACACACAAAACATGTCATGAAAACGCTACAGTTGGATAGGTTATAAAGGGATCGAGATTTAGGCGCAAGAATCGTCTAAATCGGAGCTACCGATGAAAAGATATGAACAAATCAAATAACCAAGTTTTTCTGAAACTGTACAATAACCTGGGCTTAAGGAATTGATCAATTTATACAGAGAACAGGGTGTGTTGCGAAAGATGGGCGTCAGGCTCATGGGAACAACAGGGACTTGAGTAATTTTATATTGGAAACATGGCAGACTCGTGTTCTGATTAGCAAACCAAGAGGTACACAAAGGTCTGATCGTATCCATTCAGAGCATATTTAACGGATGAGATGGAACAGGTATACAAAAGCAATCACCGGAGACCAGCTACGGCAGAACGTCATTGCTGGGACAGGAAAGCTCCAAGCAGACATGCTACCTTGTGCTACGGTCTACGGAACTCGATGAAAGGCAGTGCAAAGAAATGAGACTGGTCTAAAGTTCTCACCTACGGTGTCAGGACGGCAAGAAGCAGCAGTGGATGTCCTCCTGTTGGTGATCGCAGATCGTGGCTGCCGGCGTTTGTCGAGTGCGGCTCCTTGGCTGGGAAGCATTGACAAGGAGTGGCAGGCGCGCAAGACTCTTGGTGAGCTGGTTCTGCAGGACATGATGGGGACGTAGAGGAGGCTTGACGATGTAAGTCGAGGAGCTCATTCGGAGGTCGTCGATGGCGCGGACGGCGGCGTCGGGTGTCGGCAGGGAGGAGATCCCGGGGACGGAGCAGTGAGGCAAAGGTCGAGGCTGCGCTCCATGCGTACCAGTGCATCCGTGGAAGATGTAAACAAGGTATGGTGTGCATGAATGTTGAAGATCAGCGTGGTGCATGGTGGAGCTTGGCCGGAGATGGGGGAGACGTACGGTGGTGGTGGCACTCGGTGCAAAAGGCGTGATGTATTTTGTAAAGGCCAGGAGGTGCGTGCTGAACTTTTGGAAATTAATCTCCTTGCGAACTGAACTTTGGACGAGGACAGGAATATTGCATCCAGGTTCAGAGGAACGTCTGGTTCAGAGGTGCACGCACGGGCGCGTACGTTTTGATTGCGGTGGTAATGGCGTTTCTTGAATGGCATTAGTTGTCAATTACTGTGTAGCGCTGGCGCTCGGTTTCCAGGCGAGCATGGCTACGGCAAGGCTGATTTGCAGGTGCGTGCCTGCTGAAGGAAAGATAGGATTTAAGGGGAGAGAGAGAGAGAGAGAGAGAGAGAGAGAGAGAGAAGAAAACAGAACAAAAGATCGATGAGATAATAATGGTTGATTGCCTCGGCTGAGTCATGCATGTCGACTGACATGGAAAGGTAGGCTGGGTGTAAGGGGATTTTAGAAATTAGTGTCAAATAGATGGAAGAAATAAAATAGATTGGGAAAAGAAATGGCATGGGATCATAAATGATAGTGGAAAGAATTAAGGAATTATCCAACCATTAAAATCCTTAACTTACTCTATAAATTTTCCAAGTTCATTTTTCATCACATAAAACAAATTCATTTTATCTCCAACAAAACTACAAGAAAAATAAAGAAAAAGGTGCACATCCCAAAATAGAAATCTTGGGGTGTGACAAACTACCCCCCTTAAACGAAATCTCGTCCCGAGATTTGGGTGGACTAGAGAAGTAGAAAGGAAGAACATAGGGTCCTAGGCTTCGACAAGCGTTTCGCTACCCCCCTTAAACAAAAAATCATTTTGTTTGGAAGACAACAAACAACGTTTCTAACTCGGTATATTCAAGGATTGGCATTCACTCACTAAACAAAAATGGCACCTAAGTGAGTGATATACCTAAATCGATAGAGCTTCTTGGCAAGCACGTCTTCATCTTCACTATCATTGTTGTCGAGGAGCCGATCATCGTCCTTTCTGAAGCGGGTCGTCGTCTTGATCATCGAGTGCATCCAAGGGTCCACGAAACATCCATTGTAACTAAGGTCACGTTCCTAGAGTCGATTATAGCTCTGATACCACTTTTGTCACACCCGATTTTTATATAGCATAAATCAGATGCATTCTACATGTATGCCGGGATCTGTTTTATCATACATGCAGTGACAATATCAGTGATATACAGTTCTATACGAATAAAACAACATAAATAAAACAAACCAGAGTTCTAAGCACAACAACGGAAGAAAGCTCCAGGGCGCTCCACAGGCAATCGACTGGCGGCAACGCGACCTTCTATGCACCATCTTTAATATAGTCTTTGGCTTCCTCACTGAGCAACAATAATATATGGAAAAGCAAGCGTATGAGTACATATCGTACTCAGCAAGTGGAGGAAAGTATGACATGCAAGGCTAAATCAAGAAAGGCTTAACTCAATGGTTGCATCTATGCAATCCTAATATAAACTTCTATATCAAAGCATCCTAATTACTAAGTGTGATGATCACCCCCAAAACCAACATACAACCGCTCACCAGGTTCCCACCACCTGGCTACCAACTAATCGGGTTCCCACCACCCGACTAGCAACCAACCAAACCATCCAACTAATCATGAATAAGTCCAGGCTTGCTCGTGACCGTGAGCACGGCTGTCAAGACAGTTTTACACTCTGCAGAGGTTGCACCACTTTACCCACAAGTCGTGATTTCATCACCCGTCGGTGACTAAAACCTCCATTATACCACTGCACACTTCCTATGGTGTGCGGCCAGGAGATCACTACGAGGCCTTTACAAAGCATCTCCAAACCTGTATGCACCCGCTAAGGTTCCACCGCTAACAGCATATTGGAGTCCATTTTACCTCCGCTGCAGAAGCCCCCTCTTGCGCCACAAAACATCCGAATGGTGCACACAAGGTAAGGAGACATCTAATTAATTGGCCAAGCTGCTCCCATCGCAGTCTTGTGATGGCGCGGATATGCCGGGTTACATGCTCCATGAACCGGTCCTTAGAATCTAAAGCAGGTACAAGCACCAACCAAAGTCTCGTGCACGACGGCACCATACCAAACAAACCATCCTGCTCAGATTCCTAATCACCATGTTTCTAACCATTACCATCCCACTTTAGTTGCATAGATCATTAGTCAAAATTAAGGACACTTCCCACCCAAACATACAGCAAGGCTAAGCATGAAAACTACCCATAACCAAGAAACCCCCCAACAGGCGACAAGGAATAATGTGGAATATCTAGTAAACCATAGCATAGGATTCATATTTAGACAAGCATGCATCCAAGGAATGTACTATCAACTACACTAATAGGAGCAAGATGTTCAAGGACACTTGCCTGTTCATATAATGTTGCTCAGTGAACTCGTGCTCTCGATCTTCGTATCCTTATCCGCTTCTCGAGCTTGACGTATACTAGCAGGAACAGAAAATACAAATAACCAAAAACCATACATCAGACACACAAAACATGTCATGAAAACGCTACAGTTGGATAGGTTATAAAGGGATCGAGATTTAGGCGCAAGAATCGTCTAAATCGGAGCTACCGATGAAAAGATATGAACAAATCAAATAACCAAGTTTTTCTGAAACTGTACAATAACCTGGGCTTAAGGAATTGATCAATTTATACAGAGAACAGGGTGTGTTGCGAAAGATGGGCGTCAGGCTCATGGGAACAACAGGGACTTGAGTAATTTTATATTGGAAACATGGCAGACTCGTGTTCTGATTAGCAAACCAAGAGGTACACAAAGGTCTGATCGTATCCATTCAGAGCATATTTAACGGATGAGATGGAACAGGTATACAAAAGCAATCACCGGAGACCAGCTACGGCAGAACGTCATTGCTGGGACAGGAAAGCTCCAAGCAGACATGCTACCTTGTGCTACGGTCTACGGAACTCGATGAAAGGCAGTGCAAAGAAATGAGACTGGTCTAAAGTTCTCACCTACGGTGTCAGGACGGCAAGAAGCAGCAGTGGATGTCCTCCTGTTGGTGATCGCAGATCGTGGCTGCCGGCGTTTGTCGAGTGCGGCTCCTTGGCTGGGAAGCATTGACAAGGAGTGGCAGGCGCGCAAGACTCTTGGTGAGCTGGTTCTGCAGGACATGATGGGGACGTAGAGGAGGCTTGACGATGTAAGTCGAGGAGCTCATTCGGAGGTCGTCGATGGCGCGGACGGCGGCGTCGGGTGTCGGCAGGGAGGAGATCCCGGGGACGGAGCAGTGAGGCAAAGGTCGAGGCTGCGCTCCATGCGTACCAGTGCATCCGTGGAAGATGTAAACAAGGTATGGTGTGCATGAATGTTGAAGATCAGCGTGGTGCATGGTGGAGCTTGGCCGGAGATGGGGGAGACGTACGGTGGTGGTGGCACTCGGTGCAAAAGGCGTGATGTATTTTGTAAAGGCCAGGAGGTGCGTGCTGAACTTTTGGAAATTAATCTCCTTGCGAACTGAACTTTGGACGAGGACAGGAATATTGCATCCAGGTTCAGAGGAACGTCTGGTTCAGAGGTGCACGCACGGGCGCGTACGTTTTGATTGCGGTGGTAATGGCGTTTCTTGAATGGCATTAGTTGTCAATTACTGTGTAGCGCTGGCGCTCGGTTTCCAGGCGAGCATGGCTACGGCAAGGCTGATTTGCAGGTGCGTGCCTGCTGAAGGAAAGATAGGATTTAAGGGGAGAGAGAGAGAGAGAGAGAGAGAGAGAGAGAGAAGAAAACAGAACAAAAGATCGATGAGATAATAATGGTTGATTGCCTCGGCTGAGTCATGCATGTCGACTGACATGGAAAGGTAGGCTGGGTGTAAGGGGATTTTAGAAATTAGTGTCAAATAGATGGAAGAAATAAAATAGATTGGGAAAAGAAATGGCATGGGATCATAAATGATAGTGGAAAGAATTAAGGAATTATCCAACCATTAAAATCCTTAACTTACTCTATAAATTTTCCAAGTTCATTTTTCATCACATAAAACAAATTCATTTTATCTCCAACAAAACTACAAGAAAAATAAAGAAAAAGGTGCACATCCCAAAATAGAAATCTTGGGGTGTGACATTTTTTTTTTAATATGAATTTGTTTTCCTATATGGGGATCAAGCAAGTAGCTATCAAATTCTATGCAATCCCATATGCAACACTTACTCCATTGGTCCAATTCAACTGGATGTGAATGCAGCAACAGGCTGAGAGTATTTATATGGCTACTCTTCATAGATCGATTAATGGCTACTCTTCATGGATCGATTAAACATGAGAAATATTCTCAGAATGAAAAACTTTCACATTGACAGGAGGAACCAGCAATACATCTCTATCTTCCACTGTCCATCAGCAAAGCATGCTGGAATATGGTATCCAATGGCAAGAAGACATGGAACTCTTCCGAATGATCTCAGATGCAAAAGTCAAATTCAAACCCATTCTTTATAGTATTCTCCATAGCAGCATGAATCATATGGAACCAACGAAATGGAATAATTTCAAATGAACTAACACAGAATGCAAACTGCAGAGATAGAGTTCTAGATTGGCAACAACTTCTCCCACAAGGGATGACTAACCAAACTCCGGCTCTTCTTACTACTACACCTGAATTATCCAAAAGAGTAAGATCCTCCAGCTCTAGATCCTTAAAAAAGTGGATTTGCATATTGGTATCATTGCTTCATAGAAAGGGCATTTTGCTTCCTTCTAAGGTTATGCCTCACTATCAACAGATTCAGTCAATGTCCAGAGATATTCCATTCTAGACGGTGTGTATATCCTGTACAGTAAGCATACCTCTTAAACCTTTCTACGTTAGTTTTTTCATTTGGCCTTTGGCCTCCTTGTTTGTACAGTTTCACCCTTTGGCAATAAAATGTGCAGTGGGAGCCTCTCCCGCTGTTTTCTGTTCACAAATTATTTTTTTACTAACTTTAATATTTTGTGTAGGAAATTATTCTACTTGTCTGATTAAAGATAGCTTTCTGAAGTGTGCTAAGATGATAGTATGGAACTTTCTTTTGTTCTTAATTTATATATTTTCTTCTAGTAGTAAAACGTTTTTGTCATAGCTTTTCTTCAACTTTTTTGTTCACTATCTTATTTTCTTCCAGGAAATTATCTGTCTTCATTGTTAGTGTTAAAATCATTATGGTTCTCTGTATGCCACCTTCATCATTTGGATGCCCATCTTTTCTTTCTCCTCAATAGCCTTCAATTATATCCCTCAAATATTTTCAATGTTGCGTAATTATTTTTGTTTCTGTTTTAATACAGGTTGAAGGAGGACTACTTATCGTCAACATTCATTTTTTTCAAATATACTTGTGTCCTAAGGATCAGAATCTAGTTTGAATTCAATTTCATTTATTTTATATCTTGCACATAACCCTCATCCTTACTGTTTGTTGCCTCTTCTCAATCTTAAAGTTACAATATAGTATTCATCATTAATTATTGTTGTTGCATGCAAAATAACGAATACAGGTAAATGTTGCTTTATTCATCACACCTGTTGTATATGCCTATATCATTGTAGGCTTTTCCTTGCATTAGCAATTCAGTGAATGTTTTCCTTGCATTAGTAATGTCATAAATCATGCTGACAGTGGTCCAGGTACAAAGGTACATCTCATTGTCATGTCTCTTTCTTCTGTCTTGATCATTTTGAAGCGCTTGCTGTCATTTAAGTTGTAATCAATTAATTCATTTGCATTTAATTCCAATACAACATAATATGACACTATAAGTTGTTCAACTTTTCAAGAACTTCTGACTGTTCCATAGTTGAGTCATCCCTTTCGCACTCATCCAACAGTTCGTCGTCACGGACTCCTGCTGCTATCTATCACGGCTATTGGTGCTATCTATCGCCATTTCCTGCTGCCTATTGCTGGTCCTCTTCATTGGGATTGCACCAGTGCTGATCTGCTGCTTGTGTTGCTTCTACCCGCTGAACAGAGGGCATGGAAACTCCAATTTCTGCTATCTTCTTCACAGTGGTAACTAAAGCCTGCTGCTCTTTTGTATTCTTCGGCGGTTAATTCGTCAAGTATCAGTACATTATGTCTCAGATAAATGCCACTTGATTATCAGAATTATAGATAGTGGGCCTTTTGTGTTGAAATTGCTTTGAGAGGATATGATTTAGCTTTTAATTTATCATATGATCCACCTAAACCTACATCTTTTGTGTTGCGGAGATTAAACAGTGGAATATTAATGACTGGAAGGTGATGTTTGCCATTGTCAATAGTGTCAAGCAATCTATGATTATGAGTCTCTCTTCTTCTCACTCTCAGCATGATATGTCTAGACAGCCAAACCCAATGCAGTCCTATTTACAGCAGCGAAGGACAGTGGTGCTCCTCTTCTCACTCTCAGCATGATATGTCTATTGATGATTATAACTTTGAATATGAGCGTTTGGCTGGAACTCTGCTCTGTATGGTGCCATAACATCTGAGTGTGAGACATGCAAATTGATTGAGTAGTTTCTCACATATCGTTTTATCATGGGAGTAAGGACTGATCTTTGAATCTATTTGTACAAGTTTGCTGCATGATTCTTCCTCTCTCACCATGGCAAAGGCATTGTCAGATCTGATTGCTGAAGAGAGTTGGCTTCAGTCTGTGGTAGCTACTCATTCCTCTCATAGTATGCTTGCTGCTACTCATAAGAACGGTGCATCCAGAGGTGATTCTTCATCTGAGCAATGCAAGCATTGCAAGAAGTACATCGTTGCTGAGATCAGTGTTTTACCAAGTTTCCAGATAAGCTAGCTAAATGTCATGCCTGCCGGTCGTGGTACACTTTCAAGAGCCTCTTTTTCTGCTGAACTGCTGCTACACCTATTGGAGCTTGTACATCTTCATGGGTAGCTATCAAATCTATTTTCCTCAAAACCAGTGTGTGATGCTAGCTTCCCTAAACTTTCATTCGGCTTCTAGATATTTTGTGTGGCATCGCTTATTTTCTTTTAGTGCTGCACATATGGCTATGATATGTGTTCCTTGTGCTATTTCTCCTTGCTTATTTAAGTGCTTTTCTTTCTGATTAGAGTTGTCACGATTGGTGCTATGAGCTGCTAACTCTAGTGAAAAACATGTAACGCCAAGTACCAGTGATTCCTTCTCCAAAGACTTCCATTTATCATCTTCACATTTGGTGTGGCGACGTATGTGCTTTGATCTTGCTGGTGACTTACTCAATTTTCCATCTAAATATTTTTTTATTTTTTATTTTTGCTTTAGTTGGTTTCCTACTAGCATACCCGTGGGTGAATGATTTCATTAAGTTGAAATCTGCGAAACCCATCTAATGCAGTTGCATCCGTGGGTGAATGATTTCATCTTTTTTAAGATTCAGTTGCATCTAGGACAAGAAGGCGACTATGAAATCTTGGAAAATCTATTCAAACACGCAGAACTGCATATCATTGTATTAATAGAAGAAGAGTTTACACACAACACACACCCCCACACAAACTTAGTTTACATTCACGCCTTTTAAATAAAGAACTACCCGACCACTAAGAATCTGATGACTAATCCTCATCATCACGACCACCCAGTCCTGTTAGGGAGGAGAGAGCCTTAACTCCTGCCATACACCACAGGTTGGTTTCCTGACCAGCTAAGATCAAAGCCGTTACAATACTCGGTGCTGACCCCATTAAAAATGCAGTCATTACAGTAGTTAGTTTTACTTATTCAATTTTTTTTATTGTAGAGGTACTTTGCATTCATTTTTATCTTTTTGTTGATATTACAGGTTTTGTACGCTCCTGTTAAATACTATTTTTTTTAGCTTCCAGCTGCTGATGATATTTAAATGTTTCAAAACTGCATAAAGAATCATGTATGTAGTACACGAAAAGTTAAATAAACCTTCAAAAACTTGCTTCCAAATTCATCTTTTAGATTGAGAATCAAAAAGATTAGTGGGTGTTGTCACATGATGAATAATGCCAGATTGTTTCTTGTTTATTTTGTTTTTATATATTTGAGATGGATTTTATACTGAATTTTTACATGTTTACTTAACTTCATGTTTAGTACATACATGTTATTTTTGATGAATTTTTCTAAACATTTTTAGTTGCCAAATTCACTAACGGGGACGTCGGAACCCTAGGACATAAAATCTGCACTGTGGTTAAAAAATGTTTAAGTTTACTAGCACCCTGATGCTGCACAAGGTCCTTTTGGAATTAGCAACATATACAGGTGTAGTCTTCTATCTCTAAATCCAATTCTACAATGTATCTTGTTCTGAATTCTTGTACTGCATGGTGCTCTGACTTTTTTTTTCACGAAAATGCAGAAGATCTACGCGTCATTTCATTAAGAAGTGAAAGTTGTAAAGTATAACACACACGCGCCACTCACTCCTTAAATGGTGCTCTGACTTGAAAAACAGCATGTCTTATTTTTTTTCACTATTTCCTCAAGCTGATATTTTGTCATATCAGATACGTTTGGAACTTGAAGAATAAATTCTTGCCATCTAGTCTTATTCCCTATGTGACCATTCTGTTGCATCTAAAATTCTTTGAAACTCGTGCATAAACCTCATTATGCTGTATCTTGGGGCAACATCTAGCTTAAATAGTGTATTAGTCCCTTCCACACTGTAGATTGTATGAATGGATAAAACTGCTGCTTGAAGAAGACTGGAACAAAATTTTCCCTCATGTGCCACGTTTCCACCAAGTGCCTGAAACATGTGACATCATATTTTTCTAGGTAAATCAAGTATAATGCTTCAAACTCCTCTATTGTAATTGAGTGACGTAGAATATTGGTCAAATCCTCATGCAGATCCTTGTTTTTTGCTATTGCAAATGTTCTTGAGTCCTCTGGATTCTGCATATACATAGGAAATATTAAAGAAACAATTTGTATTATTAGTTTAAGGTAAAACATGTTTTATAGCTGTCCTCATAGCTTCCTGATCTGTAATAGCACAGCTTGGATGATTTATTCCTCCCATGCATTTCAAAAATGTCTTGGACAACCACTCAAAAGTTTTAATGGTTTCATCAGAACGGGCATTCAAAGAGGCAGTTGTGGTGTCAGGTTATATTTGTTAGTATAACCATTTTGTCAGGTTTTGTCAAACTTACATAGTTCCCAACCTCAAACTTGTTTGTCCTTTTACATAGTAGAACAATGGATTTTTTTGCTTGCGTTTTACTGAACCATTCCGTCACCTGCATCATATCATTGTCACCCTCTTTAGCCCATAGCTTCATCTTCTGGTTACTGATGTTTTTCTTCGTGTAGGGCGCTATATCTTCTCAAATATAAGACAAAATTGCTATGATTTTTTTGTCTTTAATGTTTATTTTGTTGAATGTTTTTACCGCACCCTTTTCTGTGACCGCGGCCTTTTGTTTATATTCTGTAGTGATTTGCTTGCCTGTCTTCCTCCATTTTGGTGCTGGTTTTGGCGTTGGTGGTGTAACAGCATGCTTCTTATTTTTCTTTTTTTGAGCTCCTTGGCCTACTGAGGCCTGGACTGATGGCTTCTTTCTCCCATGAATGTTACATTTGGCGTTTTCAACTTTTTTTATCTCTGCACTTGATATATAGGCATGCCTTTTACATGTATAATCGCTGTTTACTTGCAGCTTTTTTTTTTTTTTGATAGGTACTTGCAGCTATTTACTAATACATTTCAAACCTTCTGTTGCTGACCGAATGCACGTCCCTACTTTTCATTTATTACCATGGTTCAGTTGTTTTACCGTGAACACATAGTTACAAACCTTTCAATGTTATCTCCAATAAAGTACTTATATTTTTCTCAGTTCATTTTGACTGGCTCACAGTGCTGCACATGTTGAGTCTAATAAAAACGTTCAGGTAAAAGTGTTTGGTCAACGAGCTTGCCTCTTGTCTCAGTGCCGTCCTTAGCGCCAAAGTTTTCCCGGCGGTAAGAGCGGCCAGCTCCCCAGCCGCAGGTTTGTGGTCAGCCGGTGACTGCAATAGGGCCAAAGCGCTGCCGTTTCCGCCAAGGTTCGCTCCAGCTTGGCCGCCACCAGAGAGGTTTGTTTCTACTACCGGCGAGGCAGGCGGCGCTGTCACAGGCGTTTTCTTGCGGCACACCACCACGCGCCCAGGAATGCTGAGCCTTCATGGAATGGCGGCCGTGCAGACTTGCGTTACGGCCGGCAAGCAGCAATGCTGGCAGAAGCAACAGCCACGCAGCGAAAAGACAAGTCTCAGGGAGCAGCAGCTAAGGGAGATGTGGCTGTGGAAAAAGCCAAACCAAACACACCCTTAGCCAGCTGTATATTTTGTTGTCATGATGTCGCGTTCCTACAATAATAGAATCATTGCCTTCCAATGAAATTGTTTACTTCACGTGTTTCAACTATATTGAAAATATATGCTTGTAAGATTGTAGTTAGCATCAAGAGCAAAAAAAAAACATTTTTTTAGAGAGAAAAGGAAGAACATATTACATGCATCGCCACAAAGAAAGCGAGAAACGAAGTTCATGAAACCATAAAAGCACATTGAACGAAATAGGCGTGACGTGATACAAAAACGATAGGAGGAATACCTTGGGGGCTGTTTGGATTGTTACCACAGGCTGCCGTACCGACACAAGAAACATCACGACTGTATTTCTATTTTAATGTTAAAATGATGTAAAATAGTGAGGAAGAGTAGACTTAGGGTGTGTTTGGTTATGTTGTGGATGTGAAAAAAGCTCCTATGGGCTATGAGCTGTGGAAAAAGCTCCTGTGGGCTGTAAGATGTGGAAAAAGCTCCTGTGGGCTGTAAGATTGTGGCTGTGAAAAAATTGTGAAATGACTGTAACGCCTCTTATTGTCTGGGAATAGTTTATATGGGAATTAATTGTAAAACTCTTGCATGACACGGGCGTCGTCGATCTGCGGCACAGGGCGTGGACAGGGGCGTCGTCGATCTGCAGGACACGGGCGTCGTTGATGTGCAGCACAGAGGCGTGGACAAGGGCGTCGTCAATCTGCAGGGCAGTGGCAGAGGCAAAGCCGTGGTCGATTTGCAGTAGAGGCGGGCGTCATCTCGATTGGAGATGAGGCACGCCGAACCGAGTTGATCTTGGAGAGGGGCGTCGGGCGGGGGCTAGAGGCGGCGGGCAGGGGCGGCGCCCAAGAACTCTATCACCTTGTCGCCTGTCGCCATGGAGCGAGGAGGGGAATGGGAGAGAAAGAACGAACCGTTACGCGTAACAAGTGGCAGTAGGTAATTTTCTCCAACTTCTCACTCCCACAACCGCAGAAAGCACGTCACCCCCTGCTGCATGGGTGAAAGCTGCTTTTCCAGAAGAAGACGAGGGACAATCTGGGCCTTTGGTTGGCAGGTACGGCCCATCGCTACAAGCCATGCCTGGCCAACATGAATTTTAATAGGTCAGCTCAAAATTGCCATGCTTAGTACCCGCCTATTCTACCATAACTCCACATCAAATCAAAGTAGACCATGGCCGGCCAGAAAACGTAAAAGGGATTATCGTTCCCTCCTCATAACCGTTCCCGCCTTCCCGGGCTATTTGTCAAGATGAAACGATCGATTCCGTTTCGTATACTTGACAACTAAACGTATACCTGTGTTGACGCAAAATCCGGTCAGCACACCGAAAGCACTAGAACGTGCGGGTCGCGAACGGACCGAACCGAGGTGAAGGTGCCCAAACAGATTAGAATGATTTTTAGGGCTTTGCCTGAATCGGTTCAAGGGGATATATCACGATTACGTTGTGAAGGGCGGTTAGGTTTACGAGCAAACCAGCAAAGAGATAACCGACGCACTTACGTGACGAAGAACGACTAGTTTACAAGCAAACTAGCAAAGACTGTCGAAACTCTCGCCCGGGAGGGACCCCATCAGGGCGTGGACATCGCCGGCGTGCCCTAGGTTGACCAGCAAGCCTGGGACGTCATCTCTGGTCGTGGAGATCAGTAGATGAACAGCAAAAAGAGGTTGGAAAAGTAGGGCAAAAGGAAAGACATGATAAAAGTAAAGATAGATTGATTTGTTCGATTGGTATTTTCAATCGGCCGTAACCCTCTTACATATATAGGGCACCTGGTCTTTGGTGGTGACTGAATCGGAGTAGCAAACATAATTACGTACACAATACAATAGTAATCTATCCGGATTCAGTCTGTTATTTCCTAAACTGAAAAAAATATTCTTTTATCCGGCCAGATTGCTTTGATCTCCTTGCGCTGATCCCACGCTACGCCATGCATGCTTGTATGGCAATCCTTTACTTGTACGTACATGGGAGTCCTTGTACGTACATGGGAGTCCTGGTGGGGCCAAAATGATCAAATTAAAACAATCCATGTACTGCTGGCCGAAAGTCTAATTTGCTGGACAAGGCAGACAAAACCGAGAGCCATCAGACATCCACGACTTGATTCTCGGGAAGGGGCAGACAAAACCGAATTTTGTCAGTATTTTCTGGTAACTCCGAACATTTGGACCTGTTGTATGCTTGCTTCTGTTTGCCTGCAACACACAATAAACGTACTAATAACAGGGAAAATATTAGCATCGTGGCCAAATATTATCTATCTCAACTAATCAATTACTGAAGTACCTAACCAAGCCAGGATAACCTAAACTGCCAATTTTGGTTGTCAACAACCTGGCAAGCATTCCGTTTTAGAAATCCACAGAAATGTTTTCGTTTTGAACTAAACCATTAGAAACGGAAAAATCGTGGTTTCGCGGGAGAAAAACTTCTCCCTTTTTGACCTTCTTTCGTATTTGCATTGTATACATTAAAAAAAAAATCCAAAACTCGAACAAGCAGTGTTCATGTTCATGTCACTCCTGGGTCCTGGCTACTGGTTGAACATTCTGCTTGTCAGCCCTTTGATGTTGTTTGACCAGATCTAACTGCCTCTCTGGGCTCTATTTGAGTAAAATTACACTTGCACACAGAGTAAATTGGTCATTCAAAAGTATCAAGAGTCAAAATCACCCCTGCGAGCCAAACGGTTTCACTCTGGTTCACTAGCGTCCTCCTGTTATTCACTCCAAGGGGAGCACGGACAGGGCCTCAAGGGCAGGAAATGACCATGATTGTTGTTTTTCCTCTGCTTCTATTTTGGGCTTCTGCTTTGCACATGCACTGCTCTTTCTCAACGTGTTTCGTGTAGTTGCATGGTGGAATGTTATGTTCCTTAAAAGATTTAAAAAGGTTGTACATTTGTACAAGCTATTGATGTAAGCTATAGAAGAATCTGGCATTCCTTCCCTAATCAAACAACAACCTCGGCGCCGCTGGAAGGCCAATCATTGAGCCAGAGTTAATATACCTGCAATTGCAGATCCGTCTTATGAACTGCTCAAACAAAGTAGAACCTTCAGGTTGTTTATATCCTTCAGAACTTCCCTATATTCTGAAATCTTGTACTGTAACTCGGACTCCAGAACTGCAACAGTCGAGAACACAAGAGGCTCAGCTTTTGTTATAAATCAATATATATTTTGCAGGTGTGACCTTATAAGCAAGTTAGGCCAATCAACTGTATAAAGTGAAAGAAGCGCCATGGATAATAAGTCACTGAACGTGTATTACACATTTAAAAAAAATGATATAGTTTTAAAAATTTCTCTGAAATTCTGTACTTGCATTTTTATGGTTCTTTTTAGCTATTTTGGCCAAGTTCCATCAGTAAAATCAGCTCCTAATCACTCGTTATCACCCCCAGTGACCTAATATCTATGAATCATCACTCTCTATGTCTAACAAGCAGCTCAAAATCAGGGCCAACATACAATCAGCTTCATCCAAACTTAACCTCACCTCAGTCACTTGCGACGCCCAGCCCCCCAGATGGCTTACCACTCCTACAGCCGGCTCACCGATGCACAACTACAAATATGCAAATAGTGCTACACCGACTCACTCCACACTAATTCGAGGAGTCATGATTCCAGCTAATACCTCATCATCGGTCCTCACCTAGAGACCTGTCACAAACAGGATTCGGGGGCCATCAGGTATGGAATGTATGTTTTTCTTTCTTTTTTTTTGGGGCAAGGGAGACTGTAGGAATATAAATACGTAGCAAACAAACGCAAAAGCAGGCATATGGTCGAATAACCAACTAATTTATAGATGGAACAGTCAAAATTTAAAGGTTTATTATGTGAAATCAATTTCCAGATTGCACACAAGAATAGGAGAGTACACAAGCATAAATATTCTGTTCTTCTTTTGTCAGACACTCAGACGAGAAGACTGATTGATAAGAATGCAAGTCACATGAAACAATAAAATTCTAATGCATGATAAATCAAGAATAATGTACATGTTTATAACCATAATGGAGTGTAATGCTAATCTTCGTTAAATTCTTATGATAACAGAACATGACCTCTAGTATTATGCGAAAGGCATGCGAACAGACCTCTAGCTGAGCTGGTTAGGTGGCTCTAGTAGCACTCTTTAAGGAGGATTTGACTTATTGGAGTGAATTTCAAGTTGGGGTTTAAAAACTCCCCTTGTCTATCCCACATCAAAGAACAGATCTAAGGCCCGGCCACAAGGGCCGCGGTGCCTCTGTGTAAGGGTGGGGCAGGGGTTCGGGGGTTTTCTCGACCTTTGTGAGAAGGTCTTCTTCTTAGCAAAATGATATATAACTGAAAGGCACAAGTGATGGAAATGAAAGAAACCTTTAGAACAACCTACACTTAAAGTTACCAGATGACAACAAATGAATCACTCTGGTAAGAAGCAAGCTAACCATAATTTAATGAAATGCAAGAAGTACAGCAAATGGTTGTGAAGCCGGATATTAAACATAAACAAAGTACAGCAGTACAATAAGCTAGAATGAAAGCTGGAGTCTGAATCTTCAGCTTCAGAACTTTCCATATTATCACTTACCTGAATTTTCTGTGTTAACTTCCTCAAGAATTTCTGCAATGTATTCCTTAGATGAACTATGTATTGTATTGATCTTCATTTTCAAGTTCTCACTCTCATCTTGGAGCGAATGTTTTTCCTTCAGTAAGAGAACTGAATCCTCACTTGAACCTCCCAGCATACTAGCTTGAAACCCCTTGGATTCGTTGATGAACCTTTCCCTGATAACACAGAGCATCAACAGTCAGGCACAATAGAATACAATTAAAACATGTGACTGAATCATTGTTCTGTGTTTAGATAAAAATTATATTTAGAAGTTTACTGATTTTAGTCAGATACAATTAAAGTTAATTTCGAAATCAGCCAGTGTACTCAGAGTAGTTCAGGCCTAAGTCAAGAAAGGTTTTGAGGGTTTTGACCTAACAAGAAAATGTGTAAAAATCCACATACTCAAATATCATGGACAGATTTTCAAGATGATACAGTCCACAGTAGCATATTCTTAATGGAGTTAATGTAAACCATACATTTTATCAGACAATCTTTTTGTAATCCCAGAGAGAGAAACTTTCTGCGACTCCAAATTTCCCTCTGTCACTTTGAGTATATCTGCTTCAGCCGCTGTTTAAAAGATTAAAAGCAGATTATTAAGTACAAAGGAGAAGGCAAGTGTAAGACACCAATATTAATATCATAATATATATGCAATAGAAAGAAAGAAAAAGGAATCACCACGATTCAGAACAAGCATTGAAAATACCTTATTGTCGGCAAAAAGAGAACCACAAAGATTTTAAAACCATGGATATAAGAGTTTCTAATCCAACTATGAAGCTAATTTAGTTCTGATATTCAGCACGAAAAAAAGAAACATTGTATGCCTTCAGCAAATCTTTTCAAAGTGATATTAACATCTTATTGGACTTTGAACAACTAGTTTGTGTCAAACTACAAAAAGCCATATACAAAGCAACCATCATACGGCAGAAGAGTGATAATATGAGTTGAAAAAATTGAAGAAATCATAGAGGAATTTATTATGTTGCTACTGACCGAAGATGGAGTTGAAGAAATCATAGAGGAATTTAATATGAGTTGAATTTAAATGAAATTTTTGGAAAGCCTGCGGTTCAACTTCTCTAATTTGAAATATGACACCAAAAATAATGAAAACTTATTGGATTAGTCGTGGAAAAACACTCATAAGATTTGTTGCGAAACGTGACTTCGTTTTTGCACAGATAAAACTAACAGTTGAAGTTGTATATAGGAAGAGTTATTTCTTTAAAAAAAATGTAAATACTGAAAATGGAACAAATTCATGTCATTTCTGGATTCCTAACTGACCCAAAGTATAATTACTAAGCTGGAACAAGTTAGCCGCTAGTAAGAAGAAACAATATTTTCTGATATTAGGTGAAACAAGTGGATGCAAAAAATGAAATTCAAAACATTTGATTAGAAGTTCATGGATAATGGATTTTTATGCATGAACACATGAAAATTATCACAGGTTAACAAGTCTACTCTTATACCAGCCATGCCGGTAATCTAATAATTGCAGCGTTGAAGGCAACAATTACCAGCCACTTGGATAAGGCCATTGAGTTCAAATTCAGCAATTGATACTTCTTTCATCAACTCAGACTCTTTGTCAAGATACAGCTTTTCAGTTTCAGAATGCTTCACTATTTCCGAATCTATTTCCCTAGTCTTTTGTATATTCTGTTCAATCTCTTCATTGACCTAATTAGGAAGATAAAACAGACGTTACAAAAATGGTTACTGTCGCAAAAAGTTGAATATCAAAATTAAGCATGTTATTTAACATGAAAACATGGAAAATTCCGCAATATATTCATGATGTCAAATAACAGCTGCGTGGTCTATAAATACCTCAAGAGAAACAATATAGCATGTGTTACATCAATCACACCCTTACATCATATCATTCTCATATTTGTTGCTTGTGTCGCACTTCAAATGATCGATAACAACGTAATACGTCCAATTTTCTGAAGGCAGTGGTTTTGCATTTGATCACTTAACTACAAGGACAGCACATGCACATTTCTTTCAAAACATAAAAGGTTTCAGTTTTTGTACAGGAAAAAAAAACATAATCACTCGGGGGCCATAAACCCATGGTACGAGCACGAACTTGGTGTTCAACCACTCAAATGCAGTCAACAGTTTGAGAACCAATTTGCAAATAATTCAGAGATGTGCATTTTACATTTTAATCATGCATTCACATTCGACTGAGATATCCTTTAGAACACTAGAAACCTGACAGTGTGATCACATTTTTTGTTTTTGAGAACTCCCAAAAAAGTTGGTGAAATTAAGCATGCCTAGGCGAGGCATTCAGATAGCAGAGCAGCATAAGTATACTGAAAACATGTTCTGATTCTCAACGAAAAAAAAAATCATATGTAGCAATAGCATCCACCAAAACACGATTAATAAAAAAAGGGGGTCCAACGCAGCTGCAATCACGCAACCTGAAATACTATCATTCAGTTAAGGAAGGAATCATTCAACGAAATGCCGGCCAACTGAATCCCTATCTTTCCCCAACCCCAACCCACCCGTTTCTCCGTAACTGGTGCTGTCCAGGCAAATCTAACCCAGTTGGAGCTCGCAGCGGGTCACGCCCGCAGATCCCAGGCGAGGCGATTGGACCTAGATACCGGCGGGCACCGGCTTGGCGACGCCGTGGCAACACTATCCGCTCATCAGCTATTCCCACACCGAGTAGCGAGAATGGAAGCAAACAAGTGCGCAGAACAGAGGAGGGTTCTGGGATCACGTACCTTGTCGAGCATGTCCTTGAGGGAGGAGATGTGGCGAAGGATGGCGCCGGAGTCCTCCGCCATTGTGGAAGCCCGCGGCGGCGGCGGCGTTGCAGCCCGGGGCCGGATTGCGCGAGAGCGAAGGACCACGGCGGTAGAGGCCTGTGGGTGGGGTCACCCGCGTTCCAAGCACCTGTTTCACGACTGTCCGGTGTACTGATCCAAGTTTCACTGAACGGCCTGGCGGAGGAGAAAAGTTATGTTGACATGAGCGAAGTACTACTCGAGGCCGAACAAAGTAGAAGGAACAAGATAATCACGATAAATCATGAGATAAATAGACGCATCAGGCATACACATTATACTCTTGCTAAGTGAACTCGTCTATGTCTAATCTCTTTGTTTAGCGCACCAGCTCTCCGGTTATCAACGCCCAAGATATTTCTCTTACAGGAGAAAGATTGGAATATCGAAAGCTTAACTGAAATAGTAACAGAGATTCATGTCTGTCCGTGCGATAGAATATCAAACTTACTATTCTCTTGCACGCATGACATGTAGGTTCAGTGTGAGTTCTTTTGATCGATATAATTGGTTCTATGCGAGTTGAGGAGCAGGCGAGGCACACAAATTGGACATAGCAATGCTAACATTTGAAGGAATAGAATAACAAATGTATGAAAAATGGTGACAGAATGGAGAAAAATATATAGGAAAAGGGATAGTTTCTCTTATAGGAGAGGAAGATTAGAGTATCCAAATCTCAACTGAAATAGTAACAGAAATTCATGTCCATATGTGTGATGGAATTTCAAACTTGCCATCCTCTCACCTAATAGGTAAAGATTGACCTCTACAGAAAGAATGATCCATTTGGATGGATATGAGGACCAAACTTTGTTGCACTTGCATCGCCAGTCTCCATGTTCTTCTATATTTGAAGTGGGTTAACATCTTTAGTTCTCTCATGGTACAATCATCTTCCAGTTCTGCGTACGACATTACCTTCGATTTGTTGGGATGGCCCAAACATCATGGAAATTATTGCGGAAACAAGAGAGGATGGATCTTGTCACCTCCATGTTTGCACACATCACATGTGGGTTCAATCTCAGTTGAGGGAGCAGGCGGAGCACACAAATTGGACCTAGCATGCAAATGTTTGGAAGAATAGAATGAAAAATGTATGAAAAGGGTGAGGAAATAGAGAAACTATATAGGAACAATACAACATTAGAGTGGCATATTTCATACAAATGAAAGTGGGCAGCATTGTACAAGTTGATATATAGCTTGATGTATCATATGGCTCCAATTGTTCCGCAAAAATTTGGAGCTTCATACACGGGAACAATGATATGGTGGAGTACTTAAGGCCCCCCATTCCTGTCGCCCATCCTGGTGTTTGTACATCGTCATCTTGAAGGAAAGAAATCTAAAAGTTGTGGTGCTGGACTCAGATAAGCAAAATAGTCATGATTTACCCTGATTTTACAACCAACAAAAATAAGTATTTTCTGCACATCAAAACACGGTTAAACTATGTGTTGATTTTCTTAATTTTCTCTTTCTTTTTTGTATTGGCATGGGCTATGAACCTTTTCTATGTGTTGATTTTCTTAATTTTCTCTTTTTCTTGTATTAGCATGGCTATGAACCTTTTTCCTTTTAAATTTTATCTCATATAACCAGTAACCACCTGTTTCATAAAAAAAAGGGTCATGGTTTCTTTTCTCTTCTTACTGTTTTTTCCCGAATGGTGAATGGTGATTCTAACTCTTCGATCGGTCCATGCATACCACACCTTGTGCTCACGGTTCTCTCACTCCATAAAACTTTATTAAATAATAAATAAATATGTTACCTTGTTCGCCAACCAAACAAATTAACAATCTTCTATTGGACCTTTAACTCTGAGTCCATTACGGGAAACAATCAATGTTGGTTCAATGAGATATTAGTACGATAAGAAAACAGATTGAAACTGTAACATACAACCAGGCCTGGGACAGCACATAAAAAAGTAAATAATCTTGATCCAAGAAGAGACAGAGTTCATAAAAGCTCACTAGCTGAACGAATGGGATACGAGCAAACTACCCTGCCGCCAGCCTTCCGACGAGCTCATAGCCAACATGCAGCAATTACCCCGAATACAACTGTTCACATCTAAATAAGAAGCCAACAGAAACAGCAGTCCATGAATGTAGTCGATCAATGCACGTCCTAATAGGACAAGTAATAGTTTGTTACTCCTTAACCCCATACCTCAATAGGCATTTGCATTTGGGATATAAAAACTAGTAATAGCCTACTCCTTAAACCCATCCCCGAATTAGCATTCTGCATGCGAGACATTGAGCTTGCGGGCAGTTGCTACAAACTTAATCTCCAAATGTATGGATCCTCACAATCGACAACTCATACCAGTAATTTCTCAACCTTATCTCCCAATGCCAGCCACCTAGCTGCAGCTATATATACAAGATGAAACTCTGATCCTTGGAAAGAACAAGAACTAGGCAGCTTCCAATTGTGTTCTTCCAAGCAACCGGAGACGTAGGTGTGCATAGCTAGGCAGCAGCAATGGCGCCGCGCCGGCCGAGCATGGGGAGGCAAAAGATCGAGATCCGGCGCATCGAGAGCGACGAGGCGCGGCAGGTGTGCTTCTCCAAGCGCCGCGCGGGGCTGTTCAAGAAGGCCAGCGAGCTCTCCACCCTCTGCGGCGCCGACGTCGCCGCCGTCGTCTTCTCCCCGGCCGGCAAGGCCTTCTCCTTCGGGCACCCCTCCGTGGAGTCCATCCTGGAACGCTTCCTCGCATCGTCTTCCTCGCCCTCTGGTGGTGCCGGCGCCGGCGCGGGCCTCTCCTCCGCCGGCGACCGGGCGGTGGCAGAGCTGAACCGCCAGTACGGCGAGCTGCGCGCGCTGCAGGACACGGAGAAGGCGCGGCAGGAGCGCGCGGACGAGGCGATGAGGAAGGAGCGCGCGGCCAGGAGCCAGGCGATGGCGTGGATCGAGGCCGACGTGGCCGCCATGGGCCACGACGACCTGCTCGCGTTCGGGGCCGCGCTCATGGGCGTGCAGGCCGCCGTGGCGGCCAGCGCCGACCAGCTGCTCCGCGACGCGCTGCTCGTGGGCCGCAGGGCGCCGAGGCCGGCGCCGGCCCAGCAGCTCGCCGTCGGCGGCGGCGGCGGCGCCTTCGACGTCGGCGCGTCGTTCGGTGTGGGCGCCCAGTTGCCTCCCGCTGCGTTCCACGGGCTAGACTCGCTCGGGCATGCCATCCTCGGCCCCTCGTTCTAGAGTGACTCACTAGTTTTCTGGACGCGTCGCGCTGCTTCATTAATTTGTTTGGTTTGGAGAGAAACATCACAAGGCCTCGTTGTATGTTTCTCCCAAGAAAGAAGATTCCTGTCAAATGTTGATCACAAGTTTGCTATGAAAATTCAAGGCCTTGCGTATGATGAACTAATTAAGTTCGTGCTGTATTATGTTATACATGCATGTATTATGTGTGGCATATAATTACCCTTTAATAATTTAATATGTGCGTGTAATCAACTAGGTTATGAGCAAATGAATATACATTAGAAACGCTTGAAAACAAATATTAGAACCAATGCTGGCTACGCGGCTGTTATCGTCGACTATCTGATGGCGATTATAATTTTCTTTTATTGTACTCCCATCCCGCACTGGTACCATAGACTACTCAATGTGTGGTAAAAAACCGGTGCTAAAACGTGATAGTGAATGTTTCGGCGCTGACGATTGCAGGTAGCCAGGTCAGGTACCAATGCTGAAATTGAGAAAAAAAAATGCTACCGGATCATGTTCTTATGCCGGTGTTAAAGAATATGCTGGCCGCTTCACATGACCGTTGGGCGGGCGGGCGGAGAGAAGTGATCAGGCTGATAAAGCAGCATGGAGGACGAGGCTTTCAGAGGACCTCGTTGGACGAGGCGTTCAGGGTGAGTGGCGTGTCAACTGTTGGAATAAACACGCCATGGATGTGCGCTCGTGCGTTAGTGTGTGTCGTGTCGCGGACGCGTTGCGTCGTAGTGTCCAGCTCGTCAGGTGTTCGTGCGAGCTCGGGTCCATGTCGATATGAGTCCAGGTCTCGGTACAGGACGTGCGCAAGTTTGATTCGTGTCTGTTCGGAGGAGGCCGACATATCCGGAGCGAGCGCGAGTGGCTCCCTGGCATGGCTGAGCGGGTCCGGCGGATTGTGGGTGTGAAGTCCGGCATGGAGGCGTAGCTCATAGGGGTGAAAATTGGTGACCTTTAGGATCGGCTCTATAGAAAACTAATTCATTTGATTGAACTAAAGAGGGTTATTTTAGAAAACTAATTCATTTGGTTGAACTAAAGAAGGTCGGAGGTTATCCTAAGGGTCATCTATTTACGCCCCTAGTAGCTAGCTCCCGTGGTGTCCCTGGTCTGTACATAAATACCATGTACTCCGTGCGTTCCATTTATACTCAGTCCAAGCGAATAAGAGTGCCAAGATACCGGAGCATTCGCTCCGCGGCGTTCGTCGCCGGGCGGCAAACGCGCTGTTCACATCGTTTAACTCTCTATGGTGTGTGTGAGTGAGCGATCGAGCGATTCCAGGGCTGCGCGCCAACATCAACGACGAGCAGATCCTCGACGAGCACGTAGAGGAGCAGCAATGGCGGCTTGCCGGAGGGACCTTGTGCACGTGCTGGTGCAGCTAGGCAAGCCATGTGATGGGCCACAGGCCGGCGCCGCAGGAGTGAAATAGGAGCAGGCAGTTGGAGGCGAGAAGAAGCTGAGGTCGCATCCTTGACCTGGTAGTCGCCGCCGCGCAGGTGAGCCACGGCCTCAAAGATCGTTTGATGCTCGCTCCTCAAAGATCGGCGGCGGAGGGCGTACACCTTTTAAGCATCTCCACCAGGTCCCTTGCACACACATCATCATAAGAAGCTGCGCGCCACCTGGACATCCCCTCCGCGTATTTAAGACAGTTCTTGTGCTTTGTCAAGTGTCTCCTCTATGGAACTTATATGTCTGGCGTACACTAGAAGATGCAGAACAGTATGGATATTACACCACCCCACATTCAAAACAAATAGCCCCAGCTGTAAATTAACTTGCACACATGTCAGTAAACTGCCCCTGTCACAAAATGTGTCTTGCCAGCAAGCTTTGTTCGCGTGGTACACAACTTGAAATCAAACAAATCATGAGCCACGGCTGTCATGTCACAAAAGTGCCTTAGGCTCGCAGCTCGTGTTGCATATGCTTGACTAGACAAGTGTCTCCTCTTTGGCTCAAAATTATTGTATTGGATCGCTCAGCTCGTGCCGTGTATATTATCTGAATCACGATGGAGTCACAATCAAACCCAGGGCTTTTCATATTCATGAGTTTGACATAGAAAATATATCTGAAAGCCGCTGACACAACTCAATAATATTTCTTTTCTTCTTGGGACAAAAGTTTAAGACTCGTGTGGTCCTAACATGTGGTGGCTCTTTTCGAAACATTTTCAATCCATCGTCAAAAGAAAAAACTAAACGCGTTCAGCGCGCCCAAACTAGCAGCGCATGCGCAACACGAGAACCCTTTCGCAGCGCATGCGTGATCCAGTGGGGCAAAGGCAGATACGGCACCCCCACTAACCGCACCCGCGCGAAGGTGGGTCGCCTGCGGCTACAAACAAGATCCGATAAAAGGACTGCTCGATCGTGTCATCGATCAACTGCCTCCGCGACCTCTGCGCTCGTGCTGCCTCGATTGCGCCGTGGAAGCACGAGACGCGATGGCCATCACGCACCGCACAGTCGAGCTGAGCACCGGCTTGCGCATGCACGTGGCGGAGGCCGGCCCGGCCGGCGCGCCCGTGGTGCTGCTGCTGCACGGGTTTCCGCAGACGTGGTACACCTGGCGCCACCAGATGCCCGCGCTGGCCGCCGCCGGGTACCGCGCCGTGGCGCCCGACATGCGCGGGTACGGCGACTCCGACGTGCCCGACGGCGGGCCCGAGCGGTACACCACACTGCACGTCGTCGGCGACCTGGTGGCGCTCCTCAACTCGTTGGGGAAGAAGCAGGTGTTCGTGGCCGCGCACGACTGGGGCGCCTTCATTGCGTGGTGCCTCTGCCAGTTCCGGCCGGACAAGGTGCGGGCGTTCGTCGCGCTCAGCGTCGCGTACAACCTCCGGAGCGCGGCGCGGAAGCCAGTGGATGGGGTCAGGGCGCTCTTGGGTGACGAGTACTACGTCTGCCGGTTTCAGGTGCCGGGCAACTTGACATGCTTACAAAAGGAATAGTTTGTGTATATAATGAATGGTATGTATTGTGTTCAGCCTCTCGGTCGATATATTTTAGAGTATAAAAGACTTGAAAAACAAGAATCCTTCCCAGATGCATATGACAGTTCTCGATACATTATGTTATTCTTGCAGGTCAAAGAAGCATTTAGTAATTAACTAATGTGATGGATATTGTAAATATGCAGGAGCTTGGAGCGATTGAGGCAGAGTTTGCCCGCCTCGGCACGGAGCAGGTGCTGAGGAAGTTCTTCAGTTATCGCACCCCTGGCCCCCTGTTCATCCCGATGTGCGGCTGGGGCTCACCGAAAGATGAGGGGCCCTTGCCAAGCTAGGTAACAGAGGAGGACATCAAGTACTACGCGAGCCAGTTTGACAAAACCGGCTTCATTGGAGCACTGAACTACTACCGTGCCCTGAATAAGTGAGTTGTCAGTTATAGCCTTCTTGAATCGTGTTCTAATTAGCTCCTCATGAGACCATGTGGCCAAGCATCATTTTGCAACTAAAGAAAATGTGCACATGGTCGTTAAGAACAACCCTGAAGATCCTTGAGAACCATGTACGTCCCCAATCAAATGAAGTCGTGACACCAGAGCAATCCAGGAGTACATTTGCAATTTGAAGACTAAATACATATATGATACATCAAATGTAAAACTTGTTGTTCGACCTTGGAACATCACCTTTTCTTTTTACCACATAGGGTCACTGGGAGTACTGTATACATTAACTTCAGCCAATAATACTGGGCTAGAAATTTTATATCACTACATGGGCTAGAAATCTCAATGTAATAATATTGTTACTTGTTACTGTCTAACCAATATTTATGTGGTTCGTGTCCAGGACATGGGAGTTGACATCTCCGTGGACTCAAGCAGAGATTAATGTGCCTGTTAAGTTTATCGTTGGAGACTTAGATTTGACATATCATATCCCATGCATACAAGATTTTATTCACAAGGGAGGCTTTAAGAAATTTGTTCCCCTTCTTGATGATGTTGTAGTCATGAAAGATGTTGGACACTTTATCAATGAAGAGAAACCAGAAGAAATTAGTGATCATATAGTCAACTTCATAAAGAAGTTCAACTGAGACAAATTGCTTAATTTATCCATGGGGCCATTTCATGAGAGAGCACAAAATAGTACATACTAGAATTCAAGTCCATTTTTTCATTAGTTTTAATATGCTCCAAGTTCATGTAACTAGCTAGTGTCTGGGGTTTTTTTTTTTTTGGCCGAAGTCAGTAGGGGAAACCCCAACCTATTTTTTTTACTTTTTTTTATTTCAGCCTGGTTATTCGCTACCACGGGGAGTTGAACCTAGGTCTGCTAGATGCTATTCAGGTGCTCTAACTACTAGGCTAGAGGCCCTTTCGCTGTCTGGGTTTGTTTCAATAGTTGGCCATAGAATTCATGAATTTTGGTGTAATGGTCATTGGCGCTATGAATAGGAGTGTGATATTGTTTTTACTCAGTGTTCTATGTACATATTGTACTCCCTCCATTCTCTATTTTATTACCACATAATAATGATAAATGTTACATTGTATGTTTGGTTCGTAGCCTACATGTTACAATTATTTTGTTCGTGTGACATCCCATGCCCCTATTTTTGAAGCTATGTTATTGATGCATTGCAACATGGATTGTAATCTAGAAGAAATCATTAAGAATTGATGCCATCCTACTTATTGTTAGACAGACGTGAAATGATCAAGTGAATAGAGAGTTTGGAGATAAAATTGGTTTTTTGGCTGAAAAAGAAAAGTAACAGCCATGAACCATGGGGTTATGGATGAACTGTAACACCCTGTGTTTTGGCCATGATTAAAAACCACTAAAAATTTGAACTTTTTGAAATTTTCCAACAAACTCAATTAACTAGTCTAATCCCCAAGTCACATTTCAAAATTTTCATTTCAAAACATGCATGAAAATCCAATCATATACATTTCTGGAGTTTCCTCCTTTTATTTGAAGTGTTGGTTGCTTTTGTCTTTCTTTCAAATTTGAATTTCATTCAAATTTGAGCTCTATCTCTTATTCCAGAAAATAGAAAAGCTTTTCCCTTCTTTTGGGCCGCGCCATCTCTCCCTGGCCCAACTTCTCCAGCCCAGCATCCCCTTTTTTTTTTTCCTTTTTCTGGATTTTCCATCGCGGGCTGCTTTCCTTTTTCCCGGCCCAGCAGCGCGGCCCAGTAGATGGCCCAGCCCGCTCCTCTCCGCGTCTCGCTGACAGGCGGGCCCCGCATGTCATCCCCCTCCTCCTGCCACCGCGCCAGGCCGCCCATGCCGGCATGCTCCCAATCGCCGTGTCGTCGCGTCCGAGCAGCAGTCGCCGCCGCGTCGACCACGTGCTCGCCCCGAGCACCCGTCGTCCCGTCTCGTCAACAAGGACCGCGCCCATCCCCGCCTTGACCGACGACTGCGCGACCGTCCCCAAGACCCGACGACCTCCATGCCTCGTCGTCATCACGCGCAAGCCTCCCTCTTGTCCCGTCTCGTCGCTGCTGCTGTAGCCACTCCGCAGCGCTCGTCACCCGCGTGGCCTCCCGTCCTCTCCCTGGCAAGCCGTCGCATCGCCCTTGAATTCCGGCGACTGAGCCGACGACCGAGCCGCTCCAACGGCTCCTTCCACGGCCGCATATAAATGCCGACGAGCTCCGCGCCGTCCCGCTCTCCCTTTCCGCAAGCTCAAACCATTCACCACCGCACCCGAGCGCCACCATTTCCTTTTCCCCCTTTTTTCTCTCTCTAACTCCGACGAGCCCTTCGGCAAGAGCTTCCGCCACCGTCGACGAGCCCCGAGCTTCATTTCCTTGTCGTCGAGCTTCCCCACAAACTGCTTAACCTCGGCAACCTCTTCGCGTCTGCAGCCGTGCCCTGTACGCGGAGATCGACGACGACCTAATCGCCGCCGCCTTCTTCCCCGACGCCGGCCGCCTCCCGTCGACCTCCTCCTTCATCGAGCCCACTGTGAGCATCCTCGTGCTCCTCTCTCTCTCCCGCGCCCCTTCTTCTCCCTTCCTTCCCCGTGCACGAGCACCTCACCGAGCGCCGCCGCCTACGCCGCTTTCGAGCTCACCGCCGGCCGCCGTGTGGCCTCCCCGGCCAAGCCGTGCCAACCGCCCGCTTCACTGCACCCCCACGCGCCACTGCGGCAACACGCGCACGCGCGAGAACGCGCGCACGCGAATTCCCATCGCGCGTCGCCACGCCGCCCATCTCCGGTGAGCCCGAGCAGCCGCTCCGGTCACCCGCGTCGTCGACGTGTAGGACCACCCGCTCCGCCGTCTCTTCCCGCACGCCGACGACCACTCCTCGCCAAGCCTCCGCCCCGGAACATGCCGCCGGCGAGCTTCCCGGCGAGCTGCCGCCGCGCGCCACCGTCCTCCGGCCGCCCTCGACCCAGCCGCGCCGCCGCCTACGTGGCATGCCACATCGGCTCGCGGGCCCGCACGACCGAGTCGTCCCGCGCGCGTGGCGCACCTGGCTCACGGTGCACCATGCACACAAACCCCTCCGGCCCACCGCTTTGTGGACCGAGTCCACCACACAGCGCAGCACAGTGCGCTAGCCCCACTAGCCCCACCTGTCATTCTCTCACAAGCTCCGTAAATGCTAGGTTCACACGGCCAGTGCACACAAGATCTTATTCAGAGCAATTTCCTTTAGCAGAAAATTTTCATAAAATTCCAGTAAATACTAGATTACAATCTAATCACTTTTCGACATTTGTTTACCCCATATTAATTAGGATTATGTCTAAAGTTCATTACTTAGCTTAATCCTAATTAATTCCTTCTTGCAAACTTGTAAAATCCATATCTTTTTCGTCTTAGCTCCAAATTTAGCGATTCTTTTGCCAATATTCATCTAAAATCATGGACTATCTGTTTCCATCAGAACCTTCTATTGTTAATATCCTTTGGTTCCTGTTTGATTTCTTGCTTGTTTAGTTAATTGTGTGATCGGTAGATTTATTTTGCCGTTATTTACTTTTAATGGATAGACGATCAAGCTTTCGAGGAAGGATTTGAAGGATTGGAATACGAGGACATAGAAGACAAAGACTTTGGTGAAGGCAAGTCCTAACTCCCTTTGATTATGTTGATCCTATGATTGCAAATAATCCTATTTAGAGCCTACTTTATAAATAAATATGCATGGTATTTAAATGTGATTTAAATGCTAGTATTGTCCTAAGTACTTGTTGATTGCCATACCTTGTTATTGTTTATCCTGATTCCCTTGCTAAACCTAGGCTCCACTATCATTAAATCCTTAATGATATGTTGGAATGATATGCTGCTTAGGACTTATTACACTGTATACTTAATTAATCTTGCTATACATGCTTTTTGTGTAAAATGGTGTGTGTGATTGGTGGAGTGCGTGTGAACATGAAATGTGGAATGGTACATATATACTAGTGATAAATGTGCAACCCTTAGTGGGGATACTTTTGACGGGAGCAGGTGAGGTAGTCCTAGTGGGAGGGCTATCTCTAGGTATGCGACTCCTCATCATGAGGATAGCTAGTGAAGATGCCTGCTCCGGTCGTATAAGGACCGGTTCATGTGCCGCCATGCCAAGCAATATTCGTGCAACCGCATGCCTGAATGGGAAGGCAGGGCTTCACACCCTACTAGTTGATACCCGATACCCACCCAGGAGGCAGGAGTTGCAACGGGAGCCAGGAGAAGACTTGGACGGCCTTGGTGGGAGTTCCTCGATCCGGCGAAGAAGACGGGCAGACACGACACAAAGTGATTCATGCCTCTGAGTGTGCCCCTGGTGCCTTGGTGGGATTCCCGTGGGTGGATATCGTGGTGATACTGGTAGGTACGTCGCCTTGTTATGTTAGCTCCCCCAAAGTACACGGTTGGGGCGAAGCATATCTTGCGGGTACAGCGTACAACCTCTGCAGAGTGTATAATCTATCCGGATAGCCGTGTTCCACGGTATTGGACAAAGCAAAGGCTTGTGCCACACAAGGATTAGTCTTTCCAGTGTGAGTTATCCTTGGCGTGTTTTGGAATACACCGGTGTGGAACCGTGCGCTGGTTTCCTGCCAGCATTAAAACATGGGAACTGGCGGGATGGACTAGTTCTCCCCCAGGGCCAAACAACCCCACTAAACTAATGGTAATATTGATAGTAGTTTGCGAACTGCTTCTGTTTTCCAAACAACCCCGGCATAAAACTGGCTTTCCGCCAATATGACAAACCCTTAGCCTATACCTTGGTTACACCCTTGCATATAATTACCCTTGTGTTAGGACTTGTTGAGTACCTTATGTACTCACCCTTACTTAATTAAATCATCCAGATGAAGAGCCTGAGTACGAGTATCAAGATGATGGAGATGAAAAGTAGGGTTCCGTCCGCACTCAAGATGCCTGTAGTAGTGGCTTCGCTTCCGTCTTCCGCTGTAGTAGTGTTTAAGTGGTTCCGTTGTAGTAGCTTGTCAGCTTGATGTCTGTTGTAATAATGAGGCCTCTGGCCATCTGTTGTAAGACCTTTTATGTGTGAAGGCTTGTTTGAGACTTGGTAATATTAATGTAAGTGATGACTCTGTGATGACATTCTGTGTAAGTGTGCGTATCAGCGTCTGATCCAGGGACTGATACGGTAAGCACAAATGCTCCAGAAATGGGGTACGACATGAACCTTTACTTCTGATCCCACCGTTTTTTATTAGAAAAAGTCTGTTATTTTAGACTCCAGAACAATTCATTTTGTTCATTTGACACTCTGAACAAAGTTGGCGTCATTTACTCCCCCAAACAATTCAATCAGTTAGTACTCCCTATTGTGATTTGTCTCTTTTTTCCCTAGGTGTACAAGTTAAATTTTGAAACTCAATATTTGCATCATGATAGCTCACACAATAACCTAGGTTAAATAATTATTACTTATTTTTTTCTGATATATTTATACATATGTAATATTAAGTACATTAAAACTATGTAAATAGTACTCCCTTCGTCCCAGTTTATTTGACATCATGGCCATGTTTCTGTATGTCCAGATTCATAGAATGTTCAATGAACCTGACATATGGCCAGAATGACAAGTATTCTGGGACAAAGGGAGTATAAAACTATGCTATAAATATTGAAATATATTTGATTGTGTGAGCTTTAGTTATGCCAAACTTCAGCTTCAAATTCAACTTGTAGGCAGAGAACAAAAAGGATAAATTTCAATGGGGTATATTCACTACAAGAAATGTGTTGATTTATGACCTTTTAAAGTGTTGATTTCCTATTTTGTCACTATTTTGGTCGTTTTTTTCAATTTTCAGCCAACTTTAGTGATGATTTCAATTTTCGTCATAAACAAGCCGATTGTTAAAAAAGTATCAAGTGATGAAAAATTGTATAAACCGTCGTCGTCTAGGCCCACCGGTTGGCTGTTTTGATGGGTCGATTCATCACTAAAGCCCACAGTGCCGACATACTTGGCCTACCTGGCATCCTAGTCATCAAGAGGGCAAGCTCACATGTTAGGTATTCTGAGGCTCACAATCAAACATTTGTCGTCACGGATTTTGTGTGCTTCCAAATAATGCCATGTGTTGTACTAGCTAGGAAACATTCTGTGAGACCACATGTCAGGTATCCTATGGTCCGCGATTAAACATTATTCGTCATTGATTTCTTGTGCTCACAAATAGCACTCTGTGGGCCTACCTGTCAAGTATTCTAGGACCACGATCAAACATTATTCGTCATTGATTTCTTGTCAGGTATTCTGGGGCTCATGATCAAACAAAGGCCCAACACCCTGAGTGGCGACCAGCTGGGCCAGCCCACCGGCACAACCCGATCTAGTTGAGCAGCACTGTTGTCACAACGCGATGGGGCAGAGTTTTCTTTTTATCCATGCTTTGGTATGGGGAACGACGAAGAGATTTTTAGTCTCACTGGAAGTCAAACCCAAGACCTAAAGGTTGCCACTCGGGGCCTTGACCACTCAGCCAAAGCCTCTTTCACCGTAACCACTATTCAAGCTCAAATAGTTTGTCATTCCTTATGATATCTGAATTAACAAAGCGAGGCATTTCATATTGATTAGGTTGACATACGAAAACAAAACACCACTGTCACAACTCAACAACTTTTTTTTCTTCTTCGAACAAAAAATTAGGACACATGTGGTCAGTTGTGTCCCAACACGCAAGATCTAATAATCAAACAGTACGTATGGCCTAACATGTGGTCCTTTTCCATACGTTTCCCCTAACGAACCAATCATCAAATTAGAATTCAACGCAATAGCGCCGAAACTAGCAGCTCAACTGTACATGTGCAACACGAACCCACTTTGAACCACATGCGCAGCACGCTTAAGTAATCCGGGCGCGCGGGCAGTGGCAGACACGGCACCACCGGTACCCTACCCTACCAACCGCACCCGCGCGACACGGCTGCAGACAAGCTCCCTTTCACATTCACGCAAGCTAAGCATCTCCCATAAAAGGACGCGCACAACGCTTGCCGCTCGTCACGTCGCGCTCCCCTTCCTCCTGCGTGAACCCACAAAAATCTCACATATACTAGCTTAAGTACTGTGTCGTCCGGGTTGGCTTCTAGCTATCGATCTATGGTCATCGACTGCCTCCGCGACCTCTGCTCCTGCTGCCTCGCGCCGTCGTCCCCAGACTCCTCCAGCAAGCCCGACCACGAGACCCCGATGGCCATCACGCACCGCACGGTGGAGCTGAGCACTGGCGTGCGCATGCACGTGGCGGAGGCCGGCCCGGCCGGCGCGCCGGTGGTGCTGCTGCTGCACGGCTTCCCGGAGACGTGGTACACCTGGCGCCACCAGATGCCGGCGCTGGCCGCCGCCGGCTACCGCGCCGTGGCGCCCGACATGCGCGGCTACGGCGACACCGACGTCCCCGAGGGCGGGCCCGAGCAGTACACGGCGCTGCACGTCGTCGGCGACCTGGTGGCGCTGCTCGACTCGCTCGGCGAGAAGCAGGTGTTCGTGGCCGCGCATGACTGGGGCGCGGTCACGGCGTGGAGCCTGTGCCAGTTCCGGCCGGACAGGGTGCGGGCGCTCGTCGCGCTCAGCGTCGCGTACGCTCCCCGCAGCGCGGCGAGGAAGCCCGTGGACGGGCTCAGGGCACTCTTCGGTGACGAGTACTACATCTGCAGGATCCAGGTACCGACCTAGCTAGCTCCACGCCCCTTAGCCTAAAGTCTTGTTTGCCATCTTTGCTGTGCGCTGTATACTTCCTTGCTTTGTCTGTTTGCTCGATTCCTTTCGCGCTTTAGCTTTTTATGTTGTTGCAAGTGTTATTATATAATTAAAGTGGGGACGTGACAATATTCCAAGTAACCACACGTAGGCTTACTTTCCATTCCATCGCTATCCGTTGCTTATAGATGGCATTAGAAGCTTACTTGTAGGTCGAGTTTGTATCCATTAGAGAAAAATGGATAGAGCATCTTTCATCCTATCCTTGTTAATTAGCAATTCAACTCGCTGTACCATATTATCATTTATACAACAAGAATCATCCATCTCCATTTCTGATGCCACCAAATCACCTGTCCAGGGTTAATTTTCAAACCATTAACTTACGGTTGATCCAAACTAAAGTAGCAGGTCCATGTAACCATATTAAAGCAACATATGCTCGTTGTTATTAACCAATTGCATCTTTTCAAAACAAAAGATAGCTGAAGATTACCTGTCCTGATAACATGTCGATATACTTTCCGTCGTCCATTCTCCGATTCCTTCCGCTTTAGTTACCCTTTGCATATTCTCAAAAGTCTTTGATGATAGATGACTTCTTAAATGCTATACTTTGCTTAATCAATACTGTACTGACAGCTACACCCATATTTTTGTGTCTCCATCATTATACATTTCATAGGCGCACCTGAAATCATCCCAATAAGTTAGAGCACCTTTATCTTACACTTATCCTCTGTCAGTATCATATGATTAATGATTTCCACTTGTTGAGAGCTTACTTCTTGTCCCAAATTACATTATTTGGCACATCAACTTCTTAACCTTTGACTATCAAAATTGTTTTCCAACATTTTTAAGTTGAACCAATAAAACTCAATGTAAAATTGTACTTAGATATAATCTACTACCTCGGTTCCTAAATATATAACATTTTGGACACATAATATAGATATAATCTACTACCTCGGTTCTTAAAAATATAGCATTTACGACACACAATTTAGTTAATGTCATGTAGTGTTTCAGAAAGGAAGGAACCATAGAATTGTATTCAATTTATTCGTATACATTTTTGCAGTTATAACTATTCATTCAAGATGTGTTTGGTGCGTGTCAATGTACAACACCATGAGTAGTTGCGGTTGAGGCGAGACAATTAGATATGAAATCTATGAATTCCATCTTTCCCATTTATTCTTCTGCACATGGACCTGATTTGTTATATATATGCCTTGGTTGCATCTAAGGCCAGCAGCTTTACTGCGTTCAGTCCAGCCAATCGTATGCCTGAAAATATTAACATTATATTTTATTCACTCCAGCTATTCTACTGTTTTCTATGCACGTTTGATATGATAAATTTTAACATTATATTTTGTCAGATGTGCCTAGTCAAGATGTGAATTAGGCAGACTAAACTTTCAATCTGCAGCCCCCCTTGTTCAATACCCTACATTCTCTTGATCATGCTGTTTCTTCAGACTCACACCCCTTGTCTCTCTTCCTCGTACCAATCTCACAGAATACCTTAGTTGTTATTAGGTCGCAAGTTAATCTTTGTACTTCGAGACATCTAAAGAGTACCTAAGTATTTATACTATTCTTGCAGATCACAGAAGCATTTAGTAATTAACTACACTAACGTGATGGTTATGGTAAATACGCAGGAGCCTGGAGCGATTGAGGCAGAGTTCGCACGCCTCGGCACGGAGCAGGTGCTGAGGAAGTTCTTCAGTTATCGCACCCCCGGGCCGTTGTTCATCCCGAAGAGCGGTTGGGGCTCACCGGACGATGAGGTGCCATTGCCAAGCTGGGTAACGGAGGAGGACATCAAGTACTACGCGGGGCAGTTTGACAAGACCGGCTTCACCGGGGCACTGAACTACTATCGTGCCCTGAATAAGTAAGTTGTCTGTTACAGCCTTTTTGAACCTCCCACAAACCATGTGGCCTATCGTCACCCTTTGCGACTACAGAAAATGTGGACTACACAATCCTGATGAACAACTGTGACCATGGATTTATATTTTAATATATGGCCCCAACAAATGAAAGTCATAATACGACAAATACATTTTCATATGAAAGATCTATATATTTGGCAAGATATGATATTCAAAATAAAACTTGTTTGACCTTAGGAACGTTAATTTTTCTTTTTACCATAAGGATCGAATACTGTCAGAATTACCACTCTACCGTCAGCCAACAATATTACCAATAGGGCACTATCTTTATGTGTTCATTTGTATATTATCCTACAAATTTGATATCACTTGAGTCCATGGGCTCTACACATCCTAATACAATACTGTTGTTGTTTAACCATTATATATTTGGTTCGTCTTCAGGACATGGGAGCTGACATCTCCATGGACTGCAGCTGAGATCAAGGTACCTGTTAAGTTCATCGTTGGAGACTTAGATTTGACATATCATAGCCCAGGCATACAAGATTTCATTCATAAGGGTGGCTTCAAGAAATTTGTTCCGCTTCTTGACGATGTTGTGGTCATGAAAGATGTTGGTCACTTTATCAATGAAGAGAAACCAGATGATGTTAGTGATCATATAGTAAGCTTCATAAAGAAGTTCAACTGAGACATATTGCTTAATTTATCCATGGCACTAGTCGTGGGAGAGCGCAAAATAGTACATAGTGGAATTTATTTTCAGTATATTTTGTCATGGGTCTGAATATAATGCTCGAAGTTCATTCAACTAGTGTTGTGTTTCTTTCAACAGTCGGCCATAAAATTCACAAATCTTTGGTGTAATGGTGATTGGTACTATGAATATGTAAGATTGTTTTTATGAGTGTTGTATGTGTAATTCTCCCTTTGTTCAATATTACTTGTTATTATAAAGTTCAACATTTTTCTCCTATTACTTATCATTCTCGCTTTGCGATGCTACTCGCTCCATATATCTCCTCCTTAACGTACTGTTCCTTGTGTTTTCCACGCTCTATGCTTTTTCACCTCTCTTCATTCATGTACCCAAAGCTGACAAGTAATATGAAATGAAAGTCGTACATTTTATCAGCGTAATAGTAATAAATGTTATGTCGTATGTTTAATTGGTGTGACATATCACGCCCCTATTCTTGAAGCTATGCTAATGCATTGCCACATAGATTATAATCTACACCAAAACATTAAGAGTTGATGTCCGCGTACTTAATGATAGACAGATATGAAATGATCAAGTGGCCCTTTTTGGGACGACAGATGGTTTGGAGATAAATTTTGTTTTTCTTGTTGAAAAATTAAGTAACAGCCATGATGAATCATAGAGAGTTGGGGATGAACCGCATTGTTTACTTCCGATCCGACCTTTTTATTCTTCCTTGATTATCTGTATTACATTTTATTTCTTGTTCATCCTCGATATTTATATTTGCAACAAACATACAGTAAATAGTACACACTCCTCCGAGTAATTGAATGAGACTCATCATCATTGGTGGAATGCGCCACACCACTTTGCTTTCTTACTACCACATGAATTCAGCTACCTCCATGAGTCTGCATTGATGTAACATATTCAACTTGCAGTTCCTATGTACAACCTCAATGTGTTATGAATTAGGATCATGCTCATTGAAGAATGAGACAGATGCATAAGCACTCTCTCATGTCATAAAAATCCCTATAACTTTGCTCAGATGATCACTTTGTTCAATAGGTGTGGCTGCAAGACAACAACTAAGCATATTTATTTCCCTGAACAAATCTATGATTGCCCATGATAGAGGAAAGAGACAGGACAAGGCATGGGGAAAGGAGCGTTGGAGCTCGCGGACGAACAACCGCGGCGCGGCTTACAGCTTGAAAGAAATGAGGTATTTTCCTGAGCCGTGGCTTTCATGTCCCAAAAAAGGTTCCTTAAGCTTGAAGCACTATTCGGACTCAAATTTTATTTGTATTGGATCGCTTGGCATTCTTTATATTATCTGAATTGAAAGGAAACATAATCAAATCCAAAGCATTTCATATTCATCCTCTTTTACATAGAAAAATATTTGAACCCGCTGACACCTCTCAGTATAATCCTTCTTTTAAGAACACAAATTTAAGACACGCATGTGGTCATTTGTCCCAACTCCCGAGATTTGATCAAACAGTAGTGCCTCATGCGGCCCTTTTCGAAATGTTACCCTAACAAATCCAACATTAATAACGCAAAAGAAACAACATGCACAAATGCATTGCAACATATGTGTTTGATTTTAAGAACACAAATCTAAGACGCATGTGGTCCCTTGTCCCAACTCCCAAGGTCTAATGAGACAGTGGGTGCGTTCGGCGCACGCCCCTCTAAAATTTAGAAGGGTCTAAACTAAAAGAATTTTGTCTTAAATAAAGTTTAATTATAAAACTAACTGCAGAACCCCCTCTAATTCGTGAGATGAATCTAATGAGGGTAGTTAAGCCGTGATTAGACGATGGTTACTGTAGCATTACTGTAGCATCACTGTAGCAAAACATAGCTTAATTAGGTTCATTAGATTCGTCTCGTAAAAATGTACCCATCTGTAAAAAAGTTTTGTCAGTAGACTTTATTAGTACTAGATTCTTTTAGTTTAGACCCTTCTAAATTTTAGAGGGGCGTGCGCCGAACGCACCCAGTATTGCCTAACATATGGTCCTTTTCGAAACATTTTCCTTCACGAATCCATCGTCAAAAACTCAATACTCAAGGTAACAGCGCCTGCTCGGCACACGCTCGAAGCTCCACAGTAAGAGCATCTCCAGCAGTTCCCCTAAAAGGGTACCTTTACTAAAAAAACTACCATTTGATGCATGGGAGGGCAAAAACCTGCTCCAACAGTTCCCTTATCCCATCCCCTCTTTTACTCCATGCATCAAATTCTCCCTTCCATCCCCTGAATAGAGGGGATCACTCTCCTCTCCCCTATTCCAACTGCCACGCCCGCAAAACGGTTTTCCCCCTTCCAGCTCCTTCCCGCTCGCGCGCAGCCCGCTCCCGCCCGTCTTCCCGCCAGAGCGCCGCCGCCCGCCAGTCGCCGGACCGCCGTTGCCCGCCCTCCCCCGGCCTCAAGATGGGCGCAGCAGGGTCATGCGCTCCTCCGTGACCCGAATTGGGGCCGCCGCGACGCCACCGCCAATGGATCCCGACCCCGACGCCGTCCATGGAGCTCGCCGTGAGCAAGCCTGCGCCGGCCTTCTCTTCCTCTCCGGCCTCCCCATGCCGCGCTGCTCCTCCCATAGCCGCGTGTCCCATGGTGCAGACCGCGGCCGCACTGAGCTCCCTCTGCCTCCCCGTCGTCCCTGTGCTCCGTCCATGGCGACGGGTGCGTCGGGGTCGCGGCAGTCCGCGCCGAGCGCTGGGTGCGTCGCGCTGGTTGGCGGGCTTGGGGTGGGAGAGGCAGCGGCGCACGGTGGGGGAGCTCGGCGATGGGGCTGCCTGTCCTTGAAGCTTCAGCGAGCCTATGGCATCGATTGGGTTCGCCATGGACAGCTGCTCGCGTGTGCCGCGTGTGATGTCTTCGTGGCCGCGGCGACCTCGGCACGGCTTGCGTCGTCCCTGCGCCTGCCTCAGATGCACAACAGCTCCATGGGGGACGGCGGCGCAGGGCAGCTCCTCCCTCCGCCTGCTCCTCTTCCTTGTGCCACAGCGGGACGCGAACGGCGGCAGCGTCGTGGTAGCAGGACTGCGCGTCGTGGTGGCGAGTGGCGGCGTGCAGGCGAGCGAGAGATGGCATTGTGGCGTTCCAGCTGCTTCTCCGGCATGGTGGCGGTGCTTCCGTCGACGACGGGCGGGGCAAGCTTGGATCGGGGCGGCGTCCGTGCTGTCCATGCCCCTGCTCGCGATGTGTTCGACGAAATTACCAGGAGAGAAAGGAGGAAGGGGAAAGGCTGGGTGGCGACGTGGCATGGTGGGACCCACGAGAAGGGGATGAGGTTTAGGGGAGCTGCTGGAGCAGCCATGCATCAAATCCTGGAAATGGATTTGATGCATCCCCTAAAGGGGGATTTGATGCATGAATTTTAGGGGAACTGCTGGAGATGCTCTAAGCCCCCGGACTCCAGTAAGCCCAAGCTCAAGGCGACGATGGCCGACGACGGGACCAGCATCACGCACCGCACGGTGGAGCTGAGCACCGGCTTGCGCATGCACATGGCGGAGGCCGGCCCGGCCGGCGTGCACGTGGTGCTGCTACTGCACGGGTTCCCGGAGACGTGGTACACCTGGCGCCACTAGATCCCTGCGCTGGCCGCCATGGGGTACCGCGCCGTGGCACCGGACATGCGCGGGTACGGCGACTCCGACATGCCCGAGGGCGGTCCCGAGCAGTACACCACGCTGCACGTCGTCGGCGACCTGGTGGCGCTCCTCGACATGCTGGGGGAGAAGCACGTGTTCGTGGCCGCGCATGTGACTGGGGCGCCTACATCGCGTGGAGCCTCTGCCAGTTCCGGCCGGATAAGGTGCGGGCGCTTGTCGCGCTCAGCATCGCCTACAGCCCGCGGAGGGCGCTGGCGCCCGTGGACGGGCTAAGGGCGCTCTTCGGCGACGAGTACTACATCTGCCCGATCCAGGTACCCTGTACTGCACTGCACAAATCATGATTCGTGAATGAACTTGCCATGCTCAGCTAATATTTACTCCCTCCTTTCCTGAATATAAGGATTTCTGTGTTTGGTCAAAATCAAACTGCTTCAACTTTGACTCTCAATAATAAAAAATTAATAGCACTTGATTATATATAAATGGTGTTGTTAGATTTGTGACGAAAACAACTATGTTAATATGTAACTTTTCATATTTAAAATATTTTATTTTTATAGATATTGATAGTTAAAGTTGAAGCAGTTTGACTTTAACCAAACCTAAAAATGCTTATATTCAGGAACGGAGGGAGTAAGTGTCTTGCTTCCTCCGTGCCCATCTCTCTCCCTCTTGTCTTTTTGCATCGGAAAAATAGTAGCATCTCATTTTCAGCAAATAATCATTAGCCTTGTACTCTTGTTGATGTTGACAAACCACCTGTGTTGTGCGCTGTATACTTCCCTTTGTCTGTTTCTTCGATCGTCCCTTTCAGGCTTTATCTTTTGTATACTGTTGCAACTCTTGTTATATAATTAAAGTGGGGAGGTGACAATAATCCAAGTAACCACAGCCAGGACTAGTATCCATTTCGATCCCTATCGTTTTCACAGTGACTGCACAAGCTTTGTCCAACATTAAGTCACATTTCTACCCATTAGCTTAACATTGTGCATCATATAATGCTAATTAATATGGCTGCTTCTTCTGATTATTGCAACTCTGTTCTAATGATCCTTGAAGGTTGCGTGTTTTGGTTACATGGTGCACTCCAAATATCTAGCAAATTAAAAGACGTCTGAATATGCACAAACTGTAACTGAATCAAAACAGAGGTTCCAGCAAGGAGATGCCGCTGTTGCTGCTTGCTATAACATCAGAATCTATACACATTCAAAAGCTCAACAGCATGAACTACTCCCTTTAGGCCTTTACCACTTCAGACATCGAATTGTCTCTTTTCACTCCTTTTTATGTTCTCTATCATTTTTACAAGAATCATACATCTGCAGCTAGCATTCCAGCAGAGTAATCTCCATTTCTGACACTAGCAATCATCATGGTCCAAATTATCTGTCCAATGTTAATTTTGAAATCACGTTTCATTAATTTATGGTTGCCAAACTAATGTAGCAGGTCGATCCATGTAACCATATTAAAGCAACATATGCTTGTTGTTATTAACCAGTTGCATCTCTTCAAAAGGAAATAGTGGCTCAAGATTATCTATCCTGATAACATGCTGCGTCATGCACGCGGGTATACCTTCTTCATCCATTCTCCAATTCCTTCCGTTTTAGTTACCCTTTGCATATTCTCAAAAATATTTTGTCTCACATGCCTCCTTAAATGCTATACTTTGCTCAATAACTACTGTATTGACAACTGAACCCTTTTTTGGTGCACTCCTGCCTTCAGTGCAGCCAATCGCATATGGACCTGACAACATTAACATTCTATTTTCTTCGGTCCAGCCATCCTAATGTTTTTATGCACATTCCCCTTCTTCTTGCGCCAAAGAGCCATTTCGGGAGGAACTGGGGCTACATTTCTTCTCAATTTTAAATTTTAAATTATATTTTGTTCCACGTTCCTCGTCAAGATGTGAATTATACATACAAAACCTTCAATTTGCAGATCCCCCTGTTCAATACCCCAGTTCTCGTGATCAGCTGTCTGCTGTCGGACAACTCAATTCATCACAGCCCTTTACTTTCTTCTGTACTTCTGTACAGTCCCAGAATACCGTAGTTGTTAGTAGGTGCTGATTTTATAGTACTTAGAGAGAGCTAAAGAGCATACCAAATGTATGTATACTATTTGCAGTTGCAGGTCAAAGAAGCATATAGTAACTACTAAAGACTGGCTCCAACAAGGATCTCCATTTTCTACATGCAAATCGACGTTTGGCTCCCGTGAACAGTCCCTTGCATTTCCTTCACTGCGCGCCGTCTCCAACAGCAGCAACTGCATTTCCTTCACTGCTCCCCGCGGTGGCCCCCGCAACGCCCAGCCCGCGGTGCAGCTTGTACGTGACCCCGGCGACGCTGCCCCCATCACCAACCCGAGCGTGAGCCGGGGAGCAGGGCGAGGCATCGGCGCGACGGCGATGGGGGCCGGGCAGAGCGGGGCGGCTCGTGCCGCCGATGGGAGCTGGGCGCGACGCGATACGCCGCGCGGCCGTGGAGGCCGCCGAGCTTTTCCGTCCGCAGCTTATTGCTCGTCGTGCCTCGGCGAGCCGTGCTGCCCACGCTGCGCTGGACCTCTGCGAGGGAGAGGGCATCTGCTAGAATTATTAGTGGGCTGCAACTAGGCCCATTAGGAAATTCTGAATAATTCCTGAAAAATCTCAAAGGCCCATCCATGAGTGGTGGGAGTGCATCCTTTAGTCCCACATTGCTAGTTTAGGCGGAGGAGGACCAACTTATATAGAAAGTTGTTCTACCCATTCTTGCAAGTGTGTGGATGAGAGGAATAAAGGAAAAACACACGCGCGCGCTCGCTCGCCTCGCCGGACCGGGCGGGGCGGGGCGGGGCTTGGGCGATGGGCGCGGCCGCGCATCACCTGCGTTAATGGTCCGCCGAAATTCGGCCCGATGCCTTGCGGCTTCCTTTTGTAGTTTTTCTTTTTCGTGTCCAACACGTTTTTATATGGAAACCGACTCAGTTTTGGAACGCCTTAACCCTAGCGGTTCTCCCTCTATAAATACGTACAGCCGTCGCCCACCAGAACATACCTCAACACGAGTTAGGGTTTTGCCTCTTCCTCCTGCTGCGCCGCCGCTTGTAGTCTGCCCTATCCCAATCGTCGGTGTGCACCGGAGAATGAGAGAGCAGGTCTCCGGAACCGTCATTCTCTGAGCTCCTGCACCGGGAGAGGGCGAATAAGGTTTTTGGGAAGCGCTCTGCGCGACTGCTCGATCGCTTCCATCACGGCTCGTCTTCCTCAACGTTCGTGTTCGGGGGCTGCTGCTCATCATCGCCTTCGTCGACGTCTTCTCCGCTGTCCCTGCTTGTCTGCATCGCCAATCGTCACGGCTTCTTCATCGTCTCCTCTGAACGATCAGTACGTACTCTCTGAAACCATATCTCTCTCATATGCCTACATGATCCATGCTTGTACGATAGTACTGCGAAGTATGGTAGATCTTGCTCTGTTATGTTTACTATGGTTTTAGACTTGTCTAGATCTTGCGTAGACTTGTCTAGTTTATTCTGCAATCTGTTCATCATGTTCATGATTTATTTCTGGATTAAATTAAACCTAAAAGTGCTCATATATCCAACAATCCAAAAATCTTATTGTAGGCACTTTGGTTTAATGGCGGGATTTGTCGATGCACTGAGGCCAGCGTAATTCACTGGCGTGCACTTCAAGAGATGGCAAGTGAAAGTCACGTTGTGGCTTACTGTCATGGGTGTGTTCTGGGTGTCTAATGGCAAACCAGACGGACCGTTGACTGCTGAGTAGGGTGAGGCCTATACAAAGGCTAACACAATCTTCAAAGGCGCTATTCTGAATGCACTTGCGGACCATCTTACTGATGTGTATTTTGTGCATGAAAGCGCTAAGGAGTTGTGGGATGCTCTGTGTAACACCTATGGTGGTGCAGACACTGGCACTGAGTTGTATATCATGAAGCAGTATCATGACTATAAGATGGTCGATGATCGTTCAATAGTCGAGCAGGCTCATGAGATACAGTGCATGGTGAAGGAACTCGAACTCCTTAAGATTGTCGTTCCCGACAGATTTGTGGCTGGGGGCATCATTGCTAAATTACCTCCTGCTTGGAGGGATTTTGCCACACAGCTCAAACACAAGAGGCAAGAGATTTCTGTTTCAGATTTAATTGCTTCTCTTGATGTTGAGGAGAAATCTCGGGCTAAGGATGGACGACCTAAAGGAGTTGAGGGTCAAACCAGTGCCAGTGCCAATGTGGTACAGCAGCAGCAGCATCAGAAGTTCAACAAGGGCAAGGGCAAGAACAATAAGCCAAAATAGACCACTACCTTCAAGAAGAAGAAGAACAAGGAGAACGAGGGTTGCTTCGTGTGCGGTGCTTCTGATCATTGGGCAAAGAAGTGCCCAAACCGCAAAGGAAGAAAACCTCAACAGGAGCAGAAGTCTGCGAACATGGTGACCATTGTTGGAAGTGGAAATAGTGGGTACGGTTTACCTTCTATTTTTTCAGTATTTCAATCTACAAGTTGGTGGCTTGATACTGGTGCTAATGTTCATGTTTGTGCTGACGCTTCTCTGTTTTCTTCTTACCAGGTCCAACGGGATTCTTCCGTCCTGATGGGGAATGGGTCACATGCTTCTGTTCATGGTGTTGGTACGGTCGATCTGAAGTTTACTTCGGGAAAGATCGTGCGGCTGAGGAACGTGCAGCATGTCCCTTCTATCAACAAGAATCTAGTTAGTGGTTCCCTTTTATGTAGGGATGGTTTTAGGCTAGTGCTTTAGTCTAATAAACTTGTCGTTTCTAAGAGTGGACAATTTATTGGTAAAGGCTATGATTGCGGAGGCTTGTTCCGTTTTTCCCTTTCGGATTTCTGTAATAAGTCGGTGAACCATATTTCTAGTGGTATTGATGAGAGTGATGCTAGTGTTTGGCATTCACGTTTATGTCATTTGAATTTTGGTTCTATGTCTCGACTTTCCAGCTTGAATTTAATTCCGAAATTTTCCATTGTCAAAGGTTCTAAATGCCATAGTTGTGTGCAATCAAAGCAACCTCGAAAACCTCACAAGGTAGCCGAGGAGAGACATTTGGCACCATTAGAACTCATACATTCAGATCTATGCGAGATGAATGGTGTGTTGACAGAAGGTGGAAAAAGATATTTCATGACGTTGATTGATGATGCGACTAGATATTGCTATGTATACTTGTTGAAAACGGAAGACGAGGCTCTAAACTACTTCAAAATCTATAAGGCTGAAGTTGAAACTCAACTTGAGAAAAAGATCAAACGTATTAGGTCTGATCGCGGTGGTGAGTATTTTTCTAACGAGTTTGACTTATTCTATGCGGAACATGGTATTATTCATGAGAGGACGCCTCCCTATTCGCCCCAATCAAACGGGATTGCCGAAAGAAAGAATCACACTTTGACTGACTTGGTTAATTCCATGTTAGCCACTGCTGGATTATCCAAGGCATGGTGGGGGGAGGCTTTACTGACATCATGTCATGTTCTGAATAGAGTTCCCATGAAGAATAAAGAGAAAACTCCGTATGAAGAATGGATTGGAAGAAAACCATCGCTTTCTTACATACGCACATGGGGTTGTTTGGCCAAAGTTAATGTGCCAATAAACAAGAAGCGTAAGTTGGGACCTAAAAATGTGGATTGTGTCTTTTTGGGATATGCTCATCATAGCATTGCTTATAGATTTTTAGTGGTTAAATCTGAGGTATCTGATGTTTATGTCAATACATTAATGGAGTCTCGTGATGTGACTTTCTTTGAGGACATATTTCCTATGAAAGATTTGCATAGCATTGATAGATTATCTTCTGATGTGATTCCTGAAATAATACCTGAACCTGACACACATTCTGAACATGCTGAACATACACTTGAGTCAATTCCAGAGGAGAATGACAGTGAAGCTCCTAGGAGGAGCAAAAGACAGAGGACTGCAAAGTCTTTTGGTGATGATTTCACTGTGTATATCGTGGATGATACTCCTAAAACCATTTCAGAGGCATTTGCATCTCCTAATGCAGATGATTGGAAAGAGGCTATCCATAGTGAGATGGATTCCATTCTTTCTAATGGTACTTGGGAGGTTGTTGACAAACCATATGGTTGCAAACCTGTGGGTTGCAAGTGGGTGTTCAAGAAGAAGCTCAAGCCTGATGGTACTATTGATAAGTATAAGACTCGACTTGTTGCTAAGGGCTATACACAGAAAGAAGGCGAAGATTTCTTTGATACTTACTCACCTGTTGCTAGAATGACCACTATTCGAGTTTTACTCTCTCTGGCTGCCTCTCATGGTCTTCTCGTCCATCAGATGGATGTTAAGACAACTTTCCTTAATGGGGAGTTGGAAGAGGAAATCTATATGGACCAGCCAGACGGTTTTGTAATTAAAGGTCAAGAAGGCAAGGTGTGCAAGTTGTTGAAATCTTTGTATGGTCTGAAACAAGCTCCTAAGTAATGTCATGAGAAGTTTGATTCAACTCTCATATCAGCAGGCTTTAGTGTCAATGAGGCTGATAAGTGTGTGTACTACCGCTATGGTGGGGGTCAAGGTGTTATACTATGTTTGTATGTCGATGACATACTGATCTTTGGAACAAACCTTAGCGTGATTCATGAGGTCAAGTCGTTCTTGTGTCATAGCTTTGACATGAAAGATCTGGGAGAGGCTGATGTTATTTTGAACATCAAGTTAATCAAAGGAGAGAATGGAATTACTTTGACGCAATCCCATTATGTAGAGAAAGTCTTGAGCCGGTTTGGCTATAAGGACAGCAAGCCTTCTCCAACACCTTATGATCCCAGTGTGATCCTTCGAAAGAATAAAAGAATTGGTAGAGACCAATTGAGATATTCTCAGATCATTGGATCACTCATGTACTTAGCTGGTGCTACGAGGCCTGATATCTCATATGCTGTGAGCAAACTGAGCCGGTTTACTTCTAATCCGGGAGAAGTTCACTGGCATGCACTTGAGAGAGTTATGCGCTATCTGGTTGGCACTATGAACTATTCGCTTCACTATTCTGGATATCCTGCGGTACTTGAGGGATATAGTGATTCGAACTGGATATCTGATGCAGATGAGATATATGCCACAAGTGGATACATTTTCACTTTGGGTGGTGCTGCTGTTTCATGGAGGTCATGCAAACAGACCATCTTAACGAGGTCTACCATGGAAGCAGAGTTAACTGCATTAGATACAGCTACCGTTGAGGCTGACTGGCTACGAGAGCTCTTGATGGACTTGCCTATCGTTGAAAAACCTGTGCCGGCAATCCTTATGAACTGTGATAATCAAACGGTAATTGTCAAGGTGAATAGTTCTAAGGATAATGATAAGTCATCAAGACATATTAAGAGACGGTTGAAGTCTGTCAGGAAGATGAGAAACTCCGGAGTTATATCATTGGATTATATCCAAACTGCAAAGAACCTGGCAGATCCGTTTACTAAGGGGCTGTCACGTAATGTGATAGACGCTGCATCTAAGGAGATGGGTATGAGACCCATATGAGTTATTCTATAGCGGTAACCCAACCTATGTGATCGGAGATCCCGTGAAGTAGGATCTGGGAAGAACAAGCTAGTGGATGACTAGAGAGTACCTTACCTAACCCACTCGAATAAAGATGCATTACTCTCATTTTCTGCATGGCAGGTTGGCAAATGCCTTAATGTATTCTGTTGGCTTTAATTAGCGAAGATGTTTTCCTGCAGAACATTCTTGAAAGAATACACCTATATGAGCCCGATTGTTGTAAGGTCGCAATCTGTGAGACTTGGGTGATCTCTATTAAGCTCATGAAGAGACCAGGGAGTATGACCTATATGCTCCACTCGCGGGGTAGTCTACTGGAGGTCAAGTATCAGTTTGGCTTTAAGTGAAACTTGTTTGCACAAAATTTGCAATTCAAGGCGTAGTCCATTGTTCAAGTTGTGAATGAGTGTAGCTTATTGTTCTAGATGGATGTTCAACTTGCAGTCTCCATTGAAGCACTGGTATATCAAACAGCAGTAGGATCTGGCAAAGTCTTAAATGGGACTTTGAGATCTGGTGGGGGATTGCTAGAATTATTAGTGGGCTGCAACTAGGCCCATTAGGAAATTCTGAATAATTCCTGGAAAATCTCAGAGGCCCATCCATGAGTGGTGGGAGTGCATCCTTTAGTCCCACATTGCTAGTTTAAGCCGAGGAGGACCAACTTATATAGAAGGTTGTTCTACCTATTCTTGCAAGTGTGTGGATGAGAGGAATAAAGGAAAAACACACGCACGCGCTCGCTCGCCTCGCCTCGCCGGGCCGGGCGGGGCGGGGCGGGGCGGGGCTTGGGCGATGGGCGCGGCCGCGCATCACCTGCGTGAATGGTCCGCCGAAATCCGGCCCGATGCCTTGCGGGTGTGCGGCTTCCTTTTGCAGTTTTTCTTTTTCGTGTCCAACACGTTTTTATATGGAAACCGACTCGGTTTTGGGACTCCTTAACCCTGGCGGTTCTCCCTCTATAAATACGTAGGGCCGCCGCCCACCAAAACATACCTCAACACGAGTTAGGGTTTTGCCTCTTCCTCCTGCTGCGCCGCCGCTTGTAGTCTGCCCTATCCCGATCGTCGGCGTGCACCGGCGAACGGGAGAGCAGGTCTCCGGAGCCGTCGTTCTCTGAGCTCCAGAACCGGGAGAGGGCGAATAAGGTTTTTGGGAAGCGCTCTGCGCGACTGCTCGATCGCTTCCATCACGGCTCGTCTTCCTCAACGTTCGTGTTCGGGGGCTGCTGCTCATCATCGCCTTCGTCGACGTCTTCTCCGCTGTCCCGGCTTGTCTGCATCGCCAATCGTCACGGCTTCTTCATCGTCTCCTCTGAACGATCAGTACGTACTCTCTGAAACCATGTCTCTCTCATATGCCTACATGATCCATGCTTGTACGATAGTACTGCGAAGTATGGTAGATCTTGCTCTGTTATGTTTACTATGGTTTTAGACTTGTCTAGATCTTGCGTAGACTTGTCTAGTTTATTCTGCAATCTGTTCATCATGTTCATGATTTATTTCTGGATTAAATTAAACCTAAAAGTGCTCATATATCCAACAGCATCAAGCTGCGCGACCTGAAGCACGCCTCTGTCACGCCTCTGTCATCGTCACCGGAAACCAAAGACGCCGACGTGGTGGACCACGGCGGGGAGCAGAGCCGCGGGGCGCGGCTGCACGAGGGGCCGCTGGAGGGAGCCGCGGCTACGCGCCCATCTGCCTCAGCGCGTAGCGCCGCCGTGCGCCGGCCTGCCCCGGCCCGCCACGCCGCCGTGCGCCCGCCTGCCCCGGCCTGCCCCGGCCCGCAGCACCGCCGCCGCCTTGTGCACGCCTCAGACTCATGCGTCTCGGGCTCCGACGCCCCGCATGGCCACAGGTGCGGCACACCGCGCCGGAAGCCCACCCGCATGTCCCCGCCCGCCATGGCTGCGGCCCTACCCGTCCCCGCGAGCCGGATGCATTTGAAGAGAGAGGGCATGAACTTTTGGATCTTCTCTCTCCTCAAATGCAAAATTGCCTCTCCCTTTGCGTGTTCTGTTGGAGACCATTTTGCTATGCATAATACGAGTTGGACATGCATTTTTGCCTTTGCATACCCCTGTTGGAGTCAGTCTAACGTGATGGATATGCATAATATATATGCAGGAGCCTGGGGTGATTGAGGCAGAGTTCGCACGCCTCGGCACGGAACAGGTCCTCAGGAAGTTCCTCAGTTATCGCGCCTGGACCGTTATTCATCCCGAAAAGCGGCTGGGGCTCGCCGAATGATGAGGTGCCATTGCCGAGCTGGGTAACAGAGGAGGACATCATGTACTACACGAGCCAGTTTGACAAGACTGGATTCACCGGGCGCTGAACTACTACCGTGCCCTAAATAAGTAAGTTTTCTTTTATAGCCATGTTGAGCCATGTCCTAGCTGGGTCCTCCCACAAGTCATGTGGCCTAGCACATGATCCTAGTTAAGAACAACTCTGTCCATGAATCTATATGTACCCAACCAATTAGAGTCGTGATACACGCAAGAGTACTCACCCCTACGAACACACATATGTGAATATCTACATATGTGTGAGATATGATAGGTCAAACGTTAAACTTGTTTTGTTTGACCTTGTGAACATCACCTTTTCTTTTTACCTTAGAGACTAGTAGAGAGTACTGTCAAGAATTACTAGTATAACTGTTTCTCCTGCCTTGTAACATTGCAACCGCCGTAAATGCGGGACGTGAGCCTAGCACCGCCGCCGCCGCCTCTCGCCTCCGTGAGAGCTTGGTCCCCCTCCCTTTCCCTTCGGCGTCTCGCCGGAGGTCGAAGGGAGTGGGGATCCATCGTTTTTTCCTTGTTTCTTCAGTAGGTCGAGTCATCTAGGGTTAGAGTCTCTCCATGTCAAGTTTCATGGCATTGGGGATTTATCTCTTCCTCCTCCTCGCCGGCGACGGCAAGGGGGTTGGGTGGATTCGTCTTCTCCATGGTGGATCTGTTGAAGATGGGGGCGACATCAACGTCTGCAACTTCATCGGCTCGACGACATGGAGACTTGGTTTTCCGGGTGGCGACATCAAGGCTGAGATGATGCCACCGTCATGGAATAATTTTCTCCGGTCTCTTTTCCGTTTTGTTGTGGTTAGATCTAGCCACAATGAAGGACTAAGGAGAATATGCAGATTAGTCTTTCTTTTTTCTCGGTGGCAGAAAGAAGAAGAAGAAAGACACGAGAAAGAAGAAGTTTCTCTACTTCGCCTGCAGGAGTGTTGGCTGCCGTTCGTCGGGCTTCTGTTCTCGAGTCTGTTGCCGGGTGTTTGCCCGTGTACGCCAAGTGTTTGCCTGTGCATCCTTCTATACGAAGCGTCATATAGGTTTGGAGTTGAGATTTTAGACTATACAAAACTTTTAGATGACAGGTTGTATTCCTATGTGCTTGTAACCTGATGATGTACTCAACTATGGTCTAATATATTTCTTCTTTCATCTCAAAAAAAAAAAAGAATTACTAGTATAACTTCAGCCAACAGTATTATCAATATGTTTTATGTGTGATTCTTTATATATTACTCCTACAAATTTGACATCACTTGAGTTCACGGGCGGCATGTCCCAATACAATATTTTTTGAAAGACCATGTTCCAATACAATATTCTTACTGTTTAATCAATATATATTTGATTCGTCTTCAGGACGTGGGAGCTGACATCTCCATGGACTACAACTGAGATCAAGGTACCTGTTAAGTTCATCGTTGGAGACTTAGATTTGACATATCATAGCCCAGGCATACAAGATTTCATTCATAAGGGTGGCTTCAAGAAATTTGTTCCGCTTCTTGATGATGTTGTGGTCATGAAAGATGTTGGTCACTTTATCAATGACTAGTAAAAATGCACGTGCGACACGCACGCGCGAATATTGTTCAACACGATATCACGCCACAAAAGTATTTTGTTATACAATACAAGAAAGTATTTCGTTGAGTTTTGTGGCAATAAAATTGTTGTTAACACAAGATTTTAAGAGAACCAAGTCAGCAATTTTAGTGTGGTGCAAACAGGCGAAGCCACCCAATTCGACTGCAGAGTATATATAGATAGATTTCAGTACTACCTCCGTCCAAAAATGTAAGCATTTGTTGATTTTTGAAAATCAAGTGTTTGCTCCCATTTAAAATTCACTAAAATTTTGAACCTTTTTTTGAAGTTTATAAATAAAAATAAATGTGTGTCGAGTCTAGAAATTCAATTCGAATTCAAATCTTTTGAATTTAAAACTTGCACAAATTTCACCATATGCATTTCTGGCTTTCTTTTTATTTTGAGTGTTTGTTTGATTTTGTTCCCACTAAAATTTGAGTTCACGATTAAATCCCTGAAAAAGATAAACCAAATCATTTTCTTGTCCTAGAACCCTCCACGGGCCGAATCCTCCTCTCTCCCATTCAGCCGGCCCATCCCGCTGCTCTTTTCTCTCCCTTCTTTTCTGAAAATCGCAAGTGGGCCGCGCCCCTTTCTTCCGGCCTACCAGAAGCCCACCGAGGTCCAGCCCAGCTGAACTTTTTCTCCTTCCTCCTCCGTACCAGCGGGCAGAACAGCCGCTGGCCCGCTGCAGCCATTGGACCACCGGTCCGCGCCGCCGTACGCGCGTGTCGTGCCACCATTGCTCTCCTCTGTGCCCCGCCAATCAGCGTTTCGCCGTGCCCCGCGTCGACCCCACACGTGCACCGTCCCGCCAATCGACGCATCGTCGTGCTGCACTGTGTGCCGCATCTCACGCGCCACCATAACTCGAAGAACTTGCTTTGCCCCGAAGCAACCCTCCCTTGTCAGCCTATAAAACCGAGTGCGACACCCCTCTCTCACTTCCCCAGCTCTCATTTCCCCTCTCCCCGAGCACCAGGCAGCTCCAATTTCTCCTTTTCCCCATCTCTCTCTCTCATCGCCGGCGACCACCCAATTCGCCGTTGTGGAGCTCTCCCTCGCCCTCTGCGAGCGTGCTCCAGCTTTGCGAGCTTGACCTGCCTCTCCCGCGCCTCTCCGCGTAGCTCGGAGAGCACCGGAGCGCCCTCTGCGCCGCACGTTGTCGTCCGCCGCTGCGCGAGCTCGATGTCGACCACCTTCCCGACCGCGTCCCTGTCACCTCGTGCGCGCGTCCGCTTCACCTCGTCGCCCCGCACCTCCCGGACCCACACCACCTCGACGCGTCGCGCTCCATTGCCCTCTTTGTCTCGCTTCGCCATCGAGCATCGTCGCAGCATGCCGTGCCCCTCCTCCTCGTCTACCGTGTCCCAGCCTCCTCCCCAGCTGACGTCTTGGCGCCCCGCTCCGCCGTGACGTCGCGCACCTCCTTGGCCCTCAAGAACTCGACACGCCGCGTCCCCCTCTTCTTCCCCGACGAGCACCGTGACCCCACTCGTCTCCAAGCGTGTCTCTGTGTTCTCCCTCGGCGACGACACGACATACCGCTCCTCCAGGACCCTTTCTCCATAACAATGTGCGTGGCGGCGCACGTGTTTTAAAAGGCTTAAAATGGTTTTTACAATTTAGGTAATAACATATTATAATTAAATAATATAAAAAGCTTAATTAAGCTAAGAAAATTTATGTCATTGGCAGATTTATTAAAACAAAAAATGCAAAAGAAATTTGTTTAATTCACAAGTTGATTATTTGTCTTTTGATAGTATGCAAGACAAAGGAAGAGTCAATGACATGGTAATCCATTTATATAAGAAAAAGTCACAAGACAAATATTATGCATTGATATGTTAATCCACCATACCCCAATGACCAAGAGTTCTTGCCAGACATTGAATTTCAGATTTCAAAGTGGACAATAAGGAAACTTGTATTTCATCACAAGCATAAATACAGACTACACCCCGTATTAAAATCAGGTGCACATAACTCAAAGTTTGATTTTCCTTTTGGAGAGTGTTAAGCTAATGGGGTAGTAAGGTTTTGTGCTTCTAACCCATTCTTTCATGGCAATAGAATAAGTTTAGTTATTGCCAAATATGTGCCTTGCATAAGATTAAAAATGCAGAAAATAGGTATACATACTATAGGGCCTCAGCATCGTTTATGCCAAGAATGTACCACCACAGCTTGTTAGTTATCTCATCTGGAGGCTTTGGGACATTGGGATTGGACAGAGGACACCTTGAAATATACACAAAATCAGACTCTCGGCGGCAAAATTTTGGAATTTTGGCACATTGCCATTGAACTTCCTAAATATTTCCCTCTGTCTAAACTTCCTTTCTCACAGTCACTTTTTTCTTTGATATACATGCATTTCCTTTTCTAGAACTCAGCTCCCAACCCTTTTGATGCTTTCATAAATTTTTGAAAATAATTATAAACTATGTAGAAAGCTCATGATCACATACAAGTTATCGTGACCATAAATAGAAAAGTAAAAAAAAGTGACCACTTAAGATACATATACTCTGTATAACTTAAGGAAAATTAATTGTTTTGTAAACTATCAATAAAGCATATTATCAATGTACTGCAATATCACCATCCCAGCTATCATCTTAAAAAAAAACTTTGGGCTGGGTTGCCGATACAATGAATTATCAATGAATTACAAGGAGTCCTTGCTGGTATTAAACCATTGCCGTTGTTTGGTTGTTGATTTCATAGATTTTGCATCGTGACACTTCGAGGAGATCAATCTCCAAGATACCGAATTAGTGTTGCACCACATATATTTGCGTTCTGCATCATATTATACCTTTGTACGTGTCTAAAAGGCTCAAAACTATATTTAAAATGTAACTCCTAACATATTATATATGGTTACAATAAACAACTTAAGCAAAAAAAAAACAATTTGACAACGGTAGATTTGTTAAGTCAATAGGACGCAAGTCAAATATTATTCATTCATTGGTTGATTAATTATATCTTTTAATAAAATGTATGACAAAATAAATTGATCTTTTGATTCATCTTCGTAAATCAATAAATTATATCTTTTAGGGAGCAGGGGCGGCGGCCCCAGAGGAGAGCAAGGGCGGCGGCAGCTGGAGTAGGCGCGCAGTCGACGGAAGAGGAGAAGCGAGAGTGGTGTTTCGTCAAGCAGAGAACGGCTCTCTTTGGCAGGAGTTGGGTCATGGGCATTGTGGTCATTTTGCCTGAAGAAATGGTAAATTCAGAGTAGAAATGCAACTTTAAGTGCTATTTTCCGGAGCGAAGAACTTTCAATGGTATTTTTCGTAACTAAGGAACTTTCGATGGTACTGAACTAATTTTCCCTAAATTTTATAATACACGCATACACCAGTTGCCATTAACCATTAAAATATTATAATCACAGATTATTTAGTAACCATCTATAATCAAGGAAAAATGAATATATTTTGTTCTTCAGCTAAAAGAAAGCTGTTGAGACAACATAACAGATACCCTAGCAACAAGATAATTATCCAATCATAATATACAGTTAAGGAAGATGGTAAATGCCAAAAGTTATATTTACTGCCGTCATTGTTACAAAATACATGACACTTACTGGACTATTCTTAAAATCTACAATATTTATCACCTGAAGTATACAAAGAAACCAAAAAACTGTAGACTCCTCAACCTAGCTTCAATGGTCCTTCCTGCCTTCATAGAATATTTATCACCTGAAGCATACAACAAAGATATGTATATTAGTTTTTCTTTCATGCAAAAAGAAATAGATTAACACCTTACTAAAAGCAGGACCTCAATCTCCTGTTCCGTAAAACATGCAACTGACAAGGTTAGTTTGTGGTCTGTACGCCTACGTGACGCCATGATTTGTTGCATCCTTCCCCAAGCAGCACAATTTTTATCTATAGGTCACCATTTGAACATCTATTTTTCCAACGTGTTTGTATGGACTGGTGTAATGGTGGAAAAGTCAAAACAATAAAATATTTGTCACATTAATTTCAACAGAAGATCGATGGAGTTAGCAGGCTAAAATGTATTGCTAGCTTCATCGTTCCTCTGTTGGAAATGTGACAAATATACAAAATGAATATATGAATAGAAATGTATTTTAACTCATCAATGTTCTAGACTACTTTTGTTTCTCTTAGATGGAAGACCAGTGATGAACATTAATTGGAAGTAGAGTAATTCACTACTGGAACCCATGATTTTCCCTTAGCATCCTCTGTACGTGTCTCCAAAACAGAGGATGATGAATCTGGCCCATTATTTCACCAATCATGACAGAAAAGAATCAAGAGGAACAACAATTTTCTACAAAATTGTATATCTAATAGTTAAATTTAAAAGTATAAGAATGCAATTTTGTAAACCTTAAAGCACTACTGTTCAAAAAACCATTTCCTAACGTATATATTCCTTTTAGAAAATGGAAGTCACTTCCGGCCTCTGCGTTGCTGTAGACAACCTATTCTTATTACAAATGTCAACTACATAGTGAGTGGACAACCCTTTGATATTGTGTTCATAAAAATACAGTCAATAAACTTATATCCTCTATGTACAAGGAGCCATGCAAAGTTCAGGTTCCTATTAACCAGGCAAAAAGGAAGGTACTAAATGTTGGAAATCTAGGCATGATCTCAACTCACAACTGACAAGAACACACACGAACACAAGTGGATTGGTGCTGGCTGCAGCGTTTTCTGTTTTCTCTTCTCTTATTTATAGACCCTGATTACATGCTACCACTAAGCCCGGAGTGGGCGCTAAGACAGGCTATAGTGGCCGCTAAACCTGCACCCACTCAGCACAACATGCACATGACTCCTAGATGCCAGAAACAAGAAAAGACTCGATCAAATAGCCTAACTGACTCTCTAACAGAATATACTGAAACTCTAAAACTTAACTGACACTTACGCTAACTGAAAAACAGGCACGCACAGAGGCTTATTCTCAACAATCACCCCCTTAAGAGCTGGGGGGAATTCATCATTTGCCCTTCTTCCCAATGGCCAATAGCCAACTACCCTCCTTCCCAATGGCCTTTAAAATTTACCCACCTTAGAGTTGGCTGATTTAAGATGTTCCCTCTAGCCATTTTTATGCCGGTTCTGCCCCTCCCCTCCTCTTCTTCCTCTCGCCGACGGCCACCGCGCCATGGGCGCTGCCGCGTCCGCGTGAGCTGTGCATCTCCATCGTCGCGCCATTGCCGCTGCCCTTGCCGCCTCTTGCCCTCCTGCTCAGAGCTCAGTCCGCTGGTCATCCACGCTGCCATGGGTGTCGGCATAGGATTCGCATAGCGGTGCTTCGACGTGGACCAGATGGAGTAGCACGCCGTCAAGTTCACTGCGGGCTGTCGTGGTCGCTGACGACAAGCGCCGCCGGTCTCGCCAGGACTGGCAACCTTGGTCCTTGCTCGTCGAAAGCTCCGAAACCGGCTGCCATGTTTCTGCTGTCTGCTTGTCTGTCTTTACTGCGCGCCCATTTCGTTTGCCAAAAGCCAGCAGGCAGCGTAGCAGCTGCAGGATTTCCTCGAATCCCTCACCACTAATCCTGTAGAGCTTTAGCTAATAAAGAGCCGCCCTTGTTGTCGTAGTGCTTCTACTTTCAGATCAGAGCGTCTCTTGGCCTTGGGTTTACTTCCTCTGTCTCTGCTAAGATTCTTTCTTGAAAATCCTTTCAAATACTTGAGCATTTGTCCCCTGCGTTCCTTGCTTTTGTTTTCTTGCTGCTGTTCTTGGGACCAGGGAAGAATGATGCTGGGAGGTCGAGTAACAAACGCATTCACATTTCAACTCTGATTCTCTCGCCTCTGAAAAGGATGTGACGGGTGTGTCCTGTGTGTGGGGGGAGAGAGAACAGAGAAGGGGGAGGACGAAGGCAAGGGGAAGAACAAAAGAAAAGAGAGAGGTTGTGTTATTCCCTCTATTAACGCCGCGCCCTCCTCTCTCTTGCCGCGGTGAGCTCATGGCAAGCTCGGAAAGCAACCAAGAACACCACTGATTCCTGCCGTATTAGTGGTGAGGGATTCCAGCTCGGAGAGATGTCCGGCAACACTATGGCGAAGGCGGCATTGAAGGCGGGGCACAACGGCGCATGGAGAAATGAAATCGCACGTGAATATGCTTACTGCACTCGTGGAAGACATGATTTTTCATCAGAGCCAGGGCAGACTTGTTGTCCACCTTGAGCTCAACTGGCTGTGCCTCTTCTCTTCGCAGATCAGAGAGCAACCAGGCCAGCCACATTCCTTGGGCCGCTGCGGATGTAGCAGCCACATACTATGCTTCGCATGATGACAATGTCACTATGCGTTGCTTGAGTGAATACCAGCTTACCAGGCTAGACCCAAGGAAGTACAGCACGCCGGAGGTGCTGTGGCTGTTGTCGCAGTCGCCGGCGTAGTCGCTGTACCCAATCAGCCGCGCTCTCCCTGAACCTCGGCGGTAGAAGCAGCCGTAGTCGATCGTGTCGGTGATGCAGCTGAGGATGCGCATCAGTGCCTCCATGTGTTCCGCTGTTGGCCACTCCATGAAGCGGCTCACATATCGACCGAGGAGATGATGCCCGGTCAGGTGTGCGCCAGATAGAGGAGGCTACTGACGAGCTTGCAGGACAATGTTTCATCCGCCTCTTCCGTCGTGCAATTGCGGCTCAATTTGAGCCTTTCCTCCATTAGCGAGTGTGCAGGATTGCAGTCCTGCATCCCTGCTGCCTCCAGAATGCGCCGCGCGTAGTGTGCTTGGCAAAGCGCAATTCCGGCGGCACTTTGCTGCACCTCTAGGCCGAGGTAGAAGGTGAGCAGGCCCAAGTCCGTCATCTTGAACTGGGACTTCATCTCCGCCTTCAATTTCTCGATCTCGGCTGGAGTCGTACCCGTAATCACCAGGTCGTCGACGTACACGCCGACGAGGAGTCGTCCTCCGCTACCGGTTGCTCGGCCGTAGATGGCGTGCTCGTGCTCGCTTTGCTTGAACCCGAGCCTGCGCAGAGTGCTGTCAAGTTTCTCATTCCACACTCGCAGGGCTTGACGCAGCCCGTAGAGCGCTCTGCGCAGGAAGAGCACCTTGTGCTCGACGCCGTCGACGATGAAGCCCGGTGGCTGCCGCACATACACTTCTTTAACAAGCTCGCCATTGAGGAACGACGTCTTCACGTCCATGTGGTGGACGGCCTATCCCTCATTTGCAGCTAGCGCAAGAAGCAAGTGAATTGACTCCATGCGTGCCATCGGAGCAAAGACTTCGTCGAAATCAATGCCCGGCTGTTGCACATAGCCTTTGGCCACCAAGCGGGCCTTGCGCTTGACAATGGCTCCACTCTCGTCCTTCTTGAGCATAAACACCCACTTCAGGCCAATTGCACGATGGCCGTGTGGTAGCTCCATCGCGGAAGCTGATGTTCTCGAACTCCCTCTAGACGCGCTGCATGGACGCCTTGCGCACACGCTCGGACCCGAGGCGTGAGTCCTCCAAGGCCTCCCACGCCTTCTTGGTGGATGCCTTGGTGGCGAGGGAGGACGCCATCTCCAGCGACATGCCACGAAGGATGGCCTCCATGGCCCTCTGGTCCTCCACCTCATCGTCGGTGTCGCGCTCGATTGCGGCCCAGAGACCACGAGCGCGCAGCATCACCTTCATCATCAGGCTCCAATCGGAGTAGTTCCTCTTCGGCAGTTGCGGGAATTGCCCGCTCACCTCGTGCACCACGCGCTGCCATCGCGGCGGCAGCGACGTCCGCGGATATGCGGCGCAGGGGAGGGAGAGGGACGGCATCGCTCCGGGGAGCGATCGCCGCGCCTGGACGCGCTCGACTGCGCGGACGCGTGCGAGCCATCCTCACCATCAAGGGAACCAGCGTGGGACGGGTGAGAGGAGGCGCGCACGACCGGAGGAGGTCTCACCATAATCCCGAATCAGAAACAGAGCTCTGAATACCAATTGTTGGATATCCAGGCAAGAACTCAACTCACAACTCACAAGAACACACACGAACACAAGTGGATTGTTGCTGCGATAAGGCTGCAGCATTTTCTGTTTTCTCTTCTCTTATTTATAGACCCTGATTACATGCTACCACTAAGCCCAGAGTGGGCGCTAAGATAGGCCATAGTGGCCGCTAAACCTGCACACGTTCAGCACAACATGCACATGACTCCTAGATGCCAGGAACAAGAAAAGACTCGATCAAATAGCCTAACTGACTCTCTAACAGAATTGACTGAAACTCTAAAACTTAACTGACACTGACGCTAACTGAATAACAGGCACGCACAGAGGCTTATTCTCAACACTGAATCTGCCTATACTTCAAAAAACATTAGACAATGACAAAAAGGAAGGTACTGAATCTGCCTATACTTCAAAAAACATTAGACAACGAAATAGTGATCAATTACCTCCAAAATATACCAGCTAAATTACAAATATTTCTTTTATACCTCGTGCTTTGAACATTTCTGAAATGAAAATATTAGTTTATTTGAATGCATAAAAAATATAGGTGCAGTCATGATATAATCCCTTGTACTACTTGAAGAAGATGAAAAATTTCTAAGCTTGAGCCACCATAAGAAGAGTATCAAACGTAAGGTTCTTATAAGGTAGCATTTTACTTATCCGAGGATACTAACACACTGGTAATCCCATAAGAACACAATGACCTTGCAAACAGAGATAACCTGCTGAACACAAAGATATGTACCGAACTGGATTTCATTGCAACTGAGAAAACAAATCTATGGACTAAAGTGAGTTTCATTTGCAATTAAAAAAGCATCTCTTACAAAAAATTCTACTCGAACCAGAAATTAGAGGAGGGGTTTCTACGCGAATTATTAGTGGTGTTTTCAACGGCAACATTTAGTGATTAGAGTACAGATGCATGAATAACACTGGATTTTGAGTATAGAATGTAAATGCTGGCAGCAAGCAAATTGTAGACTTGGTGCTAATTCTTGTTGACCACCACGGTAACGACATTAAACCGTAAGATTTGAGCACCTCCAGAGCAGGTCGGACACGAGCACAAAGCAAAAGAATTAGCAAGCTGGAAAAAAACAGTAGCATATATAATATTTTTTTAGAAAAAAAAACAAGAATGGGCAATAAGCACCGCCAGGCTGTGGTGCTGTGAGAAGTACCCTGGAAAATGAAATCATCAAGTAGCAAACATATTTAATTTGACCACAAATAAATGAAACAAGATTGGGTAACAAAGAAAAAGTAATATAAATATGAACAAAATTAGCAGGAATCAGTTTGGGGTCATACCAGGATAATTTCTGAAGATATCCAGCCAGCTTACTGAACCATGAATACCATAAATGAGTAGAATTTTACCATCCTTGCAACGTGTGCTCGAGGTTGGAACTATGATTACCCTAACTGAATAGATTCCATACTGTATAGAATAAAAGGGGAAAAAAATACTACCAAGCTGCATCGGATATGAAAAAATTACTGCAGGGATATTAATCCAGTGCCACCGACCATATTATACCTTCATTTATTTTGCAATATATAATATATATTGATTTGAATGATGCCATGGGGTTCCAAAGTTACCAGAAATGAAGATGTCGTGGAGTGATGCTTAGTGTTCTAGCTTCTTAACAAATCAGAGATTCTAGGTCAAACCGAGTAAATCAAAAGGCACTTCTATTGACATTTTGACCTAACACATCAACATGTTCCATCAGTCATCTCAAAATATTCCCTGGAAAAACATGGGCAAACAAAAGTACTCAAAACAATATGATTCACTTAAATACATAGTAATCAAACTGCACAATATGAACCTTTAGAAGGTTTGTGATTGGCCAAACCTACCCAGGAAACGTATCGTTCGGGACTGTCACTAACAGACAAGCCTGACAAAGCTTTGCAAAATGAAACAACAGAGCTGCCAATAGATCAAACCGTCGAACAGGATTTTTCATTGTGAAGACTGAAATAAGAACCGGAGTAGCAAACTTTATGAAGATTGTTTCTCTATGACGAGCAAAAAAGCAGAATCTTATTATGTGACTAATTAATGTTGCTAAACAATATCATGATATGTGATAGGTGCTACAACAGACAGAGATCGGGCTGATAATATAGGCAACCTGATGAGAGAAAGAAAATTTGACATCTAGCATCAGGGAGAGAAAAAATAACAATACCAAGAAACCAATTTTCTGGGTCTTTGAAAAACTGACTTCTCAGTAGGATCAGGAGAAGACCGGCTAAACTGACTGTCAGCTCCATGTGTACTGCATCAGAAACAGAACAATGTGCAGTGCATGCATGAAAGGAACAAAATTAACCTCATCATAGAATCCATAACAATGGCGATAATGATCCTACATACATCAGCCAATTTTCTCTATGATAACCTACCCACCTCTTGACTGAAGAACTAACTTGTCAAATGGCAACTGGATTTCACAAGAGATTCTCCATTCATTACTTTGTAAATAGATTTAGAAAAATGTCAAATGGATTAGAATCATAAAATGGTTACAAAATGCAGTAAAACAAATATCCTGTTTTATGTAGTAGTTTTATTCATGAGACTCACAAAGTGTAGAAAACACATTGGCCATATGCTCCAGGCCTCCAACTACATTCCCAACGAGACATGATTAGCAGCTTAGCATGGTGTTTAACATCAAAATACTGGTGGTCTAGCTTGATATTGGACATCAAAATACTTGAAAAAAATTTCGTAATCTAGAATCAAGAAAAGAAAACGAGTATATCTGTGTGAATCTTCATGCACATAGATTCATGATGAAAAAAAAAATACATGTACCAGTTTGTTCCAGTTCGCTTCAAGAGCCAAAGTACTGGACCAAATATCACCTTTCTCAAAAACATTGGAAACTCTAGACACCACGCTAATTGGATATAAAGTCCAGACATAATAGTTCAATGCTAGGCGTCAATAATGAACCTCAAGTCCAGTCATGATGCTAGGGTGATGACATCTCACAAATTGCAAAAAGCGGCAAGACGAACCTCAGTTTTGACATATTACCACCTTATGCTCTGCAAGCTCCTGGCAAACAAATAAAAAAAATCAAATCAATTTAGACGAAAAAATCTGACCTCATAATGCAAAATCAACTAAACTTAACAAGTCCTACAAGAGTTGAACCAGATGATGAGCCTTCAGCCTACCGTTGGCATAACACTGGCAGCGTACGTTTCTCTACTACTATTTTCTTATAGGTTTCTAAATTTTGGCTTTTAAAAACCTTAATTGCAAAGACAAATCATCTGCCTCTCGAAAAGATCAGAAAATGGACAGTGTCTTAACTTTCAGAAAAGGAAAATTACAATTAATCTCAGTTGCAATATGTTTTTTTTTTTGGCAGTTCTTACCAGTGTCATAAGCATTTCATCAAGCTCATCAAAATACAGGTCTTCCATTTTCATTTCTCAGCAAGGATGAAGTAGGACCCTTCACCATTGATTGGGCATGACCAACAACAATACTACTGTTTTAACTTCTATAGTCCAAGTTGCCTGTAAGGCCGGGGTGTAGGAGTGGAATTCGAGATTGCCCCTGCAATCAATTTTGTGGTAAACTGAATCTCTACTATGCAGCGAAACAAAAAGAAAAAAGAGTAATAAGCATTACCTTAAGCATCCGCTTCCAATGGTTAACCTGCATATATATTCAACAAGGAAAAATTAGCTCATTGCACACTTGTGTAATTCATAAACTTCTATATAAAATCACATAGAGACTTAGCACATATCAAAACTTGCTTTTAAAAATTTTATGAGTTCACAGTACTAATGACACTCATGTTATTGTTCAATTTTGTCAGCAGTTAATATTAAGAGCATAGACACTACAGACACCAGCATAATCAAGATGTCCCTGTCACTGAGAGGCTGATCGGAGTGGTCATCTGCTGGTAGTGGCTGGCCATCGAAACATCAATCCAAATATAGAAAATAATGCTGAAATCGTAAAGAGGAAATCATTTGTTGAAGTGCCGATGATTACGAACTGGGAGGAAGGCAAAGAGACAACCTGATGAGCAAATTTTACCTCACAGAATTTGATGTCGTGCAATCCATCCGGAGGGAGATAGATTTGGGCGGGATAGGATTCAATCCCCATAGCGATGACTGATAGTTCAATATTCCACCAGAGCGATTGGCGGTGCGTCCTCCTAGATCGATGGCGATCCGACCGTCACGGCCGTGGTCGGACCTCACTGCTGCCACGGGTGGTTCAAGCATCAAGCGACGGCGAGGAAGGCCTCCTCTGGGCCAGTCCAGCCATCGAATCGCCCTTGACGCCTCGCCTGTGACGCGCACCAACGAGGGATGAGCAGGTCCTCCATTGCTGGCGCCACTATATACCTGCACAATGTTTGAGACATGATGACGATCTGAATCTCTGAAAACCGATGAATAACACCAGGGCGACAAAGCTCCTGCCAAATGACGCCACTATGTACTTGAGGCGACGATCGACAGTGAAAATACAACAAGACAAGAAACAAGCGGGCTAACCTCAAAGATTGCCGGCGCGCGGTGCTATCCCCGCTGGCGATGGCGACTTGAAGATTGAAGATCGCCGCTGCTATCCCGCTGGCCACTTGTAGATCGCCGGCGATGATGATCTCCTGAGCGCCGATGATCGAGATGACCGTTCAGCAGCTGCAGACGCGCCGGGGTCGGGGTGTGCCTGGAAATTTGATTCGAAAGAAAGAAAGCTCCGGGATCGGGTTCCGCTTCAAATTTTGATTCCAGGGAAAGGTTGTATGTAAGAATGGAAGGAGAATTTTTGATTCGAGGGAAAGGTTGCATGTAAGATTGGAAGGACAACTCGGTTCTACGTTTGGAAGGAAAGATTGTCCGGTTTGCAAGGAAAGATTGCTGTCGAGATTGGCAGGGAAAATCGCCTCATTTTTTTCCAAGGAAAGTCTTGGCGATCTTCACGCGAGAGAAGGGTGCTGCGGGCGGGTACGATGTTTGATAGGTGAGAAAAATCATGTTTTGCACCCCCAAGCGTAACTTTTCTCTATTGTAGAGGTGTAACCTTTATGTAATGGCCCCACCTTACTTCAAATCTGAGGGTGGAGGCAGCCGCGGGGGGTGGATCAGGCTATAGATCAAGGGTGGGTATGAGGTTGGGTACCTAAGATTTAGGTAAGCCAACAAGACGTAGGTAACTCGTGCTTTATTAGTTTAGAAGAGAAACCAGATGATGTTAGTGATCATATAGTGAGCTTCATAAAGAAGTTCAACTGAGACAGATTGCTTAATTTATCCATGGCAGTGGTCGTGGGAGAGCGCAAAATAGTACATAGTGGAATTCATTTTCAGTCTATTTTGTCATGTGTCTGAATACAATGCTCGAAGTTCATGCAACTAGTGTCGTATTTCTTTCAACAGTTGTGATTGGTTCTATGAATATGTAAGATTTGTTTTTACCAATTGTTGTATGTGTAATTCTCCCTTCATTCAATATTACTTGTTATTATAGAGTTCAACATTTTTCTCCTATTACTTATCAGTCTCGCTTTGCGATGCTACATATATATGTCAATTATGTCCGTGTGACATATCATACCCTATTCTTGAAGCTATGCTAATACATTACCACATAGATTATAATCTAGACGAAAACACTAAGAGTTGACGTCCTCCTACTTAATGATAGACAGATGCGAAATGATCAAGTGGCCCTTTTTTGGAGCGACAAATGGTTTAGAGATAAATTTTGTTTTTCTTGTTGAAAAGAAAAGTAACAGCCATGAATCATAGAGTTGGGGATGAACTGCATTTTTTACTTCCGATCCGACCTTTTCCATTCTTCCTTGATTATCTCTATTACATTTTCTTTTTCATCCGCGATATTTTTATTTACAACATACATACAGTAACAATACACACTCCTCCGAGCACTGTTTTTCTAGGCGTGCGTCTAGAGCGTTTAAACGACGTCTAGACACAAGACTTGAAGGTTATGTCTTGCATCTAGATGATCAAAAAACACGTTTAGTCTGTTTAAACAATGATTAGTCGTGTTTAATGGCTAGACACGGGGCGCACGTCTGTCTTGCCTATACGTCTAGAAAAACATTGCCTCCGAGTAATTGAACGAGACTCGGCATCATTGGTGGAATGTGCCACACCACTTTGCTTTCTTACTACGACATGAATCCAGCTACCTCCAACAATCTGCATTGATGTAACATATTCAACTTGCAGTTCCTATGTACAACCTCCGTATGTTAAGAAATGAGGATCATGCTCATATCAGAATGACACAGATGCATAAGCACTATCTCATGCTACGAAAATCCCTGTATCTTTGCTCATAGGATCACATTGTGCAATAGGTGTGGCTGCAAGACAACAAGTAAGCATATCTATTTGTCTGAACAAATCTATGATTGCCCATAATAGAGGAAAGAGAGAGGACAAGGCATGGGAAAAGGAAGGTGGAGCTAGCGGATGAACAATAGCGGTGGCGACGACCGTCGATTTGCTAGTTGCACAGAGCTTTTCATAGGAGGCCCGAAGGGGATGTTTCTTTTGGACGTTTAAAGTAATGAACTTAGGAATTTATAGATCTCCGTAAACTTGGATATGCGAAAAGTGTGTTGCAGAACCCCACATTCAAAGAAACAAACTTGTACGTATTTTCAGATTGCCAGCCGTATAGCAGATGCATAAGGCATAAGCTATACCTATCACAAAAGGGCCTCACTGAGCTTTACTTGTGCTCGTCATGGCCTTACAGCTTGAAAGAAATGAGGTATTTTTCCTGTGCCGTGGCTTTCATGTCCCAAAAGTGCCTTAAGCTTGAAGCACTATTCAGATTCAAATTTTGTATTGGATCGCTTGGCATTCTTTATATTATCTGAATCCAAAGGAAACATAATCAAATCCAAAACAGTTCATATTCATCATTTCGACATAGAAAAATATGTGAACCGTCTGACGACATCTCTTAGCATAATCCGTCTTTTAAGAACGCAAATTTAAGACGCATGTGGTCATTTGTCCCAAATCCGAGATTTGATCAAACAGTAGTGACTAACATGTGACCCATTTCGAAATGTTTACCCTAACAAATCCAACATCAATAACTCAACGCAACAACATGCACAAATGCATTGTAACATTTGTGGGAATTATTTCATATTGATGATGCTGATATTTCTAATGGGCAACATACATCTCAACCTGAACAACAAGTTTATATGGCTATTTCTTTTGCAGTTGTATCTGGGTACGAGGCACCTAAAACATGGAAATTGCAACGGACAATTTAGGGCAAGGGCATTCTTATTCTTGTCGATTTAGGAAGTTCTCATTCATTTTTCAGCGAATAAACTGTACTCTTATTGCAGGGAGTCACCACATCTCAGCAAGTAATGAAAGTGAAGGTTGCCAATGGGGACTTGTCAGACTACAATACTGCACTCTTATATGCGTGAGGTGTAAGCTACACATGTTCTAAAAAAAAAAGTGCTTTGCGCGCGCCATGGCTCACAGCTTGAGCCACGACGGTTGGTGTCTCGAAGCCAAAAATGGTTGTTTGAGGTTCGTGTTCCACATGCTAACTACTGTTGAGACTCAAATTTTGTATTGGATCGGTCAGCATTCCTTAAGGAATCAAAATAAAATCTATGGCTTTTTTCATATTCATCAATTTGACGTAGAAAAATATCTGAACCCACTGACACAATTCGATATTGTTTTCTCTTTCCTAGAACACAAATTTATGATCCATGTGGTAAGTTGTCCCAACTCCCAAGGTCTAATGTAACAGTACCATGTGGTCCTTTTCCAAACAATTTCCTTAACGAATCCATCGTCAAAAACTCAAGGCAACAGCGCCGAAATTAACTAGCTGCTCGGCACATGCGCAGGAGACACGGCACCCCCCGCGCTGATTGGCAGCACGGCTGCAATCTCCATTTCACGCAACGCAAAAGAATCTCCTGTGAGTGAACCCAAAAAGCTAGCTAGCTAGCGCTGTTGTCCCCGGTCGATTCCAGTAAGCCCAAGCACGATCGAGACGACGATGGCCATCACGCACCGCACGGTGGAGCTGAGCACCGGCTTGCGCATGCACGTAGCCGAAGCCGGCCCGGGCGGCGCGCCCGTGGTGCTGCTGCTGCACGGGTTCCCGCAGACGTGGTACACCTGGCGCCACCAGATGCCCGCGCTGGCCGAGGCCGGCTACCGCGCCGTGGCGCCCGACATGCGCGGGTACGGCGACTCCGACGTCCCCGAGGGAGGGCCCGAGCAGTACACCGTGCTGCACGTCGTCGGCGACATGGTGGCGCTCGTCGACGCCCTCGGCGAGAAGCAGGTGTTCGTGGCAGCGCACGACTGGGGCGCCTGCATTGCGTGGAGCCTGTGCCAGTTCCGGCCGGACAGGGTGCGGGCGCTTGTTGCGCTAAGCAGCCCGCGAAGGGCGCGGGCGCCCGTGGACGGGTTCAGGGCGCACTTCGGCGACGAGTACTACATCTGCCGGTTCCAGGTACCTGTACTGCACTGCACACCTCATGATTCGTGAATGAACCTGCCATGCTCAGCTAACATTAAGTCTCTTTTTTTTTCTTTTTTGCTTCGGAAAAACAGTAGCATCTGATTTTCAGGAAATAATCGTTAGCCTTGTACCCTTGTTGAAATTGACCAACCACCTTTGTTGTGCGCTGTATACTTTGTGTTTCTTCGAGCATCCTTTTCAAGCTTTAGCTTTTGTATACTGTTAGCCATTTCCGGGCTACATTTCTTCTCAATTTTAAATTTTAAATTATATTTTGTTCCACGTTCCTAGCCAAGATGAGAATTATACATACAAAACCTTCAATTTGCAGATCCCCTTGTTCAATACCCTACGTTCTCGTTATCAGCTGTCTGTCGGACAACTCAATTCGTCACAGCCCTCCACTTTCTTCTGTACTTCTGTATAGTCCAAGAATACCTTAGTTGTTAGTAGGTGTCGATTTTATAGGACTTAGAGAGAGCTGAACAGAGTACCCACTACCCAATGTATGTATCCTATTTGCAGTTGCAGATCAAAGAAGCATATAGTAACTACTAACGTGATGGAGATGCATGGTATATATGAAGGAGCCTGGGGCAATTGAGGCAGAGTTCGCACGCCTTGGCACGGAGCAGGTCCTCAGGAAGTTCCTCAGTTATCGCACGCCTGGACCGTTATTCATCCCGAAAAGCGGCTGGGGCTCACCAGATGATGAGGTGCCATTGCCGAGCTGGGTAACAGAGGAGGACATCATGTACTACACTAGCCAGTTTGACAAGACCGGCTTCACCGGGGCGCTGAACTACTACCGTGCCCTAAATAAGTAAGTTGTTTGCTATAGCCTTGTTGAGCCGTGTTCTAGCTGGCTCCTCCCACAAATCATGTGGCCTAGCACATGATCCTAATAAAGAACAACTATGTTCATGAATCTAGATGCCCTCAGCCAATTGGAGTCGTCATACCCGAATACATTTGCATCTGAAGATCCACATATGTGTGAGATATGATAAATCAAACGTTAAACTTGTTTGTTTGACCTTGGGAACATCACCTTTTCTTTTTACCATAGAGACTTGAGAGTACTGGCAAGAGAGTTACTACTATATAACTTCAGCCGACAGTATTATCATATTCGTTTATGTGTGATTCTTTATATATTACTCCTACAAAATTGACATCACTTGAGTTCACGGGCTGCCTGTCCCAATACAATATTCTTACTGTTTAACCAATATATATATGGTTTGTCTTCAGGACATGGGAACTGACATCTCCATGGACTGGAGCTCAGATCCAGGTACCTGCTAAGTTCATCGTTGGTGACTTAGATTTGACATATAATAGCCCAGGCATACAAGATTTCATTCACAAGGGTGGTTTCAAGAAATTTGTTCCACTTCTTGATGATGTTGTTGTCATGAAAGATGTTGGACACTTTATCAATGAAGAGAAACCAAAAGAAGTAAGCGATCATATAGTCAGCTTCATAAAGAAATTCAACTGAGAAAGATTGTTTATGGCACCGCTATGGGTGAGCAAACTTGAAGTTTATGCAACTAGTGTTGTGTTTCTCTCAAAAGTTGGCAAAAAGATTCACGAATCTTTGGTGCATGGTGATCGGTGCTACGATAGGGATGTAAAGTTGTTTTTTCTGAGTGTTGTATGTATAATTTATTTTATTAGTCTAATAATAATAAATATTATGTGGTGTGCTTGGTTGCTAGGCTACAGATGTGAATTATTTACTTTGTGTGACATCTCATGTCCATTTCCAGAAGAAAACATTAAGAGTTGAAGCCTTGCTACTTAATGAGAAAGACATGAAATTACCAGGTGGCCCTTTTGTCGATAATAGATGGTTTGGAAAAAAGAAATTTGGTTTTATGGTTGAAAAAGAAAACTAGCAGTCATGAATCATATAGTTGGGGATGAACTGCATCGTTTACTTCCGATCCCCATTCTTCTTTAGTATTCTGATTATCTCTATTATTATGCTTTCTTTTTTCTTCTTCTTTTGATATATTATATTAATAAACACACACAGTAATAGTACACACACCTTCGAGTAGTTGAATGAGACTTGGCATCACCGGTGGAATGTGCCACACCATGCACTTTGCTTTTTTTTTTTTTTTTTTTACTATGCCATGCATGAAACCAAGTTAAACTACACATATCGACTTACCATACTTACGTGGTACAGGTGGTCGTGGTTGTCGCCTGGCTGTGATTGGGAACTTCCTTATAACACTAGAACAGATATGCAGATTAATTACGTTTTAAACGCGTCACCGACTGCTTGTAGTGACGAATTTTTCGTCATAAATCGCGATTTATGACCTTTTAGGGTCCGTCAGCAGTCGAGCGTGGTCAGTCGTGATTTATGACCTTTTTTAGACACAGACCATAGGATGGTGACGGTTTCTCATTCGTCATAAACTGAGCCGAACCTAGCCACTGGTCACGTCGGATGGCGATCCGACGTGGCTGATGACATGGCATCGCCTATTTTCGTCATAAATCGTGATTTGGTCCACTAACGGCCCAATTTTAGCTGGGCCGTTTTGTTACTGTTTCAGCAGCATGTAGGCTCAACAAATATGGTGGGTCCATCACAAAGTGGGCCGTTTTGTTACTGTTTCAGCTGACATGTAGGGTCAGTACTGATGGTGGGTCCCACCAATGGTGGGCCGTTTGTTACTGTTTAGTAGTGGGCTTGAAAGGGCCGGGCCCACATGTCAGTGCGCATTTCGTCACAATTTGTTTCAAGCCCAGCGTATTATTGGGCCGTTGTGTTTATAGCCCATACACGTAATTTGTTTCCGTTCGTACAACAGTTGGGCCGGGTTGCCATTTTGCTGCTGACCCATTTCTTTGTCCAATTACAATCCCAAAACTCATTTATATTGGAATGGATGTTACACAGATGACAGAACAGAAATGACAGAATATATATACAAGCTTTTTGTTGACGGTTCATTAACATGTGCCGCGAGGCATAATCCCAGATAACTAACAAACAAAACTACATCCATCGCACAACCAAAGGGTAAGGAGAGCATACTTAAGATTTCAGTGTACAGTTTGTCTAGGACGAGACATGTGATGGAGCTTCAGCAGTTCCTCCAGGCGGACATTGTCAGCTTCATTTTGCTTCTTCAAACATTCAATCTCATCGGACTGAGATTTCCTTGCTGCATCTGCTTCTTTTGCCTCATCCTTCAACGTTGCCAACTCTTGATGCTGCTTATCCATCAGTCGTCGAAGTGCTTTATGGCATTCTTTAGTTGTCAGAACTACAGCATGAAGCTCTTGTAAACGGTCGAAGGGGTCCTTGGAGAGTGACTTGATGCCCACACCTTCAACAACTGTACCAGATCCCACAACTTGAGGACCAACTTTGTTATCAATATCCTGGCAAATAAAGAGCGTCAACTTAGGTTTCCATCATATACTAAGACTGCATGAAGTGAACCAATGTGCAAGATGAGATAAAACGGGACAATGACTTACAAAAGGATCCTGGCTATCCTCAAAAGTGTCACATCCGGTCATCTCCGCAGCGCGATGCATCACTTTCTTCTGGAAAGATGCAGACAAAAATGTAAACGGTAAGCTTGCAACGACAAAGGAAATGAAGCTTTCGTGATTGGTTATCTAAGGCATCGTTCCTTTTGCTTCTTACCACACAGATGCAGCACTGAGACCCGGTGGATTCGATCCCCTCACTCTTCTGTTCCATTGTCACACGTTTTTCCTGCACATGGTGCATTATGGTAAGATGAGGTTATTTGATATAGCATGCTTTACTGAAAGAAGCCAAATCAGATTAACAGTGTTCATAAGATATAAAATTGATGCAATCAGACGTTGTGATACCTTCTGGAAGGGGCTTGACTGCATCTCCAACAGGTCTTCGGCTGGTAGGTCTCCTTTAATTGTTGTTCCTTCCACATGCATATAGAAGCGACGTCAAATGAATGTAATCATCAAAGTATGTAGCTGTACTCAAGTGTGCAATAAGCTTTATTTGGGGTTGCAGTGCATTTTGATGAATACATTCAGAAGCATAATCATCAGGTATAGCGCTGTACTCTTTGGGTAATAAGCTTAAAATACTAGTATACTACTCAAGTAAATACAGATTATCATCATGGTTCAAGCATTCGAATGAGAAAGGTACAGATGCAGTTAATGTAATGGAACTGCCAGGCTGCTTCCAATGAAGTATATTTAACCTACGTTTTAAGTCAAAAACAATATTAAAGTGGCGATATCAGGCAACCACAGATCCCCGCTCCAGAACCGAAGATTTTTCTGGATCTGTTGCTCAACAAAACGGACCAAAGCTACATACGTATGAACTCAGCATTGCACAGCACTCACCGCATCCCACAAACAATCACAGACAACCTAAACGAGTATCAAGTGTTTCGCTTGTGCCTACGAAACAAGGAAAACAAGTACCTTCATGCTTCCGCTTCAGTCCCGCATTCCCCACTGGTGTCGTCGGAGTCTTGAGAGGAAGACGTGCCATTGGTGGTTGCGCTCTGGGAAGAAGGGGGCCGAGAGAAACGGCGAGGAGAGTCAGGAATGGGCGACCAGGGACCAAGGAGTACGGGGCGGCGAACGGGGGTGGTGGGGCGGCGGAGAAGGGAGGATTGGGGATCCCAGCAATGGTGCGAGCAGAAGAAGGGCTGGGGATTGGGGATGGCTTGGCTCTGTTTTTTTTTTTTTTGAACTGGGAGATGGCTCTGTTCAGGAGAAGGATAGGGATATTTTAAGAGTTGGCCGAGGTACTTTTCCAAAATACCCTTCGCGGAGACACGAAAGCTTTCGGGAGGACAGGCACAAAACCGATATTTCCCCGTTTCGCCCATCCTCGAACGAAATTCGAATCCCCAGCGCGCGCTGCCCAGCGGCGAGTTTGAGCGGGCGGCCAAAAGTTGGGCCAGGTCCACGTGTCAGTGACCCTGGCTCATGTCAGGGGAACCCTGCCCCAAAATTTTGGCCGGTTCGTCACTAATCGGTTGACTATCCGTCCCTTCACTAGACAACATTAGTACACGTTTGGTTACGTACAGGTCCAGATTCAACGAGAATCAGAAAAGTTTCATCAGATTCAATCAAAAAAAGTTTCACAACCTGAAACAAAAAAAATTGTTGAAAACGTTTGGCCATTGCTCATGAGTTTGGTTATATTCATTAGAATTCTCTTGAAACGTGTCTGACCAGATAGTCCGTTCATACGAAATGCGAAGGAGGCCACAACTTTAATTTCCATTTGAAAACGCGTCGAGTTCAAACATGAATATCTTGCATTATATGAAAAGATTACAAGGCAAGCTAGAAGACTAGCATAAACAGATTTAACAGTCATATAACTATGATGACAAAAGTATCACCTCAGAAAATAAATAATAAAATTGAGGTACAACAAGATTTAACAGTCCAAACAGTCCTCGTCAATCTCCTTCCTCGGTCTGAGGCAATGACGACATCGGCCATTCTGAAGAAACAACCAGAGATGCAGGAAAGCAGCTCTGGATTGCCACTGCCGCCGGCTACCCGGCGATGGTAGGACGACGTCGATCATAACATAAAGAGAACATGGGAAAGGACGACGATGACACAACCACTCTGGGATCTCATACGAGATCTCCAGAAATCTACAAAGTAACCTATTACGAGATCCCCAGAAGTCCACTTTGAATCACCTGGAGTTTGCAAAGATGAGGGAGAAGTCTGGCCATGGTAGTCTGAGCGGGTCCGCCATGGAGATGGAAGTAGACGGTAGCAGAGGAAGCGACGAGTAAGAAGGTTATGAGATTGGAGAACCTCTCGCTTTGCCGAATTATTAATAGGCCCGGGGGATGAGAAAAAAGGGATAAGGATTGCTCGAGTTGTGGCGTGGTGCCGTGGATCTGTGGAACATGGTACAAGTTGCAGCCTTCACGGTATATTCCAGGGATAAAATAATCCACACACGGATCATCTCTGCGCATAGGCGTAGCCCATGATGACATACTAGTACAGGTCATTTACTTTCACATTGCGAGAATGTGATGGTCTGGTGTAGCCGTCCCATCTCTTGGTGCGGAGTGGCCACAGGCGTGCACGGCGTTGGGCCTGGAAAAGATCGTGAATTGATTTCACCGGTGAGTTGCTCAGTGGTCAGTCAGTATCCCTGTATCATCCCGTGCGTATCAACTACAAAGGAAAAATGGAGGAATTTTGTAGGATTCAAATCCTGTAGGAATGTTTCCTATGACACACTTTGGAACAAATGATTGTGCTCTTATAAATCCTATGAAATTCCTATGGAATGCTTTCTTCTATTGCAATTTTGGTGGAATTCTAGCAAGAGGTCCAACCTCTTGGAAAGTTTCCTTTCAGACTCTCTCTTTCTCTCTCTTTGAATTCCTTTGTTTTTCCTGTGTTACATCCAAACATTGTATAGAAAGTTTTCCTGCGTTTTCAATTCCTGTAGGATTGCACTTGATAGCTCAACTCCAATCCTACGTTTTTCCTATTCACGCGTTTCATAATCCTGCGTTCCAAAGGAGGCCTTCACAAGGGATGTTCCCGACAAAATTAACGTGTTGATTTGACCAGTGAGCAGGGATCGTCCCGTGAGCATGGAGCTATGTAATGGGGACAGAGATGAAGAGGAAACCACATTTTGTTCGTTTTAACTTTCCTCTATAACATGAGCTGTCCACGTTGCAAACTTCAAATAGATATGTATTACATCGTTGTAATTTTAGCATTAATATGCAACAACAATATCGTTTAAAGTTCACAGCAGTTAACCAAGGATGTTCCGTTGTTCACCGCAGTTAACCATGGATGTTCCCGTGTTCACCGCAGTTAACCACGGGATGTTCCCATGTTCACCGCAGTTAAAAGGGATGTTCCGAGTCCTTTTTAATAGACTGTAACATAGATAAATTTCCCATAATTCGTGTCCTCCATTAGTGCCAAGAATGAATACCTTGAGTCCCGATCACATCCTGTGTACAAAGTATAGTGATTGATCTCGTTCAACTTTTGATGGATGAATTTCGTCTTATCACTCATAACTTGCATCTAACGTTACCATTATTGACCTTAGCGAATTATACTCGCTATTAATTTTCCTCGATCTCGTTCGAGGTTTGGTAGCACGAGTTGAAACTGGAGACTGTTGTTGGATCGTCCCCTGATCGAGCATTTAGAACTGGGAATACATGATTCGATCAAAGAGGCGCAGGAGATGTTCCCGTGTTCACCACAATCACCACAATTAACCAGGGATGTTCCATTGTTCACCACAGTTATTAACAGGGGATGTTCCGAGTCCTTTTTAATATACTGTCACATAGATAAATTTTCCATAATTCGTGTCCTCCATTAATGCCAAGAATGAATCCCTTGAGTCCCGATCACATCCTGTGTACAAAGTATAGTGTAACACCCTTATTTTCTTAAGCTTGTAAGTAAATAATGAGTAATAATTACACTATAATTGTTTTCCAATTAAAATTTGATTAAGGAAATTTGCATCATGTTGTCTGTCTTGCATTTGTGTGAAAAACAAATTTAAAAATTCGGTAGAGTTTCGTACTTAGATCAGTAAAGGAGAAGGATTAGAATCCTAAGCCAACTATATACGGACTGAATACCTGTATCAGTAGCAGTCCTGCCGCCTCTCTGTTTTCTCTTCTCTCTTCCTCTGTTTTCTTTTCTCTCTTAATCGTAGCAAGGCCAGTCCATTTCTGTGTAGCAGGCCGGCCTACCAGCTCCAATATCCAGCCCGCCAGCTGCTTCTCTCTCTTCCGTTTTCCCCAATCTCCGCCGCGCCGCGACGCAACCGCCGCCGCTCTCTGTGCCACGCAGCCGCGATTCTCGGACGAGGAGCGTCCTTCCCTGCTACGGAACCGCCTCCGAAGCCTACCCTACAAAAGCCGAACCCAGCACGCCGCCAGGTTTTTCCCTGCTCGCCCTTGCCCCGGAAAAACCGAGCGCCGCCGCCATTGGCTTCGCTGCCGGTAAGCCGCCGCCGCCGCGCACTTTGGCTCACTCCGAGCCGCATTTGGCACTGCTGTCGCCGTCTTTGGCACTGCAGGGCCGCCTGGAGGTCGCGAAGGCCGTCTTCGCCGCCTCTCCGCCCCGGCAAACCCATCCCCATCGAACGCCGGTGAGCAGCCACCGCCATCCTCTGTCGCGCCGCAACTCCGGCCTGTTCGTTTCCATCTCTGACTCTACCATCGGCACTGCAGGTCCTCCAGGGAGCTTGCCGACCCATCCACGTCCTCAATCCGCAGCCGAGACGCCGTCCGCGACGCCTTCTTCCCCGTCTCCGGTGAGACATCCCAGCCTTCTCCGTCATCTGGCACCACATCTCGCACTCGACCCTTGCTGACAGGAACCTCGGCATCACAGGATCACACGAAGACTGCCCCGGCCATCCTCGACACGCCTCCGTCCCCGCATCCTGCTCCTGGCGGACACCAACAACCCACGCCCGTCATCACCGTCGTGACCTCATCTCCGAGACTCCCTTGCTCTCCTGAAGCCCCTCGGTGAGAATCCCAAGCTAGTCTCGCTCGCCGCTTTACTTTCATCTAATTCTGTAGAACGTAGCCCAGCTCCTTGCGTCTCCAGCGAGCTTTGTTTTCAGTCCTTGGCGTTGCCACTGCAGTTGTCTGCCGCCCACTGCTTTTATTTTTGCTTCTTGCGAATCTCATCCAGTAGAACAATGTTCGGCCAGCAGAAGATAGCAGCGTATGCCTCTGTATTCAAATTAGATCATGCCTGCAGGTTGTTTCGTAAATTCCAGTTCGCAGGCAACTCCAGAGATAATTAGAGTAGTTTATACTAGTTGCATCAGGATGACGATAGGCTTGCGCAGGAGCTGTATTCAGCTGATAATCTAATCTTCTGTAGTCACGTATTTAGGTGTCTGTTTTTCAGTCAAGCCTTGTATCTTTTTCAAATGAACTCCGAATTAAGTAAATCTTGCGCTGAGACGATCGTTGTAATGTAGGCTTTCTGTTAATGTACTTTTTATACTGCACTGCTGCTGTTTGTTTCGTGTGCTGAGTGTTTCTTGCTGTGTGTTGCCGGTACTTTGCGCTGGATTAGGAGATCATCAAGAGACGGTTTTCAATCTCCAAGAGCAGGACTTTACAGCTGAGCAGCCCTTCTACGAAGGCAAGTGCCGTGATCATTTTGCTCCCATTTTAGGATGTGTCATGCATGCAGTGTCTTAATACTGAATCCTATTGTAGGGTTATTACTAGATTTCCTTATCATTCCTTGTAACCCGTTGATTAGTGGTCTAGGAATGTGTAGTTTATATGCTTAGCCTTGCTGTCATGGGTTGGGAATGGTAAATGTATAATAATCTTGACTAATGGTCCACCTTAACATAACCATGGGTTGGTAATCTTTTTAGAAAACATGGAGATTTAGGAATTTGAGCAGGATGGTTGTTTTTGGATGGTGCGGTTGTGCACGAGATATTGGTTTGTGGTAGTTTCCTGCTCAAATTCTAAGGACCGGTTCATGGACTTAGTATCCTGGCTTAACAGCGCAACCATGAGGCTTAAAATGGGAACGGGCCTAGCTGAGTACTTAGTTACCCTTTTACTTTTGTACGCACCATCCGGTTGTTTGTGTGGCGCAAATGGGGGCTACAGCCGACGAGGGAAAATAGACTCGCCCGTTGTAGCGAATCCTAGCGGGTGCCTACAGGGTAGGAGGAGCTTTGGAAAGGCTTTGTAGTGTGACCCTGGCTACATACCTTCGGAAGTGTGAAGCACAATGGGAAGCACGACTCATGGTGAATTGTGTGCAACCTCTGCAGAGTGTAAAACTGTCATGACAGCCGTGCTCACGGTCAAGAGCGGCCTGGACTTCTTCATGATTAGATGGGTTTGGTTGGATGGTTGGTTTCGGTAGTCGGATTGAGAATCCGATGAGCTTTTATCCTTGATGGTGGTCTGGTCGGTGATGGAGATATAACACTTAGTAAATAGGTTGCTTCTGAGTCATGAGTCTAGGTTAGGTTGCTTAGTCGCAGTAAACCAAGTGTCTAGCCTTTCTTGCAATAGCCTGCATGTCATTACTTTTCCCACACTTGCTGAGTACGACATGTACTCACGCTTGCTATCTCCCCTCTTTTTCCCCATATGATTGCTGCTCAGACCATGGAGAAGACGTGGAGTACCAGGACGAGGATGACTTCGACCCGGATGCTTCCTACTAGGCTGGCGCTACCCCCGGACGACAATGCCTATGGAAGATGGAAGACCCGCTCCGCTAGATTGTCGTTGGTTGTATCTTTTATTTTTTAGACCTTATGTAATAAGAGATTTACGTTTATTTATTTGGCACTATAATAATGATACTTCACTGATGATGTACCGCATGTATGGTTAATTTGATCCTGGCATACATGTGGAATATGCCCAATTTCTTCCTTCTTTAATTGGGTGTTACAGAAGTGGTATCAGAGCCGTGTCGTCCGTAGGACGCTTGCCTAGTTAGAAATGGTCGTTATTAAGGTTATATATTAACTTAAAAACTATATTTACCCAAATCCTATCATTTATCTCTACCCTTGTACTTTCGTGCCATTCTTTTGGCCTTGATCTCTTTTAATTTTTATTGGTTCTCCTCTTTCCTTTATTCAAAATATTAGATGGACGACCTTGCATCCAATATATAGGAATTCCCATTTTTTTTGTATGAATCGTTTAGTAGCGTTGATTGATTGAGTATTGTTTGGTTGCTGTATCCTTTTGCTGATACTTGATGCATATAGTTGGGGCCGGTAGTATTTTCTTTCTAGTCGTGGGTTTTTTTTTTTTTTTTTTTTTTATCTTGCCACGCCTTGTACATGTTTCTCGTATCTTATTTCCTCTATCTTCTATACAAATCAGATGGCCCGTGGAGGCAGGGGCAGAGGCCGTGGTGGCAACCAGGAGGATCAGGCCTTTCCGCTGCCAAACTGGGCTGGACGTGGTCAGAGGAACCATGCTGCTTTTGATCCGGTGCAAATGATGGCAGTACAGACTCAGCTGCTCCAGAATCTGACTCAGGTGGTGAACCATCTTCAGCAGGCCCCTCAGCAGCAGCAGCAGCCGGAGCAGCGACCCCAGAACAGGCTCAGAGACTTCTTAAGCACACAGCCACCCACCTTCTCACAGGCAGTTGAGCCGATGGATGCAGATGATTGGCTGATGACCATTGAGAACAAGCTCCAGATTTCTCAGTGCGTGGGCCCAGAGAGAGTCCTTTTTGCTTCGCACCAGCTTACAGGACCGGCAGCAGAGTGGTGGACAGCTTACAAAGCAGCTCATGAGAACGCTGATGGCATCACTTGGATGGAGTTCAGGCGTAGTTTCCGCAGCCACTATGTACCTGACGGCGAGGTGAAGCTGAAGCGCAAGGAGTTCCTTAGCTTAAAGCAGGGTGCCATGTCTGTGCGTGAATATCTCACCAAATTCACGCAGCTTTCTCGCTATGCTCCTGGAGATGTGGACACGGATGATAAGAAGCAGGATTGCTTTTTGGAGGGATTGAACACAGGACTTCGATATTCACTCTCCTCCAACTACTACCCCAGCTTTCAGAAAATGGTTGATAAAGCTTTCACCATGGAGAGGCAGAGGCAGCAGCTCGATGAGGACAGAAAGCGCAAGATGTCAGGTCAGGGTCAGTCTTCTGGCAGCAACACCCGCCCCCGCTTCAACCCCCCATCAGCAGGACAGATGCCTCGCCCTGGAGGACAGTACCAGATGCAGAGGAGCTCTAGTCAGTTCTATAGGCAGCCGACACCGCAGTCCCAACAGCAGCGCCAGCAGCAGAGTCAGCAGCAGCAGCGCCCCAACTCTCAGGCGCCACGTCCGACCAACCCGAACCAGCAGCAGGGTAGCACAGGTCAGGGAGGCAGCAACATTGGTCCATGTTTCCACTGTAAAGAAATGGGGCATTTGGCTAACAGGTGCCCTAAGAAGAAGCAGCAGCAGGGTCAGCCTCAGCAGAATGTAATGCGTGGGAGAGTTAATCACGTCGCCTTGGATGATGCTCAGCATGCTCCAGATGTGGTAATTGGTATGTTTTCCGTGAATTCCTATCCTGCTACCGTGTTATTTGATTCTGGAGCAACACATTCTTTCATATCAGCAACATTCGTAGAAAGTCACAACCTGCCAGTAAGCTTGATGCCAAACATGATGCTTGTTAGCTTTCCTAGAGGAGAGATGAAGGCCAGGCATGTATGCCCTAATGTGAGTCTAAATATAAGGGGGGTAGTGTTCTCTGCAAACCTTATTGTTCTGAGGTCCAAAGGAATAGATGTCATTCTGGGGATGGATTGGCTGACCAAGTTTGATGGAGTGATTCATTGTGCGAAGAAGACGGTGAAGTTGACACATACAGATGGCACTGAGGTTGAGTTCAGCTCCACGACAGAATCAACGGGGAAGGTCAGGCTCAACCAGGCAAATGCTACAGATGATATCAGAGTGGTCAATGAGTTTTCTGATGTCTTCCCAGAGGATCTGCCAGGTATGCCACCAGATCGAGAGATTGAGTTCATCATCGAGTTAGTACCTGGCACTGCTCCAATATATAAGAGACCTTATAGAATGGATGCCAATCAGTTAGCTGAGCTCAAGGAGCAAATCCAAGAGCTGCTAGACAAGGGATTCATCCGTCCTAGTTCATCACCATGGGGAGCCCCGGTTATCTTCGTGCCTAAGAAGGATGGAACACAGAGGATGTGTGTGGACTATCGAGCTCTTAATGAAGTTACGATCAAGAACAAGTACCCGCTGCCTCGCATTGAAGACCTGTTTGATCAGTTGAGGGGTGCGTGTGTTTTCTCCAAGATAGATCTAAGATCGGGGTATCACCAGTTGAAGATACGAGCCTCTGACATCCCTAAGACAGCATTCGTCACTCGTTATGGCTTATATGAGTGCACCGTCATGTCTTTTGGTTTGACCAATGCCCCAGCCTACTTCATGTATCTCATGAACAAGGTTTTTATGGAGTATTTGGACAAATTCGTGGTGGTGTTCATTGATGACATCTTAATCTTTTCGAAGACTGAAGAAGAACATGAAGAGCATTTGAGATTGGTTTTGCAGAAGCTTCGAAAGAATCAACTCTATGCCAAGCTTAGCAAGTGTGAGTTTTGGTTAAAGGAGGTCTCATTCTTGGGCCATGTCATCTCAGAAGGAGGAATATCTGTTGATCCGGGCAAGGTAAATGATGTCTTGAATTGGCAAACGCCTCAGAATGTGGGAGATGTCAAAAGTTTCTTGGGTCTAGCTGGTTACTATCGTCGTTTCATTGAAAGCTTTTCAAGGATCGCCAGACCGCTCACCAATATGCTGCAGAAAGGTGTAACGTTCAAATGGACTGCTGAGTGTGATGCTAGTTTTGAGGAGTTGAAGAGGAGGTTAACGACTGCCCCAGTGCTAGTGACACCGGATGTTCAGAAGGAGTTCTCTGTTTATTGTGATGCTTCCGGACAAGGTTTGGGATGTGTTCTCATGCAGGAGGGACATGTGGTGGCATATGCATCTAGGCAGCTCAGAAAGCATGAGAGGAACTATCCGACACATGACTTGGAACTTGCAGCCGTAGTGCATGCTCTGAAGATATGGAGACACTATCTTATTGGGAAGAGGACTGAAATCTACACGGATCACAAGAGTTTAAAGTATATTTTCACTCAGCCAGACCTCAATCTCAGGCAGCGCAGGTGGTTAGAGCTCATCAAGGACTATGATGTGGGGATCAATTATCATCCAGGGAAAGCCAATGTTGTTGCAGATGCTCTGAGCCGGAAGAGTTACTGCAACATGATGACACTTCAGGACCAACAACCGAAGTTGTGTGAAGAGTTCAAGAAGCTTAATCTGGGGTTCGTGTCCAGCACAGAAGCGGTTGTCATGGAGGTGGATTCTACCTTGGAGCGAGACATCCGTAAGGGCCAGTTGGAAGATGAGCAAATTCAAAAGATTAAGGGGCAGATAAAGGAAAATAAGGCTCCAGGATTCACAGTGGATGAGCAAGGCACTCTATGGTTTGAGAAGAGGATATGTGTGCCAGATGTTAAGTCCATTCGAGAGTTGATCTTGAGAGAAGCTCATGACTCGGCTTTTTCCATCCATCCGGGGAGTACCAAGATGTATCAAGACCTCAAAGATCAATATTGGTGGTACGGCATGAAGCGAGATGTAGCAGAGCATGTGGCTATTTGTGACATTTGTCAACGGGTGAAGGCAGAACATCAACGGCCAGCTGGGTTGCTACAACCCTTAAAGGTTCCTGAATGGAAATGGGAGGAAATCAGTATGGACTTTATTGTGGGACTACCTAGGACTCAGTCAGGATATGACTCCATTTGGGTTATAGTGGATCGGTTGACGAAGGTGGCTCATTTCATTCCTGTCAAGGAGAGGTACACTGGATCGCAGCTTGCAGATTTGTATTTCTCCAGAATTGTATGTCTTCATGGAGTGCCTAAGAAGATAGTGTCCGATAGGGGTACTCAATTCACTTCACGCTTCTGGCGGAAGCTACATGAGTGCATGGACACCCGACTAAACTTCAGTTCAGCTTACCATCCACAAACCGACGGGCAGACAGAGAGAACGAATCAGATTTTAGAGGACATGTTGAGAGCGTGCGCTTTAAAGGGCAGAAAGAGTTGGGACAAGAACCTTCCTTATGCTGAGTTCTCGTACAATAATAGCTTCCAGGCTAGTCTTAAGATGTCTCCCTTTGAGGCTCTATATGGAAGGAAATGTAGAACACCTCTGTTTTGGAATCAAACAGGAGAGCGCCAGGTGTTTGGCCCCGAGCTGATAAAAGAAGCTGAGAGGCAAGTACAAGAAATTCGGAAAAATCTAAGAACAGCCCAGTCCAGACAGAAGAGTTATGCAGACATTCGACGTCGAGAGTTGACATTTGAAGTCGGGGATTTTGTGTATCTCAAGGTGTCGCCTATTCGAGGTCTTCGCAGATTTAAGGTCAAGGGCAAGCTAGCGCCCCGCTACATTGGCCCGTTCCAGGTTCTGGAGAGGATGGGAGAGGTAGCATACAAATTGGAGTTACCACCACAACTCTCCGATGTGCACAATGTATTTCACATCTCACAGCTCAAGAAATGCTTAAGAGTCCCAGAAGAAGAACTACCAATGGAGGAACTGAATGTGCAAGAGGACCTCACGTATTCAGAATACCCTATCAAGATTTTGGAGACATCAGAACGTGTTACCAGAAATAAGAGAGTTCGCATGTGTAAAGTGCAATGGAAGCACCATCCAGAAGTGGAAGCAACATGGGAAAGGGAAGAAGATTTGAAGGCCGAGTTTCCAACTCTCTTCTCCGAGCTTTCCGAATCTCGAGGGCGAGATTCATCCTAAGGAGGGTAGGTTTGTAACACCCTTATTTTCTTAAGCTTGTAAGTAAATAATGAGTAATAATTACACTATAATTGTTTTCCAATTAAAATTTGATTAAGGAAATTTGCATCATGTTGTCTGTCTTGCATTTGTGTGAAAAACAAATTTAAAAATTCGGTAGAGTTTCGTACTTAGATCAGTAAAGGAGAAGGATTAGAATCCTAAGCCAACTATATACGGACTGAATACCTGTATCAGTAGCAGTCCTGCCGCCTCTCTGTTTTCTCTTCTCTCTTCCTCTGTTTTCTTTTCTCTCTTAATCGTAGCAAGGCCAGTCCATTTCTGTGTAGCAGGCCGGCCTACCAGCTCCAATATCCAGCCCGCCAGCTGCTTCTCTCTCTTCCGTTTTCCCCAATCTCCGCCGCGCCGCGACGCAACCGCCGCCGCTCTCTGTGCCACGCAGCCGCGATTCTCGGACGAGGAGCGTCCTTCCCTACTACGGAACCGCCTCCGAAGCCTACCCTACAAAAGCCGAACCCAGCACGCCGCCAGGTTTTTCCCTGCTCGCCCTTGCCCCGGAAAAACCGAGCGCCGCCGCCATTGGCTTCGCTGCCGGTAAGCCGCCGCCGCCGCGCACTTTGGCTCACTCCGAGCCGCATTTGGCACTGCTGTCGCCGTCTTTGGCACTGCAGGGCCGCCTGGAGGTCGCGAAGGCCGTCTTCGCCGCCTCTCCGCCCCGGCAAACCCATCCCCATCGAACGCCGGTGAGCAGCCACCGCCATCCTCTGTCGCGCCGCAACTCCGGCCTGTTCGTTTCCATCTCTGACTCTACCATCGGCACTGCAGGTCCTCCAGGGAGCTTGCCGACCCATCCACGTCCTCAATCCGCAGCCGAGACGCCGTCCGCGACGCCTTCTTCCCCGTCTCCGGTGAGACATCCCAGCCTTCTCCGTCATCTGGCACCACATCTCGCACTCGACCCTTGCTGACAGGAACCTCGGCATCACAGGATCACACGAAGACTGCCCCGGCCATCCTCGACACGCCTCCGTCCCCGCATCCTGCTCCTGGCGGACACCAACAACCCACGCCCGTCATCACCGTCGTGACCTCATCTCCGAGACTCCCTTGCTCTCCTGAAGCCCCTCGGTGAGAATCCCAAGCTAGTCTCGCTCGCCGCTTTACTTTCATCTAATTCTGTAGAACGTAGCCCAGCTCCTTGCGTCTCCAGCGAGCTTTGTTTTCAGTCCTTGGCGTTGCCACTGCAGTTGTCTGCCGCCCACTGCTTTTATTTTTGCTTCTTGCGAATCTCATCCAGTAGAACAATGTTCGGCCAGCAGAAGATAGCAGCGTATGCCTCTGTATTCAAATTAGATCATGCCTGCAGGTTGTTTCGTAAATTCCAGTTCGCAGGCAACTCCAGAGATAATTAGAGTAGTTTATACTAGTTGCATCAGGATGACGATAGGCTTGCGCAGGAGCTGTATTCAGCTGATAATCTAATCTTCTGTAGTCACGTATTTAGGTGTCTGTTTTTCAGTCAAGCCTTGTATCTTTTTCAAATGAACTCCGAATTAAGTAAATCTTGCGCTGAGACGATCGTTGTAATGTAGGCTTTCTGTTAATGTACTTTTTATACTGCACTGCTGCTGTTTGTTTCGTGTGCTGAGTGTTTCTTGCTGTGTGTTGCCGGTACTTTGCGCTGGATTAGGAGATCATCAAGAGACGGTTTTCAATCTCCAAGAGCAGGACTTTACAGCTGAGCAGCCCTTCTACGAAGGCAAGTGCCGTGATCATTTTGCTCCCATTTTAGGATGTGTCATGCATGCAGTGTCTTAATACTGAATCCTATTGTAGGGTTATTACTAGATTTCCTTATCATTCCTTGTAACCCGTTGATTAGTGGTCTAGGAATGTGTAGTTTATATGCTTAGCCTTGCTGTCATGGGTTGGGAATGGTAAATGTATAATAATCTTGACTAATGGTCCACCTTAACATAACCATGGGTTGGTAATCTTTTTAGAAAACATGGAGATTTAGGAATTTGAGCAGGATGGTTGTTTTTGGATGGTGCGGTTGTGCACGAGATATTGGTTTGTGGTAGTTTCCTGCTCAAATTCTAAGGACCGGTTCATGGACTTAGTATCCTGGCTTAACAGCGCAACCATGAGGCTTAAAATGGGAACGGGCCTAGCTGAGTACTTAGTTACCCTTTTACTTTTGTACGCACCATCCGGTTGTTTGTGTGGCGCAAATGGGGGCTACAGCCGACGAGGGAAAATAGACTCGCCCGTTGTAGCGAATCCTAGCGGGTGCCTACAGGGTAGGAGGAGCTTTGGAAAGGCTTTGTAGTGTGACCCTGGCTACATACCTTCGGAAGTGTGAAGCACAATGGGAAGCACGACTCATGGTGAATTGTGTGCAACCTCTGCAGAGTGTAAAACTGTCATGACAGCCGTGCTCACGGTCAAGAGCGGCCTGGACTTCTTCATGATTAGATGGGTTTGGTTGGATGGTTGGTTTCGGTAGTCGGATTGAGAATCCAATGAGCTTTTATCCTTGATGGTGGTCTGGTCGGTGATGGAGATATAACACTTAGTAAATAGGTTGCTTCTGAGTCATGAGTCTAGGTTAGGTTGCTTAGTCGCAGTAAACCAAGTGTCTAGCCTTTCTTGCAATAGCCTGCATGTCATTACTTTTCCCACACTTGCTGAGTACGACATGTACTCACGCTTGCTATCTCCCCTCTTTTTCCCCATATGATTGCTGCTCAGACCATGGAGAAGACGTGGAGTACCAGGACGAGGATGACTTCGACCCGGATGCTTCCTACTAGGCTGGCGCTACCCCCGGACGACAATGCCTATGGAAGATGGAAGACCCGCTCCGCTAGATTGTCGTTGGTTGTATCTTTTATTTCTTAGACCTTATGTAATAAGAGATTTACGTTTATTTATTTGGCACTATAATAATGATACTTCACTGATGATGTACCGCATGTATGGTTAATTTGATCCTGGCATACATGTGGAATATGCCCAATTTCTTCCTTCTTTAATTGGGTGTTACATATAGTGATTGATCTCGTTCAACTTTTGATGGATGAATTTTGTCTTATCACTCATAACTTGCATCTAACGTTACCATTATTGACCTCAGCGAATTATACTCGCTAACAATTTTCCTCGATCTCGTTTGAGGTTTGGTAGCACGAGTTGAAACTGGAGACTGTTGTTGGATTGTCCCCTGATTGAGCATTTAGAACAGGGAATACAGGTTTCGATCAAAGAGGCGCTCCCGTGTTCACCACAATCACCACAGTTAACCAGGGATGTTCCCTTGTTCACCACAGTTATTAACAGGAGATGTTCCGAGTCCTTTTTAATAGACTGTAACATAGATAAATTTCCCATAATTCGTGTCCTCCATTAGTGTCAAGAATGAATCCCTTGAGTCCCGATCACATCCTGTGTACAAAGTATAGTGATTGATCTCGTTCACCTTTTGATGGATGAATTTTGTCTTATCACTCATAACTTGCATCTAACATTACCATTATTTACCTCAGCGAATTATACTCGCTAACAATTTTCCTCGATCTTGTTCGAGGTTTGGTAGCACGAGTTGAAACTGGAGACTGTTGTTGGATCGTCCCCTGATCGAGCATTTAGAACAGGGAATACAGGATTCGATCAAAGAGGCGCTCCCATGTTCACCACAATCACCACAGTTAACCAGGGATGTTCCCTTGTTCACCACGGTTATTAACAGGAGATGTTTCGAGTCCTTTTTAATAGACTGTAACATAGATAAATTTTCCATAATTCGTGTCCTCCATTAGTGCCAAGAATGAATCCCTTGAGTCCCGATCACATCCTGTTTACAAAGTATAGTGATTGATCTCGTTCAACTTTTGATGGATGAATTTCGTCTTATCACTCATAACTTGCATCTAACGTTACCATTATTGACCTCAGCGAATTATACTCGCTAACAATTTTCCTCGATCTCGTTCGAGGTTTGGAACTGGAGACTGTTCAGGATCGTCCCCTGATCGAGCATTTAGAACCGAGTAAAAGAGCATTCGATCAAAGAGGCGACCGAGATGTTCCCCTGTTCACCACAGTTAACCAGGGATGTTCAGTTCCAGTAACCACTTCCTCAAGAGCTTCCCCTACTTTTACTGCTCCTGCTTGCTTCGCTTCGCGAGAATCAACCACCCTCCCTCATTTAACTTGTTTTTCTTTCCGCCGCGACCGAGAGTAGAGGATCCCTACAAAAAATAGAGGGGAGGAACAAGTAGGGATCGCCGTCGGTGATGGAGACTGCTTCCGGCTCACTCGACAAAGACCTTGAGCTTTCAATTATCGCCCGAGTCCCTTGCCACAAGACGCTACTCAACGCCATGTACGCGAGAAAGTCCTGGCGAAAGGGACTGTATTTGCCGAAGTTTCGCCATAAGTTTTGTAGCCTGCACTCAGCGCCGCCAATCCTCGGCTGGTTCAGCAACGACTCCACCCAGGTCACAACTGTCCCCACGTTTCCTTCCTTCACCATCTCTAGGGATCCTGATCCGATGATCAACGCTATTGTTCAAAAGGGGGATTTCTTCCTTTCCCTGGGTCGGCCGACCTGCCCTGGTGGCCTTTGGTCCTTCTATTTTTTGTAGGCTTTTGTTTGGTAGGCTGGGTTTAGGAAAGAGAGGATTTGGCAGGAAAAAGTCGAAGGAAAGATAGGAAATTTTGAATAAAAGGTGAGGAAGATAAGGGAATCAAAATAAATCAGGATTTTTATACTGCTATATATATATTTTGCAATCAAATTGCTAAGGGAAAACTAAGAGCACAGGAATGTCATGGTATATGACAATATTCAATTAAATTCATGACATCAAACTCTCTATTTGCATCAGGCTCAAAGTAAATTTTGAGACGTTGGCCATTTACCTTGAAAGCGTTACCTTTGTCGTCTTGGAGTGTGATTGCTCCATGTGTCGACGTTTCGATGACGATGTATGGCCCATCCCATTTGCTTTTTAATTTTCCATGCCCGAAGAGTTTAACCATTGAATTAAATAGCAGCACCTTATCTCCAACCTTGAATTCTTTGATCCTAATCCGTTGATCATGCCAGCGCTTTGTCCTTTCCTTGTATATGGCTGAGTTATGATATGCTTTGTCTCTTCATTCTTCCAACTCAGCTATTTGCATTTTCCTTTTTCGCCCAGCTCCTTGTAGGTTCATATTCCAAGTTCTCATTGCCCAAAATGCTCGGTGCTCCAACTCGACAGGCAAATGGCATGTTTTGCCATATACGAGGTGATATGGAGACATGCCTATGGGTGTCTTGTATGCAGTTCGGTATGCCCATAGTGCATCGGGTAGCTTGCTCTTCCATGACTTCCCCATTTCCATGACTGTTTTCTGCAGGATTTGCTTAATTTGTTTGTTTGAAGTTTCTGCCTGCCCATTTGTTTGAGGATGGTATGGAGCAGCAATGTTGTGCCTTGCTCCAAGCTCTCGAAGAAAATTGCGGAAGGTCTTGTCAATGAAATGAGACCCTCCATCACTTATCACCATTCTTGGTGTTCTGAATCGAGGAAAATGATCTCATGGAACATCCGGCGAGCATGCTTTGAGTCGGCGGCTCTACATGGCATAGCTTCTACCCATTTGGATACGTAGTCGACTGCCACGAGGATGTGCTCACAATCTTGGGACTTTGGGAATGGTCCCATGAAGTCAATGCCCCATACATCAAAGAGTTCAACTTGTAGGTTGTATGAGAGAGGCATTGCGTCTCGAGCGGTGATGCCTCCAAATCTCTGGCACTGTGGACATCTCCTTATAAATTCCTTTGTATCCTCATACATGCTTGGCCAGAAGAATCCACTTTGCCAGATCTTTGCTTTGGGTAGTATAGGCACCATAATGTCCCCCGTATGGCGCTGTGTGGTATTTTTCAATGATTTGTGTGCTTTCTGATTTTGGCACACATCGCCTCATCAGCCCATCGGCGCAGACACGATAGAGGTATGGTTCGTACCACAGGTGACGGCGACTTTCATAGCTCAGTCTTCTTTTATTTTCTCCAGGTGGTACATATCCCGTCACCATGAAGTTTACGATATCAGCATACCAAGGATGTGAATCCGTAACTCGAAGCAGCATATCATCCCGCAGGAAATCATTTATGGGTAATTCCTGCATGTTAGTGAGTTGCATTCTAGACAACTGATCTGCTACCGAATTTTCTATTCCTTTTTATCTCTAATCTCAAGATCAAACTCTTGGAGTAAAAGGATCCATCTAATCAGACGAGGCTTAGCATCTTTCTTAGCAAGCAGATATTTCAAAGCAGAATGATCAGTGTAAACAGTAACCTTTACTCCAGCTAAGTAAGATCTAAACTTGTCAAAAGCAAAAACAACAGCCAGAAGCTCTTTCTCAGTAGTCGTGTAATTTAATTGAGCTCCTGTCAGGGTTTTGCTAGCATAAGAAATAGCATGATGCTTCTTATCTCTAGTTTGGCCAAGAACTGCCCCCACAGCATAGTCACTAGCATCACACATAATTTCAAAAGGAAGCGTCCAATCAGGGGGTTGAATGATTGGGGCTGAGATGAGTGCATTTTTGAGAGTAGTAAAGGCTTTCATGCAGTCATCAGAGAATTCAAAGGGTGCATCCTTAGCAAGCAGACTAGTGAGGGGTCTAGAAATCTGAGAGAAATCCTTGATAAAACGACGGTAGAACCCTGCGTGTCCTAGAAAGCTGCGGATACCCTTGATATTTATGGGAGGTGGAAGTCTCTCTATGACTTCAATCTGAGAGAAATCCTTGATAAAACGACGGTAGAACCCTGCATGTCCTAGAAAGCTGCGGATACCCTTGATATTTATGGGAGGTGGAAGTCTCTCTATGACTTCAATTTTCGCCTTGTCCACCTCTATTCCTCTTTCGGACACTAAGTGTCCAAGGACTATGCCTTGTCGGACCATGAAATGGCACTTTTCCCAATTGAGTACCAAGTCCTTCTCTTGGCATCGCTGTAAGACCTTGTCTAAATTTGCCAGGCAATGATCGAGGGATTTCCCATAAACAGAGAAATCATCCATAAACACTTCCATGATTTCTTCGATCATGTCAGAGAAAATAGACATCATGCACCGTTGAAAAGAGGCGGGTGCATTACACAGCCCAAAAGACATACGTCGGTAGGCATAAGTTCCATAGGGGCATGTGAAAGTGGTCTTGCTTTGATCATCGGGACGGATAGGTATTAGATGATATCCCGAATACCCATCAAGGAAACAAAAGAAGGAATTATTTGCCAACCGTTCCAACATCTCATCGATGAAGGGCAGCGGAAAATGATCTTTCTTTGTTGCCTTCTTAAGTTTTCAATAATCTATACACATCCTCCACCCGGTGACAGTTCTTTGAGGGATAAGCTCATTCTTGTCATTATGCACAACCGTCATGCCTCCTTTCTTGGGTACAACTTGTACCGGGCTTACCCACTCATTATGTGGAACAGGATAGATAATCCCAGCGTGCAAAAGCTTCAGGACCTCTTTCTTTACAACCTCTCTCATCGCATTGTTCAGCCTCCTTTGAGGTTCCCTAGAGGGTGTACAATCGGGATCTACAGGGATGCGATGGGTGCAAAGAGCAGGGCTGATTCCCTTAAGGTCTTCTAGTGAGTAGCCAAAGGCGGAACGATGTTTTTCTAGCACGGCTAGGAGTTTAGCGGTTTCATCCTCCGAAAGTTGGCCACTAATGATGACGGGTGTCTCGGGGTTGCCATGCAAGAAAGCGTAACGCAAACCAGGAGGTAGCGTTTTGAGCTCAATGGGAGGTTTTGGTGGTGGCGAAGTTTCAGGCAAAACAAAAGTCTCTTCCGAATCAACTTCTTCTAGGGTGAAGTATTGGGAGTCTTCTTCTAGAAGTGATTCGGGAGTGTCATGAGGAAAAATCGCCATGACCTCCTCCACAATGTCTTCCTCAGGGAATTCTTCGGAAAAGGAATTTCGCGAAGTGGTGATTGAAAAAGATTCTTTCCCGAGGTTAAGGTTGAGGTCTCCAGATGATAGGGGTTGAATAAGGAGTTTTTCATTGGGAAGCCCAATCATCAGATCGAAATCCAAGATTTCATAGATGTAAAAATCTAGGACAACCTCAAAGCCTTCATGATAGAGACTTATGTCCCTAAGGATCCCTAATCCTTCTAAAAGATTCCCCAAAGGGTGTTTGAGAAGTTTGTCTTGGGTGCCTAAGGTTTGTGGCCAAAAAGGGCCAAGGCAAAAGAATCGGACATGATGTTAGCACCAACCAAAGGATTGTAAGGGATGTCCATCCTTGTTCCCTTGATGGAGAGATGAAGGGTTGACGAAGGAGGGCTAAGACGGATAAGATCTGAGGAAAGCTCTCTTTCTCTCTCTCTCAACCATTCTTCACTCATAATCGCGGTAAGCTCCCTAACGGTTTCTATGATAAAATCGGGCTCCAAAGGTTCGGGAGGTGCCATGGGAATAGGTGGCTTCTTTTGATAGGTGTAGTTCAAGGTATTTCCAAAATCCTCAAATAAATCTTCCTTGAACTCGAAAGGAAACTCGAGAGGTTCATCTTCCTCTGTCATTGTTCAATCATTGGATGAGGAATTGGGGGGTGGTTCTACCAAGGTAGAAACCTCATGCTGTGTGTCCACAACAGCAATTTCCTCATCCTTTGACTCCGGCTCTTCTGGGTTTTCAGCAAAAAACGGCGTATTTTCTACGATCCGTTCTAGCAAATCTTTTGCTTCTGCTATGGTCTTATGAGAAAAAGATCCACCAGCGGCCGTGTCAAAGGTAAAGTGCGGTTTCTTGGCTCAATCCCGAATAAAAGTGTTGCAATAAAATGGGTTCGGGGAGCAAAAGTTCTAGGCCGGAATCAGTTAGAGAACAGAACCGTACCCAAGCCGCGCTAAGGGTTTTATCCACTTCTTGACGAAAGCTAATTATTTCCGCCTGCAGAGAAGTGATACGAGATATGGGGAAGAATGCAAGACAAAATTTGTCTCGCAGTTCTTTCCAATCGCCGTCCACTCTCTTGGCGGTGTAAGCGTACCATTGTTTTGCCTTCCCATTAAGGGAGAAGGAAAACAATTTCCACTTCAATGTTTCATGTTCCATGCCATTGATTTTTCGGCATGAACACAAATGCTCAAACTCTCGCAAATGTTGAAAAGGATTTTCATCTTTAAATCCAGAAAAGGATAAACCTTTTATCATGGAAATAAAATTGGGGCTGAACTCATAACCAAATGAAAATATGGGTTGAGATGATTGAGGTGGCTCTAAGAGTTCTCCCCGTGGAGCAGAAAAAGATTTGATAGTGGGTTGTGGCTCCATAGAATATTTTTTTGTACTTTTCAAATAAATAAAACAGAAATGTAAAAGATAGGTACGAGGGTAAACCTGGTTCGTAGCAGAATTAGCAACCGTTCCCCGGCAATGCCGCCAGAAATGCTTGTTGATACTTCTTACCGTCACAGATAATTCCGCAAGCACACGGAGTACCGTTGTAGCACTTCACCCGGTGTTCTAGGCATGCAGTCTTCCGGTCGACTTCCTGTGGGATTGAAGGACGCCAACGTTTAGATTTATTTTTTTCCGCTGCAATGTAATCTTTTCTTTTAGACCATTTGGTCATTCTTGTAATAATGTTATCGATTTAATAAAGATATTGTTCTTTTATCACATATATTGTCCTGTGTGCGTGAAAATTGATCCTGGGCACGCATACAGATGCATTCGGTTTTGGTCATTGAAACCAGGTGTGACAAGTGGTATCAGAGCTATATCGACCGCAGGACGCAAGCCTAGATAGAAATGGTCGGTTTTTGAAATGATATTTTCAAAATTAATTCATAAAACTCCTTGTTCATATATTTTTCCTCTTTGTTCATAAAACTTCCTTGATTATTTGTCTTCTTTGTTCATTTTAAAATAAAATGTTTGTGCGTTGGCCCAAGCCTTAGCAGTTATATTTAGTCTAGTTCCTATGCCTACCATAGACCCTTATTTTAGAATCCATCCAAAAATATTTTTTAGTTCTACGCGTAGTATCTTTGTTTGCTTTGTTGTTCATGGTGTAATGTTTTGAATTGTTTTTGTGTGCTAACAAACCTTTTTGTTTTATACCTTGCCCATAGCCCAATTTATCTTATCTTGTTTACCCGATTGAACGTTTTAAGACTTCCTTTATGTTGGAACAAGATGACCAACTAGGCGGGAATCACCATCAACAATATCAACTCAAGAAAGAAGATTTTCTCCTGAAGATTTCTCTGCAAAAGAAGTGAAGACTTTCATCTACATGAACCAAGCTACAGATGAAGCCCTCTGAATGCTGCTGTTTGATTTTTTTTCTTCTGTGTTATGTTTGCTTGTTTGTGATTTAAGCTATTTGAGCCAATCTTTCCTTGATCATACCTGGTCCTTTTGAACCTGTCTAACACCTTTTTACATATAGTGTGATTCTTTATCAACCCTATTGAACCATCATCTTCGAAAACTAATTTCCACTCCTAGCTTCAGAATCTCGGGGCGAGATTCCATTTAAGGGGGGTAGTTTGTCACACCCCAAAATTTCAGTTTTGGGATGTCAATCGTTTTTCTACTTTAAAGACCATTTTTTTCTCAATTTAATTAAGTTTCAAAGAATTTATTTATTTTGTTTAAGATTTTATTCATAAAATCATAATTTTTTTTACCATTTTGTTTGTATAAGAAAGAATTTTATTTTGTCATAAAACAATTATGAAACAAAGGTATTTATTTTGGTTTAAAAGATTTCTAACAAGATTTTGTTTCCATTTGTGAGAAGCATTAAAATAAATTCATTTAGTTTGTCTTATCGAATGTTTGGCTCAAATGATTTCTTTTATTTTAGTTGAAAGATTTATTTAAAGTGGTTTTATTATGAAAATGTTTTAAATAAGCAAATTTTAGTTTGTCTCATTACTTTGAAAATGCTTGTCTTGAATTTCAAGTATTTCATTTGAAATGGTTTGCATCTTTTCTTTATTTCATAAACCAGAAAAATAAATAAAACAATACCCCTTACAAAATGGGCCCCTAATCCACCTAATGCAGCCCTTAATCTATTTCCAATCTCTCTCTCTCTCTCTCTCTCTCTCTCTCTCTCTCTCACGTGATAACCAGCAGGCCACCTCAGCCCACACAAACTCATACAAAACCCAGCCCAAATAATCCTGTTCTCGATCTTCTTCCTCCTGGAGTCGCTTCCGTTTCCATCCGTTCACCATGGCTGGCCAATTAAGCTCAAATCTATGAGCAATAAAACTGCCTCCACGTTCACAAAGCATCAAAAATTAATCTCCCACGCCATCCTGCATCAGTTTCCATTAAGAAGAGGTGAAACTGACGTTGTAATGAACATAACGTGCCTGTCCTTCACTGCTGCAGTTTTTCCTCGCCCCTGCCCTCTCCTCTCCCTTTCTTGGACCCGTAAAAGCACGCCCAGAGTCCCCTTCCCATGGCTGACGAACTCCCCTGCCGTCTCTCATGCAACCACGAGCTGCAGATTACATTTCCCCACCGTCTTCTCTGCTGCCAGTCACGTCCAGCGACAATGCCCCCGATTGGCATCTTCGTTCCCGGCGATTCAACCAACGAAATCCTCCCAAATTTTACCCACAGGTGCGACTTGTTTTCCTTGATATCATATCCAAAGATCACGGCCAGAGGAGGTCTGGTGCAATAGCAATCTGATTCGCCATCATCTCTGTCTGTCTGTTCGTGTCTAGCTGCGGCACCCGATTGGCATCTCCGTTCCCGATGATTCAACGAGTGAAATGCCACCAAATTTCGCCAGCCGCGTGACCTCGGTTGGCATCTGCGTTCCCGGGGTTCCATCCAACGGAATGCTCCCAAAATTGGCCAGAAGGTGCGCATCAATGTCCTATACAACATATCCAAATATCGCAACCAATGGAGTCCCGATTCTACCAGGATCACCCTCGCAATGACCTCGGCTCCATGTTCTGGAATTTCTCTGCGCGCGAGATGGTAAACCTGTCCATGTTCTCGCCTTTATTCTCGTCTAAATGATGCACAGACCATGCCAAGTTGTGTACCATCTGATATTCTTCCTGTCCACAGCAGATCTCCTTGAGAGCAGCATCAATTTGTCCAAGAACGCGATTTCTCTTCCAATAGTCGCAGCACAACCTTGCTGCATTCCAGCACCTCGATCTCCAGTTTCAGTAAGGTTCTGTCCAAATCATCATGTTGCATTCATGTTCCACACAATTCTGAGCATTCCTGTTTAATCCTTTTTGTAAATCGCGCAGCCAATCAGCGGGAACACGCAAGTCTTCTCGATGCTGTCTGTGCGCGGCCACCGCAGAAACTTCGAGCAATCATCTCTGGTTCCCGTTGCATTATATGACTCCAGCAAAGATAAACTATATGTCTGAACACGTCATTCTACGTTCTACGCCGTGCTCCTTTCTCACCCAAAACACAACCTACATCGACATCGCATATCGAGGCCATGACCGTCATCCATCACCAGACGCCACCAGCTGCCCCAAGTGTTTTCCGCTGTATAACAGATGGTGAGATCATTTTATCCTGATTCACAAATTTCAATGAGCCCACATTGCATTTTGTTCTTAGCCTGTATGCTTGTTTTCATGTTTGCGCGAATAGGAATACACGTTTGGGAAACGCACGAATATCATGAAGATCAAGAATTATATGCAGTGAGCAACAAAATTACTAAACAGGCAAGTGTCCTTGATCATTTTGTACCTATTTTATAAATGCTTTGTTTTCAAACCTGCATGCTTGAGTCAAATCAATGCGAACCTATGTGTAGGGTTTACTAGATTTTCCATATCATTGTTCCTTGTCGCCTTAGTTTCCTTCACTTGTTTATGGGTAGTATTTGCTTAGCCTTGCTCTGTGTCGGGTTGGGAATGTTATAACTTGACTAATTGAACTGTTGTCACATGAGGGTTAAAGGGTAATTCTTTAGCAACATGATTGGAGTTAGGGATTTGGGTGATATGGTTTGAGAGCTGTGCTGGGGTTACCGGCAGCTCGGGGACTGTGCTGGGGTTACCGGCAGTCCCTTGGTTTTGTTCATCACCTAAATCTAAGGACCGGTTCGTGGAGCAACCACCCATGAAAACCGTACAGCCACGAGTCCAAGAATGGGCGCGGCCTGGCGTATTACATTGTGGAGACCAGTTTTGTGCGTGCCAAACGGCGGTGCGAGGAAGGCGGGTATGCTGGAATCGTCGGGAGAGAGATGTGTGGGGACAGGAGAGTTACTCCTCGGAACCTTCTGGCACAAGAGGGGGCCTCTAGGGGTCAAGGGTATACTTCCCCTATCGGTGGAACCTTAGTGGGCACGTACAAGCTGGAGGAAGCTGTGGAAAAGCCTTGTTGTGATCTCCTGGCCGCACACCTAAGGAAGTGTGCATGTGCTTGGCCGGCATGGCATAAAGGAGACTTTAGTCCACCTGGCAACAGGGGATGGAATCACAACTCGTGGGGAAATGTGTACAACCTCTGCAGAGTGAAAACTGTCATGACAGCCGTGCTCGCGGTCAAGAGCGGCATGGACCCTCACACGATTAGTTGGGAATGGTTGGATGGGTAGTCACAGTGGGGTAACTGTGATTGGGTACAGGTGGAGTAACCTGTAGAGACGTACAGGGTAGTTGGAACCCTTGATTTTGGCAAGGTGGAGTAACCTTGGCCGTTTGGAGATATATATCACATAGTAAATAGGAGGTGCTTTTATTAAATGTTTTACTACCGCGTTTATGCAAATAATCCCCTATAAGCTTTTCTTGTTATCAGCCAACATTTCATACTTTCCCCCACTTGCTGAGTACTCTATGTACTCACGCGGATCCAAAACCACCTTTTGCTTATTGCTCAGTGAAAGAAGACATCGAGGAGTACTTGAAGATGGAGAAGCGGTGTTCTAGGCATGCGGTCTTCCGGTCGACTTCCTGTGGGATTGAAGGACGCCAACGTTTAGATTTATTTTTTTCCGCTGCAATGTAATCTTTTCTTTTAGACCATTTGGTCATTCTTGTAATAATGTTATCGATTTAATAAAGATATTGTTCTTTTATCACATATATTGTCCTGTGTGCGTGAAAATTGATCCTGGGCACGCATACAGATGCATTTGGTTTTGGTCATTGAAACCGGGTGTGACAAGGATAAGGAAATACTAAAACACAATCACCTCGTGTAACCACAAAATAATATGATCACACACCAAGATCCAAGTATGAACGAAGAACTAAGAACAAGAACTAGCTATGAACTAGAACTATGAACTAGCACTACACCCCTCTTGGATCTTGCCCTCTCCCCTATTCTACTAGTATACAAGAGGCCCTGGGCCTTTGGGATAGGAGTGTTGCTTTGTGTTTCTTGTGTCTTGTGTGTCTTGGAGGGGAGGGGGTACCCCTTTATTTATAGACCTGGAAGGTCGGCAACTTTGAGGCGGTTCCCATGGTCGGTGGCATTAATTGCAGGTGGAACCGACCTTCAGAGGTCGGTTGTGAACCGCCATAGGAAGATGGGCCAGGGGGACCTCCCTGGCAGGTCGGCCGACCTGGCCAAAGGGGTCGGCCGACCTGGCCTGGGCCCCACTAGGCCTGGTCCTCCTCTGGTGCCTTCCTCTGGTCCTCTTCACTCCTGATCCAGTTGCAATGTGTAGTCTTGGGGCTTTATTCTTGGGTTTTGGGCTTTTGGAGTGAAGTCTTTATTCCGGGGAAAATTCCGTTGATGTGAAGTCCATGAATTGTGCGTCCTTTTCCCCGTTTTCCTGTGGATTGCACCTGCACTCATAGATATACCAAGACTAGTGGAATTTGTTAGCAATAAGCCCAACTTCTACTCTTGGTGTTGGATTTTGGTTATAGAGTGCAGACGGTTGACGGTAAAAGATATGCTATAACGACCGTCAACAGTCATCTGATTTTTTTTATGAATGCGGTGAAGACATTCTGTTTGAAGATATGATTGAGAGGGCCGAAGAGCTCCCTCCTCGTTTGGTCCCCTCGGATGTGAACCCAAGCTCCTTCCGTGTCATAGTTGTTGCTACTGAGAACGAGGGTAGGGTACGGACTGCGGTCTTCTCCTCGATTAAAACGAATTGGTCAGTTGGGCCATGGAAAAAAGTCGCCCCGTTTGGTAATCTGGAGTTTACGGACATTGCCTCGATCGGCAACAAGTCCCTGTACTGGGGTAACGGAGATCGCAAGTGTCTACTGGTACTCGATCAAGCATCGTTGGAATTCTCCACTATTCAGCTCCCAGACGATGTGCGATTCCCAGATTTGACTCCCTCTCAGCTTAGTCGAGTTCGGTATGGCTTCGGAGGAGTAGAAGGCGGAAAACCTTGCGTTGTTGTCACACAGGAACTACTCTTAATCGTGTTCGTGCGCGAAAGCAGTCCCAATGGGGATGAGTGGGTGACGAGAAATACCATGGACTTGATCAGTCAACTGATTGAGCTGTTACCAGAAGAAATAGAGGATTGTGATCATATTGCAGATAGGTTCAAGATTCATGGAATCGTTCATGAAACCTTGTTTTTTTATGTGTTGTATCATCCTATGCGGGAAGAACCTCACTGGTGCCTATCCATGCGCCTGGATACAATGAAGCTGAAGAAGTTGTTCAGGTGTACTAGCCGTGATTCTAATAAATTTCCGTACTTCGTCGGTGGCCTTCTAGCAGCATCGATGCTAAGATGTTGTGTTAGAAAAGGGTATGTACTATTTTATTATGATTCTAGTTGTGTATTAATTTGCTGGACACATCAGCTGACGGATGTGCTGCGCTTTATATTAATTTTTTTTATAAGTCATATTTGGGAGAAGTAGATATTATTGACATCATCTTACTGAAACTGGAATGCCATTGACAACAATTTTCTTTGATCTCGTTCAAGGTATGGTAGCACGAGCTGAAATAAAGGACACGGGAACGTCCCCGTCTCGAAATTTTATAACAAGGTATCGTCCCGTGACGGGTTCTCCCTTGACTGTTCAGTCCTCTGATTGCTCGCACCTTATATACACGTATTATGTGTTGCGCTTTGTATCAATTTCATCTTATTAGTTATAGTTTGCATCGAATGTTGTTATTATTGACGTCAGCTACTGAAACTTGAATCGCATTGCCAACAAGAATGGTTTGGTAGCACGAGCTGAAACCGGGGACCGTTCAATAGGATAGTTTAACCTTTAATGGACAGCCTTTATCGTGTGCCTATAGTTTGAGCAATTAAAAGTAACATTTGTATCATCTTGGTTAAGAACAGATGTAGCTATAACGTGAGATACCATGTTATTTTCTCTAGAGATGTGAGTAGAGTAGTGGAGTGGAGCCTTCTATCTCGTCCTATGAAATAAAGCCGTTGACCGTTGCCCAAGGGATCGTCCCGTGCATTGCTCTGAGAAGTGAGAATGCTTTCCTCTGAGAACAGTATTGTCTGGTGCCTGACTTAAATTGTCTACAGCCCCAAGCGCCACTGACGCACCCACATGTTTGCATCGCGAGAATCCCCCACCCCATCCCCACCCACAACTTGAGTGTTTTCCCCCGCGGCTCGGAGCAGAGGAGCCCTACACAAATCAAAGGGGACGAACAAGCAGGGATCGGCGTCGGTGATGGCGAGTGCTTCCGGCTCACTCGGCGATGACCTTGAGGTATCAATTCTTGCCCGAGTCCCCTGCCATAAGACGCTTCTCAACGCGATGTACGCGAAAAAGGCGTGGCGAAAGTGGCTGTATTCGCCGAAGTTTCTCGAGTTTTGCAGCCTGCACTTAGGGCCGCCACTCCTCGGCTGTTTCATCAACGAATCTATCTTGGCGAGGATTGACGGTCCTTTGCTTCCCTCTTTCTGCATCAATAGGGATTGTGATCCGAAGATCAACGCCGTTGTTAAAAATGGGGACTTCTTCCTCACCAAAGTGCTCAATCTTTCTAGTAGTGAAACGGTTAGGTGGAACATTGCCGACTGCATTGACGGATTGCTACTTCTGGTGATTCTGTTACGTGGAAGTTCGTGGTGTACAACCCAATGACGAGATGGTCATCTGATGTTTTTGATTTCTTCCGTGATTAGATTGTGTGGGATGATCTTATTGCGATGCCTCATCTCTACCCTCCCCGTTTGGTCCGCTCGGATGCGGACCCAAACTCCTTTCGTGTCGTAGCTCTTGCTACCGACAAAGGGAGTAGGGTACGGGTTTTGGTCTTCTCCTCGTCTGAAATGAAGTGGTCAGATTATCCATGGAAAGAAGTCGCCCCATTTAATTTTAACCTGAACCGTCCAGACCTTGGCTCGATCGGCAACAAGTCCCTGTACTGGGGTTACACAGATAGCAGCTATCTACTGGCACTCAATAAAGCATCATTGAAATTCTCAAATATTGAGCTCCCGGGCGAACTGCAACCCGCAGCCGCGGATGAGGCTTCCGCGGAATATTGTTTCAGAGAAGTTGAGGGCGGAAAACCTTATGTCATTGCCACACGGTATCTAATCTTTCAAGTATTCAATCGCGCAAGTGATCCCGATGGGGTTGAAAGGTGGGTTCTGGAAGAGACCATTGACTTGACCGATGCCCTGAAGGTGCTGTTTGTTGGGGGAACAACTCCTTGGAAGGTGATGCGAAGCCCCCAACGTGTATATGAATTCGGTCTGCTAAGGTGCGAAGTTCTCCGCGAAGGTGTAAATCATCAAACATGGCGAAGCCCCTCAAATGTCCGCGTTGCTGGACGGAGGGTGCTTAGACCTGAGAGAATTCGAAATGGAGCAAATGATGTCACTGGCTCGTGGCCTCCTCCTCCTCATAGTGGGGGTCTGGTCCTATTTATGGACCCGACCTGTACTGTTTACATAGTGTATTACAAAAGGGCCCTTCGTAGGTACCCTTCGTAGGTTACCAAGTACCCTTCGTAAGTACCCTTCGTTGGTTACCAAGTACCCTTCGTAGGTACCCTTCGTATGTACCCTTCGTATGTAGCTAAGACCCTTCGTATGTAACTAAGACCCTTCGTATGTAGCTAAGGACCTTCGTATGTAGCTAAGACCCTTCGTATGTCCTTGGGATCCTTTACAATGGCTCTCTCTATGAGTTAGCTAGGGATCATAGGATATCTTCCCAACATTAGCCCCTCATCTGTGACTGTCTTATGGAACATTGGGGGGAGTTGATGCAAACTCTTGTGGGTCCCTAGCAAACTCCTCTTCTTCTTCTTCTTTTTCTTCTTCTTCTTTGGTGTTGTATTCTTGAATGTTCAAGTTTGAGGATGATTTGAGCTTTGGGAGGCCGAATGGTAAAGTCAACATGAGCCCCTTAGGCCTACGTTAAAGTACTCGAGTCGGGTATACGGGCTTCGTGTCTTGGAAGACCGAATATGTAGACCATATGAGCCCCTCAAGCGTGCGTCGAAGTAGTTAATGTTGAGTGTACAAGCTTCGTGGCTTGGTTGGCCGAAGGCATCGACGATGTGAGCCCCTCAAGCGCACGTCGAAGTTGTTGATGCTGAGTGTACTGGCTTCGCGCCTTTGAAGGCCGAAGGTGAAGACAACGTGAGCCCCTTAGGCGCATGTCAAAGTTGTCGAAGTCAAGTGAACATGCTTCGCATCTTGGAAGGCCGAAGGTATATATATTTGTGAATGCCGAGGGTGAAGTAGAGAAGGATAACTCCTTTGAGTTATGTACTTTAAGTCGATCGAGAGATTTGATTCCTGCAAGATAGGCTTAATGTACCATTAGAGGTTTTAGCCCTTAGATCTGAGTCAATAGATGAGCTGCCTTGTTCTGAGGTCAACGATTTTTTGACTCTTTGTTCCACTTGGAATGCTTTGTCATATAATCATACTTTAATTAGATTCTTCATTATATGAGTAGACGCTTTGGCAAATAATAGTATGCTTCGATACAGATGGGTCATATTGAACTCTCTGTTTGATAATGATCGTTTGAAGGATGACACCTTTGATTAAATGTGTGAGACTTTTTCTTGAATTTTGAGTTCGAAACTCGTGGAAGATGACACCTTTGAACTAGGTGTGAGAGCCTTCGTTCATGAACTTTTAGTTCGATAATTCTTTGAAGAATGACACCTTAGACTTAGGTGTGAGGGCTTTCATTCATGAACTTTTAGTTCGCTAATTGTTTGAAGGATGACACCTTCGACTTAGGTGTAAGAGCCTTCGTTCTTGAACTTTTACTTCGATAATTTTTTGAAGGATGACACCTTCGACTTTAGGTGTAAGAGCCTTCGATCCTGAACTTCTTGTTCGATAATGGTTTGAAGGGTGACACCTTTGACTTAGGTGTGAGAGCCTTCGATCATGAACTTCTTGTTCGATAATCGTTTGAAGGGTGACACCTTTGTCTTAGGTGTGAGAGCCTTCGATCATGAACTTCTTGTTCGATAATCGTTTGAAGGATGACACCTTTGACTTAGGTGTTAAAGCCTTTGTTTATGAACATTTAGTTCGATAATCCTTGTTCTTCTAGGCCTTGTGTGGCCTGACGTCACTTCAAGGTCCATCACCTTCTCTTGAGGTGAGTGGCCCTTTGTTTCTTTTTCTTTCCTCTGAGCTTTTAGCCCGAATCATATGCGAGCTTTTAGCTCATGTATTTTCTTAGTTGATAAGTAATGGTTTGGAGAGACGAAGGCCCTCTTTTTTATTATTCTCTTTGTGTGAAGAAGGTGTGGCCTTTTCTTCATCATAGAGAAGGCTTCATCGTTACGGAAGGCTTCGTCATCATGAAGAAGGCCCTTCTCTTAGGTAGAGAAGGCTTTGTCATCGTAGAAAGAGCTTCTCTTATGTAGAGAAGGCTTAGTCATTGTAGAGAATGCCCTTCTCTTAGGTAGAGAAGGCTTAGTCATTGTAGAGAAGGCTTCGTAATCATAGAGAAGGCTTCTCTTCATATGGAGAAGGCTTCATCATCTTGGAGAAGGCTTCTTCCAGATGGAGAAGGCTTATTTCGTGTAGAGAATGCTTCTTAATCATAGAGAAGGCTTCTTATCACTTGGAGAAGGCTTTGTTGTTGTAGAAAAGGCTTCTTCATAAAAGAGAAGGCTTCATCATCATAGAGAAGGCTTCGTCGTTATAGAGAAGGCTTCGTATCACCTAGTGAAGGCTTCATCATTACTTGGAGAAGGCTTCTCTTAGTAGAGAAAGCTTATTTGTCGTAGAGAAGGCTTCATAATCATAGAGAAGGCTTCTTATCACTTGGAGAAGGCTTCGTTGTTGTAGAGAAGGTTTCTTCATTATAGAGAAGGCTTCATCATCATAGAGAAGGCTTCGTCGTTATAAAGAAGGCTTCGTATCACCTAGCGAAGGCTTCGTCATTACTTGGAGAAGGCTTCTCTTAGTAGAGAAAGCTTATTTGTCGTAGAGAAGGCTTCTTATCACTTGGAGAAGGCTTCGTTGTTGTAGAGAAGGTTTCTTCATTATAGAGAAGGCTTCATCATCATGGAGAAGGCTTCGTTGTTATAAAGAAGGTTTCGTCTCACCTAGCGAAGGCTTCGTCATTACTTGGAGAAGGCTTCTCTTAGTAGAGAAAGCTTATTTGTCGTAGAGAAGGCTTCGTAATCATAGAGAAGGCTTCTTATCACTTGGAGAAGGCTTTGTTGTTGTAGAGAAGGTTTCTTCATTATAGAGAAGGCTTCATCATCATGGAGAAGGCTTCGTCGTTATAAAGAAGGCTTTGTATCACCTAGTGAAGGCTTCGTCATTATTTGGAGGAGGCTTCTCTTAGTAGAGAAAGCTTATTTGTCATAGAGAAGGCTTTGTAATCATAGAGAAGGCTTCTTATCACTTGGAGAAGGCTTCGTTGTTGTAGAGAAGGTTTCTCTTGAAATGGAGAAGGCTTCGTCATCTTGGAGAAGGCTTCTTCCTGATGGAGAAGGCTTATTTGTTATAGCGAAGGCTTCTCTTGAAATGGAGAAGGCTTCGTCATCTTGGAGAAGGCTTATTTGTTATAGCGAAGGCTTCTCTTGAAATGGAGAATGCTTCGTCATCTTAGAGAAGGATTCTTCCTGATGGAGATGGCTTATTTGTAGTAGAGAAGGCTTCTCTTGAAATGGAGAAGGCTTCATCACCTTGGAGAAGGCTTCTTCCTGATGGAGAACGCTTTGAAATGGAGAAGGCTTCTTCATCTTGGAGAAGGCCATTCTCTTTGATAGAGAAGGATTAGTCGTTGTAGAGAAGGCTTCTCTTCATATGGAGAAGGCTTCGTCATCTCGGAGAAGGATTCTTCCTGATAGAGAAGGCTTAATTTGTTATAGCGAAGACTTCTCTTGAAATGGAGAAGGCTTCGTCATCTTAGAGAAGGATTCTTCCTGATGGAGAAGGCTTATTTGTAGTAGAGAATGCTTCTCTTGAAATGGAGAATGCTTCGTCATCTTAGAGAAGGCCCTTCTCTTTGATGGAGAAGGCTTATTTGTAGTAGAGAAGGCTTCTTTTGAAATGGAGAAGGCTTCGTCATCTTGGAGAAGGCCCTTCTCTTTGATAGAGAATCATTAGTCGTTGTAGAGAAGGCTTCTCTTCATATGGAGAAGGCTTAGTCATCTCGGAGAAGGATTCTTCCTGATAGAGAAGGCTTAATTTGTTATAGCGAAGGCTTCTCTTGAAATGGAGAAGGCTTCGTCATCTTGGAGAAGGCTTATTTGTTATAGCGAAGGCTTCTCTTCATATGGAGAAGGCTTCATCATCTTGGAGAAGGCCCTTCTCTTTGATAGAGAAGGATTAGTCGTTGTAGAGAAGGCTTCTCTTCATATGGAGAAGGCTTCATCATCTTGGAGAAGGGCCTTCTCTTTGATAGAGAAGGATTAGTCGTTGTAGAGAAGACTTCTCTTCATATGGAGAAGGCTTCGTCATCTCGGAGAAGGATTCTTCCTAATAGAGAAGGCTTAATTTTTTGTAGAGAAGGCTTCTCTTGAAATGGAGAAGGCTTCGTCATCTTAGAGAAGGCTTCTTCCTAATGGCTTCGTCATCATAGAGAAGGCTTCTCTTTGATAGAATCCAAAAAAGGAACGAAGATTAATATACAACATATGCAAAAAATAAGATATATCAAATAAGATATAGCATATGCAAAGAAGGCTTCGTTATCCTGGAGAAGGCCCTTCTCTCTGATAGAGAAGGCTTCGCCCACGAAATTTTGTCACCGTAGAGAAGGCTTCTCACCACTTGGAGAAGGCTTCTCTTCGCATCGTGATTGTAGTCTTGTGTTCTTGTTGTCATGGGTTCGATCCCCACGGACGGCGCCAAATGTTGGGGGAACGACTCCTTGGAAGGTGATGCGAAGCCCCCAACGTGTATATGAATTCGGTCTGCTAAGGTGCAAAGTTCTCCGCAAAGGTGTAAATCGTCAAACATGGCGAAGCCCCTCAAATGTCCGCGTTGCTGGACGGAGGGTGCTTAGACCTGAGAGAATTCGGAATGGAGCAAATGATGTCACTGGCTCGTGGCCTCCAAAAACTGTCCTCCTCATAGTGGGGGTCTGGTCCTATTTATGGACCCGACCTGTACTGTTTACATAGTGTATTACAAAAGGGCCCTTCGTAGGTACCCTTCGTAGGTACCCTTCATAGGTTACCAAGTACCCTTCGTAAGTATCCTTCGTTGGTTACCAAGTACCCTTCGTAGGTACCCTTCGTATGTACCCTTCGTAGGTTACAAAGTACCCTTCGTATGTAGCTAACACCCTTCGTATGTAACTAAGACCCTTCATATGTAGCTAAGGCCCTTCGTATGTCCTTGGGATCCTTTATAATGGCTCTCTCTATGAGTTAGCTAGGGATCATAGGATATCTTCCCAACACTGTTACCAGTAGAGATACCTGCAGCGGGACCTCTTCATTTTGTTAGACATATAAATTTTCATGGAATCATTCAGGAAACCGTGTTTTTTGATGCATTGTATCCTGGTGGCTACACTGTACCTCACTGGTTCCTATCCTTGCGCCTGGATACAACGCAAATGCTTCAGAAGCTGTTCAGTGGTACTCTAGATACTAAGAAATACCCGTACTTCATCGGGTGGCCTTCTAGCAACATTGATGGCTTCCGGGGGGGGGGGGGGGGGGGCTTTAGAAAAGGATATGTACTGTTTTATTATGATTCTACATTGTGTATTTGCTGGACTCATCAGCATAAGGATGTACTATGTTTTGTAATATTTGTCCATAGCTTCGTGTGAACCAAATGCCGAAACAATGTCATCCTATGTGTCAATTTCGTCTTATCGGTCATAATTTGCATCGAGCGTTGTCACCATTGACCTCAGCGAACTCAAACTGGAATGCCCTTGGTAACAGTTTTCTATGATCTCGTTTGGTAGTACAAGCTGATTTTAGCACGTTGTTCAAGGTTTGGTAGCACGAGCTGAAACTGGGGCGTTCATAGGATGGTCACGTGGTCGAAAATTTTGAACCGGGGAACATCCGTGATCTCGTTCCACGTTTAGTAGCAACCAGGGATCGTCCCTCCTTTTGAACAGAGAACAGGGGATTGACCCGTGCCTGCGTTCTCGCACGGCCATTATATCATCTCGTTCGCGTTTTGGTAGCAAAAACTGGAGTGTTCACAAGATCGTCTGAGGTACTACCGCACGTTCCCCTTACAGTCCAATTCCATACATTATTACTTTGTCTAAAAAGATAGAATAACCTTGTCCAATACAATTGCCAAAAAAATACAATTACTTTGTCCTCAAATAAAAATTATTCTGCACTCGGAAAAAAACTGTCCTCGAATTAAAACCTCACATGTTCGAATCGAACAAGAAATTAAGAAATGTACGATCAATGTATCTCTCCAGTTTATTCTCTTCGAGTTACTGTACCTCTCTGTCATACGCGGCTGAAGTAGTCGTCGCGGCAGCCACCTTGGAGTTGGAGTTGGTGTCGGTGTCCTCGTTACCTAAAGAAGAATGAGAAGACTGCATCTTGAAGCCGGGTTCTTGCTTGGCCTTGTTGTCTGCAAAAGAGCATGAACTTTCGACCTGGGAGACAGCGTCGTGCTGGGCTTTCTGATCTGAAGAAGAACGCGCAGGAGACGGAGTCCCGTTGGGAAAAGTAGGGGCCTTTGCCGCAGGAGTAGCAGCGGAACCCTCATGTACAGGTTTCATCTCTGCCGGCCTTGCTAAAATATCGCGGCATACCCCACTAATCAATGCAGTATCTTCTTGATATTTTTTGTCAATCAAACCAGTGGGTTGCCCCGAACCCGTAAGCATCACGAGTTGCGTCTCTGGTCCACCAACAGAGACAGGCGGCTCTTCTAACAGAGGTGGGCACTGATTTTTTGCCACTGCCGGCGGAGAAGGTTGGACCACGGTACCATTAAAATGATCCTATTTTTCCAGCCGCTTCAGTAACTCTGTCATCTTCTGCTCGCTACGCTCGTATATCCTATGAAGCTGCTCAAACTTCATGACCCACTACTCAAGCAAAATTTTGTTTTGTGCCATTATTTGTTGAGCCCCTTCCACCATATTGTCCTGGCCTGCCAACTTCATCAGCACGACATCAGTGGCCGTTGTCACCGGTTCATGAACAGTTGATTTGGAGCCCGAGCCGCTTGGCTCATGTTGGCGTGGGCCTCCCATTGGCAGTGGCTCAATAATAATGTCATCGTCATCGCTTCCACTCGCAACATCCAACACAATCGCTTGGTTTGGATTTGACAGGTCAACTTGGAGGTTAGCCTGACTACCTCCAGCACACTGATCAACTGTTGGGTGCATGTCAATGCCATGAATCGTGTCCCTCTGGCCACGGTGTCCTCCTCTTAGTGAAGATGGCGTGTACGGGGTGAATGATGACGATGACATCTTGTACTTCTCTTGGTACCTTCGCTTCCTCATCTGACTTAGAAAGAACGATATGAAGTGAGCGTATGGCAGCTGTTGGGACAACAACATCCCATCAAGGATGACATCCTCAATCTCACAAAGTAAAAAGTCCACAATGTCGAACGCTTGGCCAGTCATGATGCAAAGAAGAAGCCATTGCTGAAGACTAGTGATGGTCTCATCATTGGGGATCCGTGGTAACAAGGTCCTCCTCAATGCCCTGTGAACCACCTTCGCCTCTGGGCTAAGCAAGGTAGGTGTGCGGTACGATGATCCAACTGTGAAGGCGTCACCAAAAAGCGTAATCACCTCCCCCTCTGCAGGGAAGTTGGCAGTGACCAAAGCACGGCGAGGTGGGAGTGCATCTCCATACACTAAGTTATGTAGACACCTTTCGGAGTGAAGATCAACTCTGAGAAGTCCAGCTAACTCCTCTCTTGTGATTGTGCATCTGTGATTCTCAAAGATGAATGAGATATAACTTCTGTCAATAGGAACCCAAAGTGTAGCATAGAAAACTTTGACCCATTCCTTGACATATCTGCTGTGCTGTGAAACTAAATCACTCAATCCCTTGAATCTTTCAAAGTATGTAGAGATGTTGACACCACCCGAGGCTCTATTCAGAAGTGCCCAGTCCAGTGTCTTGTGTTGAAATAGCTTGATTTTCATCAGATTCCAGGAGTGCATCAAACTCATCTGAGTAGCAGTCAATAAACCAGTGTCTCCTTGGAACCAATCATCTTCTGGTACATCGCGTAACCTTCTGATCTTCCTACTACCGGCGCCTCTCAGATCCATCAACGGCTAATCTTCAGCTGGGGGGTGTTCTTCTTGCTCTGCATACTCCTCATAGTCGGGACCCGAAGTACGCTCAGTTAAGATATGCCGCTTCTTTCTATTACCCTCCAGAGGCATCGTCGTTCTAGGCCTCTTGTTCATAGGACGGATCCCACCTCGTGCCCGTGCATAACCGAGACCACGATTGGCCGAGGTACCTACTGTCTTAACCTCAGTGATCTGCTGTAAACTGGATCTGCCTCTCTGCCACGTCTGGGGATCAGATGTCTGGGCATGAGTGACCACAGTGTAACACCCCAGCCCAGAGTACGGCTCCAGACCCGTACGCCTGCAGTGCGGGCCCCACCTAACAGTAGCAACTCTTACGCTTTCGTCCTCGCTTCGCGTAAAAGGGTTAACCCGGTTACTACTGCACCCAGGACTGAGTATTTAAGCTGGTCCAGCTCCCGGTGAATATCCGATATGGGACTAAACTCGCAGTGCTACACTTCCGCGCAGCTACAGTGTTCTGTGGCTACAGTACTCTGGCGCTACAGTACCGCGGCCCAATGGGCCCGGCCACGGGCCGAACAACTGGCCGATTCTATTTTTTTTTTTTGCTTGAATTAACATCCTGAATGTTACATTCCCCCCCCCCCCCCCTTTAGAACTCGACGTCCCGTCGAGCGACCAGCTTACCCCCCCCCCCCCTGACTCTTCGAGTCATCCAGGGGACACTTGGTTCCGCTCTCTCACGAAGGGAGAAAGGAAACAACTTCCATTTCACGGTTTCTTGTGCCATGCCTTGGATCACGATGCATGAACACACTTGCTCAAACTCTCGCAGATGGTGATATGGATTTTCTTGGTCAGTTCCAGAGAAGGGTCGGTTTTTTACCATGGTTATAAAAGTGGGGTGGATCATATAGCCGGATGTGGAAATGGGTTTGGAGGATGGTGGTGGCTCAAATGACATTCCCCTTGGAGCAGAGAAGGATTGGATTGTAGGTTCTGGCTCCATGATAAATGTTTTTGGTATTTTTCAAGGAAGGGATAGGAATGATGGATGGTGAAAGATTGATGATGGATAAGAAATAAAAGAAAAAGGATAAAAGGATACAATACGAGGACCAACTAGGTTCGAAGATAAAAAGCAACTACCGTTACCTGGCAACGGCGCTAGAAATGCTTGTTGGTATTTCTTAACGTCACAGATAAATCCGCAAGCGTACGGAGAATACCGTTGTAGCACTTCACCCGTGAGTATTCAAGGGTATCGTTATTTATATTATCCCAAGGGAACGGAGAGGAATTATCTACTAGTCTAGCTGGTCCAAGGACACGAGGAAGGATGGTAGGTATGGGTAGAGAGGATTCCTATGGATAAAGTTCTATTTGGAACAAGGAAGAGTAGACACAGCAGGGCTGTCACCACCTACCGGCAAACTCCCCTACTAGGACACATGACACTAGGGCTATTAAGTCCCTAGGCCAGTCCTAGGGTCACGCGACAACAAGGCAATTAAGTCCTCGCTGCCAGACCGATTCCAAGAAGTCAATTCCCTAGAACAGAAAGGACTAAGCACAGCAGGGCTGTCACCACCTACTGGCGACCCTCTCCTAGGACATGTGACACCAGGGCTATTAAGTCCCTATGCCAGTCCCAAGGTCACGTGACAGCAAGGCAATCAAGTCCTCCCTGCCAGACCTATTCTAGTTCACAAGACTAAAGATAAATTCTGCCTCTAAATGCTTACTTGAATAGAACGATGATCATGCAAGCAAGTAAAGGAAGAACTTATACTAGAATAGAAACAAACAATCCAAAAGGAGATCGAGAGTACTTACTTGTAATGAAGATAAACGACGAACGAACGATGAACGAACGACGAACGAACGATGAACGAACGAAGAACACTTCACTATAAATAAGTATCCCCCAAGATACAAGATTTGGGCCAAGTCCTCACAAAGGGAGAACTACCCTTCTCTCCTACCCTACTCTCTCCCTACTCTACGAGTGTACAAATGGCTCTAGGCCCTTGGGAGTGGAATGAGGCTCTCCTTCTTGTGTGTTCTTGAGGGGAGGGGGTACCCCTCTATTTATAGTCTTGAGTAGGTCGGTTTGGGGGCCTCCACCGCCTCAATGCACCGCCTCAACGCATTAAATGCAGGCAGAACCGACATCAGGAAGGCGGTGGCGACCAGCCAGAGAAAGATGGGCCAGATTGGCCACTGTAGCAGGTCGGCCGATCTCACTGTAGCAGGTCGGCCGACCCCCCCTTGGCCCATTTGGCCTTGGGTTTTGGCCGAGGGGTCCTCCTTGATGTCTTGTTCAATGATCTTCGTGCATTGGCCCAAGTTGGTTGAGTTTTGTATGACTTTTGATCCATATCTTGTTGGGCTGCCTGTGCTGATTTTCTCGGAGTGATGTGTTGTGGCCTTCTTGATGTGAATTCCCTCCTTTTGATATGAAATGTACCTGCACTCACAAATTCACCAACACCCGTGGAAATCGTTAGTAATAAACTCCTACCACTATGTTTGGTGTTCATTTTATTTCTTTTATGCAGGTAATTGACGGTCAAAAGTGGTACTTAAGGGCCGTCAACAACTCCCTAAATGGTGGTAAGTATACAAGAGTACGGAATTTGCACTAGTGTTGCACATGTGTGGGGCGTGTATGCTTCACCTTGTCACATAGCATTGAAAACTAGAACAGCACTTTTGGACAAAACAATTCTAGCAGGTTCAAATCCAGAGTTTTTATGTGCTGCAAGACAAGGTAAAAATTTCTCCTTTGTTTTGGTTCACACTTCCCTTCCCTTTAGTGAGTCTATTCCTACAAGCTTCACTCAAATCCTACCTTCTACCAAATGAGGCTTGTATGTGGAACTTGATGAGGATATGCATATTTGTCATGCGTATGTTGTAAAGCTAAAGAATAAATCTCAAGAGACATGGCAACTCTTTATATCTCGGTCATATGGAAAATGGTGACGGAGGGGGAGAAGATGAACACACACTGATGGAGATGGTTTTGCAAACTTTTGGCCTTCTTTTATGCTCATACTCAAGATGTTTATGATAAGAACCTTAGTGCATATTTGCAAACCATAGAGTCTCTTTTTCTCTTTTTTTTTTTAAGACTCCATGATGCATTGGCACTAGCGATGACAGGTTCATGAGCATTTTTGAAATATTCATGAGCTTTTTGATATAGACCCAAAAGATTTTGCAAATGAAGTGATGATGGATGGATGGAGATGTTTGATGATTTTTCAAACATTCCTTTTTGGTGGAAAGAAAACTAAAACTCACGCGAAGGAATAATGACCGAGATTTAGAGTGCTTACTCTCAAAAGCATTTAAACCTTAACAAAACTCAACACATGAGCAAATGGCTATGACTGAGGATGTCTATATCTGTATGATATGACTTTGGTAGGTCAATAAATCCTTACAAGGGAAGTGTTTACAAAACGAAAGTGTTTTTGGTACTTGCAGCAATTAGAATGAAAACATCTCTGAACTTTTACCATGCTAAGAACTGCAAAAATCTTAATCATGCCATATCATAGTTCACAATGCTTAGACTTGGTGTGACGTATGCAACCCACAAAATGTAGCAACACAAGTGATGTGACTATGCTCAAGTATAAATAACACACATGTCAGGAGTAGAGGTTGCATCAATGCGACACAAGGGGAGCTATCATGTAACTACTTATCATTTCCTTTAAGTGTAGCAATCACCAAGATTCTAGCATTTTTATTCAAAACAGGGAGTATTTTATTGATCGATAAAAATACTTACCTGGCGGTCCTCCCCAAGCTTGAGTCTTTGCGAGACTTAAGCTTGTGTTGAATCGCCGACTTACCTGCGGGTCCTCCCCAAGCTTGAGTCTTTGCGAGACTTAAGCTTGAATAGGCCGCCTCCTCTATCCTTCTTGTACCTGCAAAAATAATGAGGGTGATACATGTGGCTAGCCCCTAATGGGCATCGCCGGGAACCTTACTATTTTTGGTGTTTTTATATTTTATAATTTTTATTTTGTTTTTCTAAGTTTAATGAAAAAGCAAGTGCCAGGCCTGGCTAAAGGATAACGATTGGGATGGCCTCCCCAATCGGAGGGCTCTCGTTTTTACGTCTTTGAGCTAGGCATTCTCCTTCTTGTTCAGCTCGATTGGACCTCGCTCGCCGGAGAATCAAGCGGTGTAGAGGTTCCTTCTTTCTTCCGCCATACTTTGGTTGACTTCTTTGTGCTTGTGGCGGCGACCATTGTTGTAGGCGCCAATGTTGTACTCTCCTCTATGGGTACCTTTGTTGCCCGTTTGTTCTTGGCGCGCCTAGCTCTCCTCCTCCTTAGCGACTTTGACTCGCCTGTTGTTTCTTGAAGTGCCGAGGGTGCTTGTGGCGTCTTGGGCTGCGCAGGTACTTTCTTCGGGCTTCTCCAATAATTGGCTGGCCGTCTTTCCATTTCTCTTGCCAGGTAGTTCATCATGTGTGTGATGAGCTTGTCTGGCTGCGGCATGGGTGGAGTGATCTCAATCTTCTCCACTTCTCTCGGGTTCTTTCCATAGAAGACCCTCACTTGGTTGCACTGCTCAACTTTAGGCTTGAAGTTGAATGTTTCTTCTCTGCCGTTGAAATCCAAGTGTATTTCTCCGGCCCCCACATCGATATTGGCATTGGTGGTGCTCAAGAACGGCCTCCCAAGGATGAGAGGAGTTTTAACATCCACCTCCATATCCAATACGACGAAGTCGACGGGGACGAAGAAATTCCTTATCTGCACAGGGACGTCTTTGGCTATTCCAGCAGGTTGACGTACTGACTGATCCGCGAGTTGCAAGCACATGGCCGTCGGGGTTAATGGACAATTCAGCTTGTCGTATACCACCTTTGGCATGACGCTCACACTTGCGCTCAAGTGACATAGTGCCTGAGAGAAATGCTGGCTGCCAATTGAGCACGGTATGGTAGGACATCCGGGGTCCTTCTTCTTTTCTGGTAGGGTGTTCAAGATGGCTGCACTGCATTCTTCAGTTAGCTTCACCACTTCCATTGCTGGGATTGGGCGCTTGTTGTTGAGGATATCCCTGAAATACCTAGTGTAGGTAGGAACCTGCATGGCATCAAGCAAAGGGATGTGCACATATATATGCCTAATGGCCTCAACAAATTTATCAAAACGCTCATCAACGGTTAGCTTCTTCCTGCTGTGCGGGAAAGGCAGTCTTGTTGTACCGAAGTACTCGTGAGGGGCCGCTCTTGGTAGGGCTTGCTCGACAGCTAGAGGTTGCATCAATTCCTCAGCGGAGCTCTCTCCTGCGGCTTCCTGTTGTTCCGGGACTTGTTCTTCAGGAACTTTCTTTTCAGGGATCTTCTGTTCGGGAACCTTCTTGATGACTTTCTCCTTGGGAGGTGGTTTGGTCGTCTTCTTCCCTGCACCTTCCGGGTATGGTGGGTCCACCGTTCCACGTCCACCCCTGGTCGTCACTGCATTTACAATCTCCTTGGAGTTGACCTCGGGCTGCCCCTGGAGTCTATTCGTCCTCGGAGGCTGCACAACTGAGGCAATTTGTGCAATTTGTGTTTCTAGCATTTTATTATGGCTCAGCTGGTTTAGCAACGCAGTGCTAAATGACTCTAGCTTAGCATCTATGCTTTCCAAGGCCTTATCAGTAGAAATAAATTTCTTACTAATGCCATCATTGATCTTAACTTGGCCAAGCACTAGATCCTTGATAGAGGGCTCAAAGCGAGAGAAATTACCGTTACCATTACTATTACCTCCCTGGTTTCTGTTGAAGGAGAGGTCGGGCTTGGTGTTCCAGCCGTAGTTGTTCTGGGGACGGAATCCATTGCCATTGTTGAGGAAGTTGCATTCCTCCATGGCGTTGGGGCAATGAATTCCCAGGTGCCCCGTGTTGCCACACTCTTCACACGTCATGCGGGAATCCGCAACCTGCGGATCTTGCGGGGTCTTCATCTTCTCAAGGACTTGATCAAGCTTGAGAGCAAGCATGTCCAAGGCCGCCACTTGATGTACTCCACGTCCCTTGCTTGGGAACACTTGACGTTCGTCGTGGCTTTAGTTGGCCACCACCTTCTCAATCAACTTCTTAGCGTTTGTCACGCTAAGAGAGAAGAAAGAGCCGCCAGAAGCGGCGTCGAGGTGCTCCCTTGCAGTAGGCTTCAGTCCATGATAGAAGCTTTGGATGAGGTGCCATGACTCCATGCCATGATGTGGGCATGCGAGCACGTAGTCTTGCATCCTCGTCCATGCTTCGGAGATGGACTCATCTGCGAGCTGTTGGAAGCCTGTAATCTTGTTACGCAGGGCAGTTGTCTTGCCTGGCGGGAAGAACTTAGCGAGGAAGGCGTTTGAGCACACCTCCCAGGTGTTGAGAGCCTCAACGTTCGCGTAGAACCATTGCAAGGCCTTCCCCAACAGTGAGAATGGAAAGAGCTGCAAGCGAATCTCCTCTTGAGATTGATCCTTGCGTGCAAATGTGTTGCACGTCATCAAGAGCCGCTGGAGGTGAGAGTTTGCATCCTCCGAAGGCTTGCCACAGAAAGTGTTGGGATTCTTCGTAAAGAAAACCCAGCACCGGGTGAAGCACGGAGAGAAAGCGTGAGAGAAAGAGAAGTTGCTTCGCGTGCTTCGAAGAGACTCTGCGCAACACGAAGCCTAGGCTTTTGCATTCATAATCATGTTACATGGCAAAGAGTCGACCCCCTCTCCAATGCACGGGAGGGGGTATTTATACCGTGATCAGGAATTACAAATCGATGCCTAAACTACCCCTGATCACGGGGAATAATGTACAGGATATTCGGTACAAAAATGTCCGGATGGCACAATAGACTTTCGCCATCTTCCCGTCGAGGGTACACCAGAAACCCTAGCTGCTGACGCACTTGTCCTCCGGGCCCACCCATAGGTCTTCGGGTATGCACGAGGCACCCAGCCGAGCCTCGTCCGAAGTCCATAGCCTTCGCGCGGCAGCGACCCTTCGGACGATGGATCTGCCCTTCGTGCCCTGCATCAGGTCCCGCGGATCTTCGGACATGCGCGAGGCGCCCCTCCGAGCTTCGTCCGAAGTCTTGAGCCTTCGGATGACGGAGACCCTTCGGGCGCTCGGTACGCCCTTCGTGCCCAGCATCAATCCCTGCGGAAGGAAATACAAGCTACACACGAAGGGTAATTTGGTTAGCCTGGTTAAACCCTTCGGGCACAAAGAGAGGGCTGCCCGGGATCGAATCCTGCTCCGCGGATCCCCAACAGAAAGGACTGGCCAAGATCATGTTGAGCAGGGCCGGCTTGAGCTCGTAGTCCTTGTTGTTGATGCGTGGGAGGTGTCCCACGCGGATGTTCTCCATGTTCGGTGCGGAGAACTCATGGATCGACTTCTCGACCGGCTCACCCATGTTGTTGTTGGTTGAGATTGAGGCGGGTAGGTCGATGACCGGTGGAGTGGATCCTTCGACAGCCAGAGCTTTGGATGTCGTACGTGCGGAAGGAGGGGTGAGTCTTGCTCTCGCCCTCCTCAAGAACTACTCTGGGTCGGAGTGGAAGTTTTCTGGTAGGTCGAAACCAGTCATGCACGGTCCTGTTTAAAAGTCCACAACAAGAAAACAGGACAAGGGTAAGCCCGCAAAAGTAAGTAAAGTTACTTTCACAATAGTATACAATGTTATACTTCAAAATCCTAGCTGCTACTTCCCCGGCAACGGCGCCAGAAATGCTTGTTGGCGGTGAATATATGCATAATTAATTTTCCATTAATTCCGCAAGCGCACGGAACACCATTGTAGCATTTCACTTTGAAGTATTCCAGGGTTATCGTATTTATATTTTTCTCAGGAAAGTAGAGCGATAGGAAGTTGAAAATGTAACAAAGTAGATACTATTATGCGAAATAACGATACCTTACTTAAGACGGGGGTAAAAGAGGTACATGATATATGGGTGGCACTCACCATATAATCCAAGGAAATAAAAGAGATAGTAGAAGTTACATTGGGAGAACAACGAGATAGAGGCAAAGATTCCTATATGTTAATCTTACATCTATTTACTTTTAGCAATTAATTCTACAAGGTTATATACTATAGCTAAGGTTATGCACACTCAAGTCATGTTGTTTCGGAGCATGGCCATCGTGCCAGAGTTGGTACTGAACCCCAATACTGCAGGTTCCCCCTGGGATCTAACCGCTATTGAGAACCCGGTTGGTTTGCCTTTGAACGTGACGGATTGCAAAGGCCTGAACACGCCTGTCACACGTAGGGCTACCGTCCTCCGTAAAGACACACGCCAATCGTGCATAGGTATAGTTCTAAGCACCGCGCTTACAACTACCCTAGAGGAACTATCCTTGATCGAGAGAATAGCCCTATCTAAGAATGTAGCATAGCTTTCACTAAGCGCGAACTCCATTTCGGCAAAGCACTCACTCATACTACTTAGACACAATCACGAAACCCACAACAAGACTATTATGAGCACTAACTTAACTAAGTAAATAAACTTAAATAGAAAAGAATTACTAAAAGAAATAAATAAAGAATAAACTAAATAATTATATAAATAAATAAAGAGTAATTCTACAAGAGTTAAGATACAAGAACAATACCGAAACTCCGATAAGACTTCCGGAACCTCGAGAAGAGCTCTCACTCTACTCTACTCTACTCTAACTCCCAAATAATAACTCTACTTCTACAAATGAGTAATGCATCTCTTGGATCAGTGAGGTGCGAGTTGTTCCTGCGGACACCAGGGGTATTTATAGGCCCTTTAGGACAGGAAGCATCTTATAGCGCGAGGTGGAGTGGCGGGGCCGCCAAGCCAGGCCGGCCGGCCTACCAGGGGGGGCGGCCAGCCGTCCCTTGTGTCGGTTCCCCACCGCCTCTTGCGTGGACGCTCCAGATTGCCTCCTGAAGTCGGTCCGAAGGTCGGTTACTTCGTGGGGGCGGCAGAACTTGAGTAAGGGCCAAGTTGAGGCCCAAACAGCCCACCAGACGGTATGTCGGTGGAATTCTGCTGAATAGGCTTTGGTTTGTGACGTTTGAGCCCGTTTACAGCCTGCTGGAGGAAGGTCGAGGCCTTTGGGCGCCAAGGGGGGCCGGCCGGCCTATGGTGGGGCCGGCCGGCCTGACTTTTGTTCGAGTCAGGGCCAGTTTCCTCCATTATTCACTCCTGCATCCAAAATTCACCAAAACTCGTGGAAGTATGTTAATTCCTAACTACTATGCACAGAATCTTGGTGGTTAGCTTTTTATTTACCGATATGTTGACGGTGAATTCATGATTTTTGCACCGTCAACAGTACGTATTGCTCGAAAAAGGAAAAAATACATGAGGTCTCACCACTGCAGAAGATGAAGAGGGCGATGGGGGAACCGCCCAGCGTAGATCGCCGGCAGCAACTCTCGGATTTGCGGAAACGTGGCGGCGAAACGCTGGAGCTAGGGTTACGCAGCCGGGGACTCGAATCCCAGAGGACGGCGGCAGTGAAACTCTATTCTCTAGTGCTTGGGTTACGGCGGCCGGAGGAGAGACAAGGGGTTGAGGCCTGCCGTGCGGTGCTTTGTGTCAGCAAAGGGGGGAGAGAGGTAGCTCGGCGGCGCCGGCGAGGATAAGAGGCGGAGCGAACGGGCACTGAACTACAGACATGGGAAAGGAGCAGGGCCGATGAGATCACATACCGGACAAAATACGGGTCCAATCATCGCTACAGGGCGGCGGCCCGCTCAAATGTTTCCCTTCGAATACGTATTTAGGTTACTGTACATGGGCTTAATTTCCCCCCTTTTTTGCATAAGTACATGGGCCGTGGTACGGAATTTGAATTGGGTACACACGCAGGCCCCGTTAATGACGAAAACTGCCTGACCTGTGGGTCCTGATGTTCTCAATAGGATGCATGTGGGTCCGCTATGTGCCTAAAATATGCGCGGGTATAATCCCCCAATATATAGTGACGAACAATGCCTCACGTGTGGGTCCACAATATGCTGATTGGATGCGTGTGGGTCCGCCATGTGCTGATTAGGATATGCGTGGGCACAATTTTAATGACGAATAATGCCTGACGTGTGGGTCCAAAATATGCTGACTGGGGTGCGTGTGGGTCCGCCATGTGCTGACTAGGATGCGTGTAGGCATATTTTCCCATTTATGACGAATACTGCCTTACGTGTGGGTCCACAATATGCTGACTGGGGAGTGTGGGTCCGCCATGTGCTGATTAGGATATGCGTGGGCATAATTTTAATGACGAATAATGCCTGACTTGTGGGGCCAAAATATGCTGACTGTGATGCGTGTGGGTCCGCCATGTGCTGACTAGGATGCGTGCGGGAAATCCTCTAGCAAAGAACGAATTTTGACTGACGTGTGGATACGCCATGTGCTGACTAGGATGCGCGTGGGCATATTTTCCCATTTTATTAATGATGAATTGTGCCTGACGTGTGGGTCCACGCTATGCTGACTGGGATGCGTATGCGGGAAATCGTCTAGCAAAGGACGAATTCTTACTGACGTGTGGGTCCACAACATGCTAACTAGGATGCGGGCGGGCGAAATCCCCCCTCCCGTGACGAATATCTGGGTCCACCATGTGCTGACTAGGATGCGGGCGGGCGAAATCCCTCCTCCGATGACGAATATGTGGGTCCGCTCATGTGCTGACTAGAATGCGGGCGGGCGAAATCCTCGAATGAACGGTAGTGACGCTTAGTTTTCGTCATAAACAACCTGACCAGTGGGTCCGAAAGGCAACAGTGACGCTTTTTCGTCACCAAACGGCTCTGTTTTGGCGTTTTTAGTGACGAAACGACGAAACGTCATAAAAGTTGGCCGAAAACGGGAAAAATCCCTCAAAATAGTGATGGATCTACAGTAAAATCATCATTAATCAGCAGATAGTACCAGTGTAAGCTTTCTCGAGGGTCGTGAAGCTGTGGTGGGTTGTCTTGTGAGGCTACTTGCGCTGCTCAGTGGTGGACTCTCCTAATTACTGTTTGATGTAACGAGTGGTGGGGGTGATCAAGAGGTCTCCGTTGAGGATTCTTCCCACCCGAAGCCATGACTTACAAAGAACATGGTCTGAGTTTTCACCTGTCGCGTAAAAGAGTACCCAACCTGTTACGCCTGGGTTTTGATACTCTTCTAATCTTGGTTGCATGGAGGCTTTGAAAGCAACGTAACAACAGGGTCGCTCTAACATGTCGCTTGTCGCAGAAAATCATCAATAAAGCTAACTTTTGGGCGTTTCGGAGGTCTCCAAGTTGTGGAAGCTTCTTTTCCTATGCGGGCTTAGAACTTGGTCGCGTGGAGGCTTTGGAAAGAAAGAAACAAAAGAGTACATGTATTCCAAGCCCTATAACTGGTCGCACTCGCGCAGGAAATCGTCGACGAAGGCAACCTTTGGGCGATGGCGGGCTACTCCAAGCTTCGAAAGTTGTTTTCCCTGCGCCTGGGGCGGGCTTAATCCCCCATCGGCTGCGGGCCGTGTCTTTTTTTCATTCTTGTAATCTTAGCTTTGCTGTGGGTTTCTTTTTGTTTCCGTCCAAACTTATTTTTGTGTGTGGTCGCTTGTACTTGTAACTCATCACTACTTCGTGGTCGGCTTTTGCTAAGTCTCTTAGGGGATTTAGCCCTGGCCACGTTGTAACAAATTCTTCTTCTTCTTAATGAAAAACGTGCTCCGCACGTCTAAAAAAAAAATAAAAATATGAAGCCTCATGAGCTGCTATTTGTCTATAGCTTCCGTTATCTTCAAGACATAGATTACTGGGAACACAATCAAGTAACCAAATTAGTTCACAGAAAGTATCATTGGAATCTAGAGTTGAGTAACAACATAGAAAGGGAATGGAATGTTGAGGCTATGTAACCCTAATTGTTGTGATTGAGCATACAAACTGACCGCAAACTCATAAATATTTTGGTTTGTTGTTCAAAGATACACACTTTCTCAACTTGAAATATTGAAATAGTCAAAATTCGAATCCTTCTATTTGGCAGCAAATTATGTGACCGGAATTAATATTTGGCACCAAGTTATTGGAAATTCGTAAAGGCTCGCGCTAATGGGCCGGGTCACATCGGTCACGCCTTACACTTTCCGTTATTAGCATGGAGAGACGTTGAGCGATCGGTTCGAAGAGATTGGGTCCAACACCTTGTTGCCGTTGTGGGAGGCGTCCATCGTTCCCCTACCTCTCCTGTACATTCGCCTCGCCGGCCGCCACCGGCGCTTCGCCGTTATCACTCTCTACCACGCCGCCGCGTGCCGTTTCGCCGTCGCTATTCGCTGGCCGCCGCCGCCGCCGCCTCGTGCCGTTCCCCCACTTCCAACAGGCAGATACGCCGCTGCAGAACCACCACCAAGCGTCTCTCCGGCCAGCACATGCACCGGAGATGCCGCCTGCTCCGACCGCTCTCCTGCCTCCGCCGCGGCATTCACTCCACCCCCGCACCGCCCGCCGAAGCCGACGCGTCTGCCGCCAGCGACGGCACTCTCCTCGGCCGCCTCACCCGCCTCCTCCTACTACACCGCTTCCCCGCCGCCGCCCGCCTGCTCTCCGCCAGCCCCCTCACCCCCGCCCTCCTACACGCCGCTCTCCACCGGGTCCGTCTCGACCCGGACGCCGCGCTGCACGTGTTCCGGCTGGCCCCGTCCCGGCCCTCGCTCCTTGCCCACGCCCAGCTGCTCCACATCCTCGCCCGCGCCCGCCGCTCCGCCGACGCCCGGGCCCTCCTGTCTTCCCTCCTCTCAGCAAGGCCCCAGCCCCCACCTCTCTTCCCCCATCTCCTCGAGGTCTACAAAGATTTCTCCTTCTCCGCCGCCTCCTTCGACATGCTCTTCCGTGCCCTGGCTGACGCTGGCCAGCTTGCGAGCGCCCTCCAGGTATTCGACGAAATGCCAAAGGTCGGTTGTCGCCCCACTGTGCGGTCCTGCAACCGCATGCTCAACAGGCTAGTGCAGGCTGGGGACCTGGGTACCGCGGATGCTGTGTTCAGGCAGATGCGAGACGCTGGGACACTGCCCGATGAGTTCACGGTGGCGATCATGGCAAAGGCATACTGCAGGGACGGCAGAGTAGCTTATGCCACGATGTTTTTGGAGGAGATGGAGAAGGTGGGTGTGGAGGTCAACCTGGTGGCTTACCATGCAGTGATGGATGGATATTGTGCCGTGGGCCAGACGGAGGATGCGAGAGGGGTGTTTGAGTCGTTGCAGAGGAGGGGTTTGTCACCGAATGTGGTGACATATACCTTGCTTGTGAAGGGGTACAGTAAGGAAGGGAGGATGGATGAGGCTGAGAGGGTGATAGCAGAGATTAGGGAGAATGACCAGGTTGTAATTGATCAGGTTGCCTATGGTGCAGTGATCAATGGCTACTGCCAAAAGGGGAGAATGGAGGATGCAACCAGAGTAAAGAATGAAATGATGGATGCAGGGCTACAGGTTAATTTATTTGTTTATAATGCGATGATTAATGGATACTGCAAGTTGGGTAGAATGGTGGACGCGCATGAGGTTGTGCATGAAATGGAAAATGCGTGTTTGAGGCCAGACACATACAGTTACAATAGTCTTGTAGACGGATATTGCAGAAAGGGCTTGATGAGCAAGGCTTTTGAAATCTGTGATGTGATGGTAAGGAATGGATTCACAGTGACCACATTAACATATAATGCACTCTTGAAAGGCTTTTGCTCACTTGGCTCTATTGATGATGCACTTAGATTGTGGTTCTTTATGCTGAAGAGGGGTGTTGCACCTAATGAAGTTAGCTGTAGTATCTTGTTTGATGGTTTCTTTAAGTCAGGTAAAACTGAGCAGGCCTTAAACCTTTGGAAGGAAACCTTAGCAAGGGGATTAGCCAGAAATGTGAACACATTCAATACAGTCATCAATGGCTTGTGTAAGGTTGGGAGGATGCGTGAAGCAAAAGAACTTCTTGATAGGATGAAGGAATGGAGGTGTCCTCCTGATAGTTTAACTTACCGAACACTAGTCGATGGCTACTGTAAGATTGGTGACCTGGGTAGAGCTACTCACATAATGAGTGAAATGGAAAGCCAAGGATTTACTCCCTCTATCGAATTGTTCAATTCTTTGATAACTGGATTTTTCATAGCTAAGCAATGTGGAAAGGTGAATGGTATACTCACTGAAATGAGCACAAGGGGACTTTCCCCTAACACAGTCACTTATGGAGCTCTGATTTCTGGATGGTGCAAAGAGGGAGATCTTCATAAAGCCTGTAACCTGTATTTTGAAATGGTTGAGAAAGGCCTGACTCCAAATATTTATATTTGCAGTGCGTTAGTGAGCTGTTTCTATCGGAAGGGGAGGGTTGATGAGACAAATTTAGTGCTGCAAAGACTTGTAGATGCTGACATGATTCCAGATATTAGTGTAACCAGACTTGACACTGGGAAAGTAGCACAAATCTTTGATTCTGTTGCTGGTGAGAATCCTCATTCTGCAAAAATCATGTGGAATATTGTTATTTTTGGTCTATGCAAATTGGGAAAGATAGAAGAAGCTAGAAATTTGTTTGCGGATTTAAAAAGCAAAGGGTTTGTTGCTGATAATTTCACTTATTCCAGTCTCATCCATGGTTGTTCTACTTCAGGGTTTATCGACGTAGCTTTTAGTCTGAGAGATGAGATGTTGAGTGTTGATCTCACTCCCAGTATTGTAACCTATAATTCCCTCATATATGGCCTGTGCAAATCCGGTGAGCTAACAAGGGCTGTTAATCTTTTCAATAAGTTGCAGTCAAAGGGTATGGCCCCTAATGCTATCACTTACAATACACTAATTGATAAGCATTGCAAGGATGGTCATATAACTGAAGCCTTTAAGCTAAAACAAAAGATGATAGAGGAAGGTATTCAGCCTACTGTGTTCACCTATTCTATACTGATACATGGACTCTGTACTCTGGGGTATATGGAAGAAGCAATCAAACTTCTTGACCAAATGATTGAGAATAATGTCGATCCAAATTATGTTACATATTGGACATTGATTCAAGGTTACATTAGATGTGGAAACATGAAAGAGATTTCTAAGCTTTACGACGAAATGTATATCCGTGGACTTCTCCCCACCAATTTGTCTAAAGATGTAAAACTAGCCTGTCCTAGTGGATACAGCCAGAATGGAACGATATGCCATGCGAAGATGTAGCCAGTTTTATCATTGAATGTCTACTTTTCCTTTAGGAGATGTTGATGGCTTATGGTTTGGATGAGAACGCAAACCATAAGGCTCTATTGTAACTTGATTACTTGAGATTACTTGGTAAGTTATCTTTACTTGGTTTCTTGTATATCACCTATATGATTTTAGTATGATTCTTTTTTCTTTGCTTATGTCAGATAAGATATTGTTAGAAATGCATTTCACAAATAGATTTTTTTTAATATCATCTAAAAAGACCTTGCCAGCTTCAGATTCAATGTGAATAACATTAATAACTGGAGATACACTATCCTTTCCCCTTCCTCCCCCGGTTCCTCTGCCCCTCTTCTGTTTGCAGTTTTTTTAATCTTTTTTGTAGATTTTCTGTAGCGTGAATGCTATCTGTGAGTTAATTCCTATTTTTGTGCTTTTAGCATGGCTTTCAGAGAGATCATATTGTACTGCTTGACTAATTCTGAGATGTAGTTCGATCAGAGTTAATCTATTATTTTATGTTATTAGGGCACTGGATCAATATTCTAGGAGTGGTGAACGGACATGCCAACTTGCCCAATGGAGAAAATGAAGGTACGGTTTCCTGTGTTGGTTATGAGTATATAAAGTTGTATTCAGTCTGGCTAGTCCTTTTCAGATTCTCTTGGACCTTGATATATGTCACCTTCACTTTTCCAGCATATTGGTACATGATAAGATGGGAAAGATCAAAGTATTTGAGGGTAAAGCCATAATGGGCAAATTTTGAACACGAGTAAAATTCTTTTGACTTTAATGAAGGTATGTGCCAATTTTCATTATCTTTTCAGTTCTTGTTATAAACTTCACATTTGTAGTTTGTCCATTAATAAGGGTACATTGTTGACGTCCAATTATTGAAACTCTTAGAAATCTTTTTCCTCTTGAACTTGAGTCGTACGTAACATAATGCAAAATTAAATTTTTTATTTTGAAGCAATAAATATGAAATGCAAATTAATTTGCACTAGATTTTTCTGGTATGAAAGGTAATCATATTAACTTTCTTACATTTTCTTGTTGTTCAAATTGTAAAAGTTTGGCTGCAATATTTTGGCAGTATAAGTTCTGTCCTCTGCATATGCAGCTATGCACCATTGTGTCTGTTACATTTCATTATATTACATGTGAGCTATATGTTTTAAATAGCTGTTGGCGGATCCCTTGTTTTATTTGTTATGGATAAACTGGTTTTAAAAGGCTAGAATAAACTAAAGCACTTCTGCTGAGCCCATGAACATGAATAATATTGGGAACAATGGATATTTATTTGAGTCGACAGGATAATCATTCGTGTCATATATTGGGCCACTTTCCCCACTTCCCAACTAACCTAAGGCTAACGGACACTAAGCATTTCATGTTAGAAGGTAAAAACTACTTTTATCTGTGTATTGCAGTAGTTTACTGTTGTACCAAATTAATACATGGCAGTATGGCATAACCATATTAAAGTTGTGTGTTCTTCTACAACTGTGGAATATAATGAACTAATTTGCATCTTAGGTTTGATACTATGCTAGATTTACTTAAGTGTGATAAAAATGCGGGTGGAGTGGAGGGACCGTCCCCTTCATTTTTCTAGAATGGATTCCAATCTGGGTTGGCTAGCTCCACCAACCATGGTGTTACCATCAGGCCCAAGGACGTTTCTCACTTACACAAATATGTGTTTTTGAAATAAAGGTTTTGCATGCAAGAAAGTTACTTCAAGAGGCCTTTCTCCCTTTAGAAACATCTCTTCGTTTAGTTATTTGTAGTATTCTTTGTCATTACATGAAAATAGATTAACCACACTGTTGATATCACTTCCCAGCAGTATTATGGAGACACAGTTGCCAAAAAAAATATCTGGAGGATGCACATTAGAGAATAGTCTTACCCTGGCCCATGTTAGATAAAATATGTTGTGCACCATGGTGAGGCCACATGATCCATGGAAAGTAATAACAGTCCAGACTTCTTTTCTTCACGAAAACATTTCGTACATTAGTTATTTGAAATATTCTTTGTGATTGAGCACATCAATATAAACTTAAAATGTTGCTGTCTCTTCCCATCAGTACTATGGAGAAACAAGTGCCAAAGAATGATGCTGGCGCTTATCAGATATCTTGTGTACCATGGTGTGTCCACATGGCCCTCACTTCATATCATACAGTTTGCACTACAAAACCATGAACAGTTCTACTCCTTTGGTGTGGGTAAGACATTACACGCTTCATAGACTTACAGCTTGTTCTTGAGCTCTGATGGCCATGGCTTATTCGTATTAATTGGATTTTGTCTTCAGTGTCGTGTAGCTTGGAGCAGATGAGGGGGGATCACGACAAGAGTTGCTGTGATGGGGAACTTAAAGTGGAACAGGAACCAATGCTGACTAGCTCAGAGCTAGATGGTTGCTTCCAGCCATGACATGCCATTTTGTGGGGCCTGATGATACACATGGCATCCAACCATCCACACTCCTACCATAAACGACATTAACTTTGGATTTGGTTGATGGTGTGGATGAGATGGATGCAAAAGGATGGTGTCCTTTCCAAGGACGGCCTTTGAATTGCAAGTTTTTCTTGAGGTTAGCTGTCAACAGACATTGTTTGACTGCTGAACGGCTTGCAAAGCGTGGATTGTCTTCTCTGTGATGAAATGGATGAAACCATACAACACCCGCTTGTCTCTTGTGTCTTCACTCGTCAAGTCTGGACTCAAATTCTGCTGAGACTGGGACTAATCACAATGGCACTGCAACAGTCAGTTGTGCTGCTCTCAACCTGGTGGTGTTCAGCTTTCAAAAACATCCCTAAAGAAGTGTGGAAAGGATTTAACTCGCTGATTGTTTTGGTGGCCTGGGAGTTGTGGAAACACCAGTCCACAATGACTGTCTTCAATGGCGCCACGCACTGGCGGAGCCACAGCTCGGCCAGCCGGGGCCATGCTCCTGGTAGTGAGTAGTGACAGATGAGGCGGTTCTTTGGTGTTCAGCTACAGCAAATGCGCTCCATGAATTCCTTACAGTGGCGCGCAACATGGAATCCTAGTCCAGATGAATGTGTTGGTCGTTTATTTCATCTTTCAGTGGCGTGTATGTTACTAGTTGAAGAAATTCCCTGGAAACAAATAGGCATGCTTTCTATGGCCTCACAGAGTTAAATTTCCTTGTGAGGCCCTAAGTCAGTTTTGAGTTCCTTCTATGGCCCTTCCGTTAGTTTTGTGACTTAACAGTGTTAAATGGAGGGCAAAAGTATCATTTTACCCTTGATTCAAAAAAGACTTATTTATGTTCAAAAAATTCTGTAAATGTGAATATTAATTTACAAGTGTATTTTGTTTCGAAATTGTATATCTTGGCTTGTTATTTTCGAAATGAGCATTATTTTCATACTAAAATTTCGTACAGGTTGCAAGAAAACTTATCTATTTGCACAAAAAAAATAACTGCACAAGATGCAAGAACACATCACGGTTGGATTAACATACATACAGGTTCAAAAGTGTATAGGTTCACATATAAAATACGGTTTGCGCACATACAAGTATACAACCACATGCAACATTGAGGAATACACACATATAGCCGAATACATAGTAGGGATCAAATCATGATAGAATTTAGATGCTGAGTCTTCTTTTGCTTCTTGTGCTCATTGCGGGGCTAGCAGGAGTTCTTTTGCTTATTGTACACATTGAGGGGCTGTCAAGTGGGACTTTTGGATTGTTTGCTGCTTTGAGGGGAACCTCTTTCTTCTTTGTTGTTTTGGCCTTTTTCCTTTGCTTAGCCTTCACAGGTTGCTCTGTGTGTAATGGAAGGTCAATGGAAAGAGGATCTGGCTGAGAGAGGGTGGAGGGCATAAGGGACAATTCGCATTGCTTGGAAGCTAATTTACACGGCAAAACTGACAGAAGGCCATGGAAGGAACTCAAATTTGGTTTTGGGTCTCACAAGGAAATTCAACTCTGAAAGGGTCACAGGAGGCAACTCCATTTTTTTGGAGGCCATACAAAGAATTTTCTCTTACTAGTTTCAGTTAGGTATAAGTGTGTGTTCTGGGGAGGGGATTCTAGTGATACTTTGTATTCTCTCTCCTTGATGAAATGAAACGCAAATCTCCTGCACTTTCGAGAAAAAAAAGGGTACGGCCTTGCTGAGTTGCTGGTGAAACTTCAGACTTTTTTTCTTTGCTGTCCTTCACTTTGTCATCTTTCGCGGTTTTGCCGGATGCTCTGACCATGTTACTCAGTACTCCATCACGCCTACTCCATGAGTCATGATGCAATTTGAGAAAGGTTCCAGTTCCAACTTTTTGAAACATTAACGATCTAGCTTATTTTGTTTGGAAACTGTTATTTGCTGGGGTGATGTTGGTAAGCTAGAGCGGGTGCTTAACATGATGGCTAGGCCTCGCAGCCTTATCACCATGGAGCTTGAGTGGAGAAGGAATACAGGGAGTGAGTGAGGTAGGAAGTTACATTTTTGCTTTGCTTTTATTCATGAATGCCGCCTCTTCTATAGAGAAGGCCGATGGAAATAAATCTTAAATAAATTCATCAACTTAACGAAACAATTCTTGGTCCTTACACAGATCTTATCTAACTCAAGTGACAAGCAATTGAGAAGGCATCTCTATTCCAACCGTGCTGCTTTTCGCACATACAAATTTTGCAGTGGCATCCCTACTATAGCTTCCCTTCCGAACTCTGCTATAGAGCCGACTGTGTAGTCCGACTTAGGTACGACTCAGTCAAGTTCAGTCATGGCGTGAGCATCATGAGAAGAGGTGTGGGCCAGCCGGGAGCAAAAAAGACATCGGGAGAAAATATGTGCCTCACGCCGTTGAGTCGGACACTGTGGTCGGACAATACGGTCGGCTCTACAGCATTTTCCCTTCCCGAATGATCCAGCTGCTAAGAGGGTCCGAACCATAACGGATTGATGTGACCGAAGCGGCGATTGGAATCAATCTGAATGAGGCAGTTATGGGACTTATCTAACAAAAAATATCTATGAAAGAAGGATTAAAAAAAGGTGGGGTCAAGGTGTATAATACGAGCTCCACTTTCAGGCAATGAGCCAGCTTAACCCTGATTGCTTAAGGTTTAATACAGTCATGTCATGTTGGATCTGCTACTAAGAAAGGAAGAGAAAGACTGATTATGACAGCTCAACCGAATGAGACATCTCTTATTTACAGAACTGTGCGTGTGCCTACATGGTGTTTGAGTTAGCAAACACGTTTTAATTTAATTTTGATGTGTATTCAGGAGGCTATATGAATATTCACTTCTTTGAGTAATTGTTGCCAAGAATGTTGAGTGCATCAATGATGATAAGCTTTCGTTCCACAGATAAGTCTCGTGCACTGAATTGTTATTTTAAGTACTGGACACATGTAAATGTGATTTTTACGTATGCAATTTAGAACCTGCAGCTATTCAATTCTTGGGCAAACAACTATTAGGCTGTAATTTTTAATGATTAGATTACTTCATGCAGTACTATCAAAGCTCTGATTTCTCTGATGTTCGACATGCTTCAGTCCTGCCTAGATTACCAATATTAATCATGTTATGTTTCTTGATTTGTTGAACCTGTCCATTGCTCTTATTCGAACTCCACTACTATTGTCATTATTTTGTTGGGTGGATTCCTGCATCGCTGCTTGCTCAGTTTGTTGTAGGGTAGTTGCTCACGACTGTAGCTTTTTGAAATGTGCTTCATTTGATCAACCTCACTTGCCATCATTTGTCTGTGTTATACATCAAATACTTCATTTATAGCTGACTCTTTTGCTGTACTACCTGAAAGCACAGTTTGTTAATGCATTGCATTCACCAGTCATCTTCCTCTTAATAAAGTTCTAAAATTGTTCATTTTTTCTATTGGTGTTCTTGATTACCTTCATGCCTTATTGATCTGAACCTCTGAAATTGTATCTAACATGTTATCAACTTGTAAAGTCCAATATAGTTACTATATATTATCATTTGTAACTACATTTGGTTTACCCTGTTATCAATTTTGGATTTTTCTTCATAAGACATGGTGTTCCTTGCAAAGTAGGCTACATAATGCCCGAATGAGCTGGACTCCCTGAACAATAGCTGATTGCTTCTTGTTCATTTCCAACAATAAGCAGCACAAAGACTAGTCCGAAATACACGTAGCCTTTTCCTTCCAGGAGTAAATAATGCCAATACAAAGTGCTGTCACAGCATGTCCGGTCCAGATATATATATATACAAGCCCGTATAATAGTAAGGATTCCCAATGTCATGCCTAACACTACCTAGTGTCACATGAAGCTTGAGAAGACGAGAGCTCTTCTCCATTTTTCTTATTTACATTCAACATGCAGAACACATCTAGGATTGCAGTAATTTATCTGATAACCGAAGCAGAAGGATTATGATGCATAGTAAAATAATGGTGGCTTCAATGACTGCATCTAAGTGCATCAATCGCTCTGCAATGTTCTTGATAGTTTCATGCACACGCACCTGTCCAACATTAACATTGCACTAAGTACCCATCCGACAAGTCATTAAGTTATGACGTTTGAGGCACAAAATATAAATTCAAACAAGGAACCATCACGCACAAATATTGAAAACATAGCAGAACTTAAGTGTTTCGATTATTTGTTTAAAAATATGGGGAACCAACTATGACAGGGAATGTCACCACATTCAACATCAAGGTAGAAAAGCAGGTTCAATTCTCCTTTGGCATTGTATTGACCACTGAAAGCCGATGTTTGAATGCAAAAAATATGAATTACTAACAGAATTTTAACTGAAGTGAAAAATATCAAACCAGAGACAGATCATGTGCACCCCTTTTTATCGCTAGTTATATATAGTATTTTACTGTACAAATTGGAAAAAAGTAGGTGTGAGTTTGCTTGGTTGTTGCTATTACGATAGTGTAGAGGTACTGCAGGAGACAGTCCATCGCAAGTCACAAAGGACTAGGGAGGTGAAGCTGTTTACAGGGAAGGAGTGTCACCAAGAAATAAAAGGATAACCCCTTGTTGTCTGGCTCCCGATCAAACACATAGCATTTGTTCCAATAAAATTCAGTTCGGAATAATATTATTAAAAAAAAGGGATGCAGGTTGCAGCACAGAATTCATTTCTGGGGGAAACAAAAGCACTAATTACCCCAGTAAAGACAAATCAGGTGAACCCATCACTAACAAGTACCATGTGAAAAGTTTGAGATAATTTATTAATGTAAAATAGCAAGGATAACTCTTTACTCCGTATGAAGAGGAGATATGATGATCCATGATATGAGCGAAGGAACTCAAACCTCTGAAAGAGTTTAGTAAAGGAACTCAAACCTGTATAAGATAGTTCACTTTAACTGGGAAGTTCTGTTCTGCATGTTGGATACAGTAGCGTAACATATCCAACACGGCCAAATCAGTTTGGTAATCATCAGATCCTGTGTAGAACATATCCGATGTAGTACATTCATAATAAGGTATTTCAAATTTAATGAAAGAAAATATGCAAAACCTGGTATATCAAAAATCTGCTGGAGAGGAATGCCAAGTAGCTCTGCTAACTCATTCTGAACATGAGCACGTTGCTGTATCTCCAGTCTATCACCATGTGTGACCACAACAACAGGCTTGTCATCTGCAGTAACAGTATTGGGAATTTGGGATCACACTGATATCTACAATAGAAACTATAAATTTATAAACTGAAAATAAACATCATTCATGAACAAGTTGACAACTGAAGCTCCCCACTAATAACATAGAAGAAAGTCACTCTAAAAATAAAAGTCATGAGCTCGCCACAATCCTTTTTTTATGTGAATACAGTAGGAGAGGCTCACCACAATCCTAATCAGTAAACACATATATATTAAAAATATAAACAATCTGTATGTCTATTTTATCAAAGCAAGAACACATAGCATTGACAGGATACAACAGTAATGAAGTGCATATCTCTTTCATCAGCATATGTGAAAAGAAATATATATTTAGAACAATTCTTGTAACAGAATGGAAACATAAAGCTATAACAATCTTAGCTATACCTCCAATTGATAAGAATGGATACATAAATGTTTCATGGAGAACCTCAGTGTATTCTTTCCTTTCGCTATCAATTGACTCAAGGAAAGAAATACCGTCAACAACAAATATCACAAAGTTGACCTTCCTAGTTTTACAACGAAGAAAACTGTATTTCCTCCCCAATGGTTTCATGTCGCTGATCCTAATGCCATCATCAGTATCCCTGCTTAGAAAAGAAAAACAACTTAACTGAGCTAGGTAATGTTGAGTGGTGGTCTTCATGTGTTATTTGCTTAGCTTATGACTAAAGGAGAGCTATGAAATATTGAAGGCATGTCAAACAATATTAAAGGATATCAGTATTCCCAATGCTGCTACACAATGATAAAGTATTACATTCCAAAACACAATATTTGTGGGAAATTCTTCACATAATTCTTCATGATTTTTCTCTGAATCATATCAGTGAGAAGTACTCACATAGTTTTCATGATTTTTCTCCCAAGTAAATATATATTGTAAGATACAACTCAAAACGAGCACTGCTACCAATGACTGTCACGTCAAAACTCAAAAGAAAACCTGATCATGGCTAGAATACTATGTCCTGAATAGCAAAGGCTGACAACTCAGATCCAGAAACAAAATAGTAAAATGAGTCTTGACCTCGAAAAGAATAAAGAACAATTCTTACAGAGCCATACAGTGTACAAAAGTTTGACAAATTCCCGGACAGAAAAAGAGCTACCAAATAAGTTATCCCAAATGTACTAACGAAAATGCAAAGATAAGAAAATGTACTAATGAAGTAGAGATAGTCACCACTTACAATGTTGCCATCTCCCCATGGCTGACTCCCTTTGTCATCCACTGATGCACCATATTGAAATTTTTCTCTGGGTTGCTTGACAAGCTTCGTGTATCATAAATACATATAGCATTCGAATTCCTTGGAACTGGGTACTCCCGAAGAAAGATTGTGCCTTTTGATTTGGAATTTCCTACATGAGTTAGAAAGTCAAGTCAATGAGCAGGTATACGCCTGGGGACTGGATGGAAATAGGTAAAACCAATTTTAGTTGCCCATCACCATGAAAAAAGCATCCCCCAGAAGATCATTCGACTTACGTGACACCTGCACTCGATCTGGTGCAAAAGGATCATCATCCTTGTCAAAGACCCTTGTAATTCGGTTCACAAGTGTGCTCTTGCCAGCACCTTTAGGGCCAACCAACAGCAGCGTGGTGATCTCAGGCAAGATATAATCCCCAGCTTTTGTCCCGCCAGCTCCCTCAATCCAGTCCCCAGGCTTATACCTGCTCATAGACTTGACTTTCTATGAACTCATTAACTGAATAGAAAATAATAAAGTTAACTTAGGGACTTATTGTTCTAGGTTGCACTACTCTTTTGGCAGCTGATTTATCATCCAACCAACCTTTTTTTTCCAGTATTTTAGTAACAGAAGTCCAGTAAAAATTTTAAGTTCAGTTAAGTATAGCATGTAAGTAAACATCGGAGAAAATGCAGAACTGAAAGGCATATATTTAACATCATAACCTGTTTCTAAAATATTTTCAAACCCTGAGATGGGGCGTGGCTTCAGTTTATCTCATTATAAAAATGATCAAAACAAAAAATGCATCAGTAATGAACATGTTATCCACAGTAATTTAGATATTTGCACGAAATTCGACAGGACCTTCAACAGATAAAAGGGTGGGTCCGAAATAATCGTCGGTATTGAAAATTAAGATAAATTGGACCCGTTCCAGCAATCCTTTCTAGAATCATGTCTACTGTGTCAAATTACAGTTAAATAATATGTTTGCGTATAACGATCGCATCCTAGTAGATAGAGAGGGGGGGGGGGGGGGGGGGGGGGGGGGGGTAAGAAACAACGTTACAATAATCAGGTTACCTCCTGATGAGCTCTTTCGCCTCCCGCAGCGACCGGTCCTGCAGCCGGCGGCTGGCGTAGTGAAGGGCCTCCACCTCGGCATCGTCGCAGACAGAGCACTCATCAGTTTCATCTTCATCGGAGACCGGCGAGACAGCCACGTAGTCGGCGAACTCTGCAGCCACACCGACAGTTCAAGTTCAATTAATTGATCGCAGTACTAGTTGGGAATTTGGAGATCTATAGGTCAGCGGGAGAACAATTACCTGGAGGAAGGACCTCCGACGAGCACGACGGTGAGGAGGGCGTGCTGGTAGGAGTTAGGGCGACGCCACCGCCCATTGAATTTTGCTCCGGATTTCGCTCGAGTCTGAGGTTTCCGCGGCTGGGTTTGGGGCGGCGGAGAAGAGAACGAGGGGGCGGTGGCCAAGTGAGGTGTGACAGGGAACAAATGTTCTTTTGTTGATTGATGATGATATAGCGCCGAGTCCATTGAATTTTTCGAAATTGAATAGGCATCCTTATTAGGTCCGGATAATTTGACACGAGGTTAAACACAGTGTTTTATTTTTTAAAGCCATCTATGTGTGATTCTTAAGAAAAAAGAATATAAATGAAAGTAACTTATAAATTCTTCTTAAAAAAATTATATATATAGGTAATATTTATAGTGTTGATTGAATAATGAACTATCCAATTTAAACGGGCAACTTTGGGATTGGATTAAAATACGAAGAGTGTTTTTAAATTAATGTCGCCATTGATCTTTCGAATTACATTTGACCACTCATCTTATTTAAATAAATTTAAAATCATCATGTATTTTGTTACGGTTTGTTTTAGCACTAAAAAAAATTGAAGCACAACTTAAGTTTGCAAATTTAAACTAATATTTTGAATAAGCCGAACACTCAGATGTAACGGAGACATTGATTTAAGAACGAGGGAGTACCTATTGCATCAACACTCTAAAAAGACAAATAAAACATAAAGAAAACATCAAGTATTTTACTCATCGTCAACATCATTGACCTTGGAAGAGTAGGAACCAAATCAAATGTCATCTCCAATCGCCTATGAGAGCCGCAAATTTGTTGAAGCCGCAAAACCATCGTATTAAAAACTCACTATATAGATTGGTCATTGGCAGCAGCTATGGATAGAGATAAAAATGAAAGAATATGATGGTCTAACGTCCGCAGGATGATAAGCTAGGAAAAAGTAGTCGGAAATATTGAACGTCGCTCGTCAATCTCATTTTCCTATTCAAGAGTTAAGTAAGAAACCAAGGTTTGTTTTCATAACTGGCATTTTTTTCTAGTGATCTAACTCTTTGAATGGATCGGTCATATCTCTATCATTAGGAAGAGAGGAAGATTTTATCTCATAAGCCTTTCACCAAGCCATGACAAAACAAGAAAAGGGTCGAAGAATCTTATTTCAGGACACATAATTCTTTTTTGTTCTTGTGGTCATATTAATATTAACAAAGATTTTTTCTTTATATTTTATCACAAACCCCTCACTATTTCATGAATTCTAAAGAAGATTGACGGGCATACTTCGTAGCCAAGAAAACCCTGTGGACTTTATCCCATTTGTCTCTCGTTGTCAACGGCTTTGGTAGAGTTGACGACGCACAGGGCAAGCCTCCAAGGTAGTAGTGTTGAGGCTTGCTCGAGTTTCTTTATCATGCTTAGAGGACTCCTAATATTTTTATATGAAAGAAGTCTATTTACTACCCTCAAGTATCCATGTTATTTACTTAACCCTCTAAACTAAGTTTTAGTCCAATTTACTACCCTGAACTATCTAGATTGGTTCAATTCACCCCCTTGTGAAATTTTACTTTTTTGCTTCTCTTTGTACAAGTTATATTTGAAGCTCAAATTTTGTAGAATGGTAGATGATATCATCCTCTATGCTAGAAAAATTATTTTAGATTTTTTTAGAAACATTTTCTTGCATTATTCTATCTTATATGTCGAATTTGTATTGCACATTTTCCACATACAATTTTTTTTAAAAAAAATTATTTAAACATTTTTCTAACATAAGGTATGTTGTAAACTATAATCTCACGAAATTTCACACTCAAACATGATGTGTACCTAAAGATACAAAAACTAAAGATACAAAAAAGAAAAAATTCATGAGGGAGTAAATTGAACCAATCTAAATAGTTAGAGGGAGTAAAATGGACCAAAAATTAGTTTAGGGGGTTATGTGAACTACATGGATACTTGAGGGTAGTAAAATGGACTTCTTCCTTTTTATATCACATCGTAATATCCAAAGTTGTCATGTCTGCGGATCTATTACAATCAATCATTAATGACGCTTGGCACAAAAATCTGATCACACACCCTATTGGGCCTCAGGCACAAGGTGATTATCCAATAATACAGTATGATGATGATACTCTAATGGTCATGCCTGCAGATGCCAGACAATTGTTCTGCTTCAAAGCCCTACTAAATACATTTGTTGAATCAATAGGATTGAGGGTGAATTATGGGAAATCATATATGGTACCTATAATTGTAGAAGATAAAATGTCTCTTCTATCCAACACTTTTGGATGTTCAATCCACACAATGCCTTTCATGTCCTTAGGACCAGTTGATACAACTAGGCCTTCTATAGATGAATTCATGCCCATGTTGTATCAACAGAAAAGGGGGATGTCTAGTCCAAAAAAATGAAGGAGTACTAGGAATTCTAAAACTCAAAATCCAAAACCAAGCACAGCTTCTTAAGTTCCTACACAAGTTCTACGATACCATGACCTTCCCTGGGTTAAATTAACTTGGGACAGATACTACAAAAATGGGAAGCCTCCACACATGTGAAGGCCACTGGGATCTTTCTGGTGGAGAGACCTAATGTCCATGGTAGAACTATATAGAAGGTTTGCTACTTGCACTATGGGGAATGGATGGACTGCAGCCTTATGGGAAGATATATGGAATGGAAATGTTATGGAAAATAGATTTTCACAGTTGTGCTCTTTTGCCAGAGATAATTAAAAAGCTGTCAGTCTCAAAATTCAAGGCCAATAGTGTGGAAGTTAATTTCTTCCTGCCTCTCTATCTGATTGCATCGGGGCAACTAGACACACTATCCACAGAGTTGGATCAACTGAACCTGATGGATGATGTATGTGATCAATGGGCATATATATGGAACTCTCCCCAATATTCCATAAAGAAGGCGTACGAATCACTAATAGGCACATGCATTGTTCCAGATGCTCTAAAATGGTTATGGGAAAGCTCAGGGAGAAGCAAGCACAAGTTCTTCTTTTGACTCCTTCTCCTGGATCGACTTAATACAAGGGACCTCTTGCAGAGGAAAAATTTCCAGGCAGCTTCCTACAACTGTGTCTTATGCCAGGGTTAACAATTGGAAACTCTCAACCGGTCCCTTACAAACTTTGCCACCTCAATCATTTACTGGAATGCCACGGGTTTCACCTGGAACTTAAACTTGGAGGTGCTAGAAAGGATTGATTTGGCTAAAAGACTTACCACACTCAGCTTTTTCAAGGAGGCCATCATGGCGATTGCCTGGATAATATGGACACACAGAAATAGCATCATATTTGATAATCAAGTAGTGTGCATGGCTAGGTGGAGAAGAGAACTGAAAGAAGAGGCCTTAACTTTGATTAAGGTCGACGACAGAATCAAAAGAGATTTTGAGGAGTGGATTGAAAATTTACGGTTGTAATTTTTTCCTTTGAGACTGTGGCTCTTGTACCATCTCTTTGGTTTTATTTTGTACAGTTTGTACATATTAATGAAAAGCAAATTAGTAGAGGCATCCTCTCCTGTTTCGGTCAAAAAACAATATCCAAAGTTGTCATGTCAATGTCATAAAATTAGGTACCATAGAAGCCCTCTAATGGCTCGGTCCAGAGTGGGGTGGCGAAGTTTGTAAGGGACCGGTTTTCCCTCTTATTAATACAAAAATGCTTAGCTCTCATGCGTATTCAAGAAAAAAAACCCTCCAATGTATAGTTTCATAGGTAGTGGCGAAACCACGTTTAATAAACTATATTTACTTTATTAGTCCTTGAAAATTAGATGCATTTTGTACTATGGAACCGTAATCTCCTTTTTCCCAGCTTCGCCAGTGCTCACGGGGAGTGAATATTTTACAGGGGGCAGAGGAAGGCCTTTTTTTTTTTACCTTGGCAGCTAACTTGACGGTTCTTGGGAAATCAACTAGAACTCGCCTTGTTTCCTCATCTCATCTGGCGTCGCTGTTGGTATTTTATACCTTGTCATCACGATTGATTGTTACAAGTGTTGCGAGTATGAAAAATGAATTATTTTTTTGCTGAATCTTGATATTCACGAAGTCACATGCGTCTCGCTGTCGACGGTGACGTCGTGTCCCTATGAAAGAATAAACATCCATAAATATGCAACATCCATACTAAGTCTGTGACTTGAACCCGAGTGGGTTGGTTCGCCACATCGCTATGCAAATATGAGCCATTTGTATAATGCATTTTCATATGACTTGGATTTTATGCCTAAGTTTAAAGAAGGGATATTGAAATTTGATGCCACTTAAGTTGACATTAAATTTAATATCACTAGATTTATAATTTTGATATCATCAAAGGACTATAAAAAAACTTAAACGGAAAATGCGTACTCGCGTGGAGAACACACGGGGACTATTATCGGCCAGCCTTTTTTCTGTTGATGCGAAAGAGGAGAGTGGTCTTAGCTCTTTATCCCACACTGTAATAAGGGGTTATTACAAGCAAGAAAGAAGAAATAAGATATCTATCACCTAGTCTAACTCTCTGAAGTTGGAAATAGTCAATGTTGACCATCTTAATCCAGAAAATAGCATTTCTTACAGTAGCTTTTTCATATATACTCTCTCCGTTTGCAAATAGATGTCATTTTAGACTTCTCTATTTTTCTTAAATTACATGTCATTCTCAATTCTCAATGTAATTTTCTCTCTTTCTAATATACCTCTCTCTCTATCTCTCTACTCCTCATTTCCTGAGCACTCATCTTTTTCACCTCTCTTTAATTTCCGTGCCTAGAGCTAAAGTGAAAAGATAGAGTATTTCTTTTTTTACCAAGACAAGAGGTTACATACGCTTCCTCTACATCATCACAGTAACCTCAACTAATGTTTGAGTGTTTGACGCACCTATCAGTTACAATAGTTGTCATGTCATACGTATTCTCAAAAAGTTGCTTCATGACTAAGATAGTCACGATACTTCCGGCGTGTGTTGACGAGGAAAGTCTGTGGCATCATGACTAAGATCAAATATGTACAGTCATGTAAACTATAGATTAGAAAAGTAAATTACTTCTGGCACGCTCCCACGTCTTCTTGTCATCATAGCAGGAGTCATCGGGGGCGATGTCCCAGTCCCATGCCTCGCCTCGTCACTTGCGCCGTTGTAGTCTATTGGGTCCTTCCTCATTGGTGTAGTGGTCTTCCTTGGATGAGTAGTGGTGACCCTCACTATAGTAGTCGTCCTCGTCAAAGTAGGGCAGCGGCTGGACGGAAGAAGAAGAGGAGCCCGCGCGCATCGACGGTACCAAAGAAGACATGGGTCCATAAGCGTCGACATAACCGAAGAAGACAAAGGGCCCGCGCACGCTGATCGGATCGAAGAAGATCAAAGGTCCGCGTGTTGACGATGGCAGGCAACTGTGTGCCAACACGGAGCCACCAGAAGGGGTTCAACGGGTGCTACCTGATATGGAGAACGAGCACAACACTTTGTGGCCGTAGGGGGAGTCGTGGGAGAGGGAGGAGCACTTAATGGTGGTGGTTGTAGTCTAAACAATGTTGGGAATGATGAGAGCTGTTGGTTGTTGGAAGTATGGCACTGTTGTGGAAGCCTTTGTATCTACCTATGAGTCTTTGACTTCTGGGCCCATTAGAGATGGATTGATGGGATCCGTATGGTGGTGACTCAAATTTTAAACTTTTCACGTGCATGGGTTTACTTGGGCAACAAGCTGAAACTTTTCAAATTTTGAACACGTGCATGGCCTGATAATCTGATATGCTCCCCAAGAACTAAGCAGACCCTTCACCGGTTCATCCTAACTAAGGATTTCAATCCCAATCACCTATCAAAAGGCGGAGTAATTACAGTACTATATTTGCGATTCCGTTTAGCATTGATCCGTCTTCCCTGCAAATCGAAATACAGTGCCAAACCCATCAGTTCTGCCGGTACGCGATGAACCGCGCGAGGTGGCGCAGCGGCGCGGCGCGGCCGGCGTCGAACCTGTCGAGCTCGGCCTCCGCTCTGGCGACGAGCTCGGCGGCGTACGCGCGCGCGCCGTCGACGCCCATGAGTTTCGGGTACGTGGCCTTGTCCGCCGCCAGGTCCTTCCCGGCCGTCTTCCCGAGCTGCTCCGACGTGCGCGTGACGTCGAGCACGTCGTCGACCACCTGGAACAGCAGCCCGATGCAGCGCGCGTAGGCGCGGATGCTCTCGACGTCCTCGTCGCCGGCGCCGCCGACGATGGCGCCGCACACGGCCGCGGCCTCCAGGAGCCGCGCCGTCTTGTGCGTGTGGATGAACTCGAGCGTCTCCAGCCCGACGCCGTCGCCGGCGCCCTCGCTGGCGAGGTCCACCGCCTGGCCGGCGGCGAGCCCCTGGGCGCCGACGGCGTTGCCGAGCTCCGCCACGGCACGCAGCGCGCGGTCGGCCGGGACGCCGCGCTCCGCGCACCCGCGCGCCGCGTGCTCGAACGCCAGCGCCAGGAGCGCGTCGCCGGCGAGCAGCGCGGTGCTGACACCGAAGGCGACGTGGTTGGTTGGGCGGCCGCGGCGGAGGTCGTCGTCGTCCATGCAGGGGAGGTCGTCGTGGACCAGCGACATGGCGTGCACCATCTCGACGGCGCAGGCCACGGGTGTCGCCGAGGCCTCGTCGCCGCCCACCAGCGCGCAGGCCGCCAGCGCCAGGACCGGGCGCACGCGCTTGCCGCCGGCGAGGAGGGAGTAGCGCATCGACTGGTGGAGATGCTCCGGGTGGCGGAGAGGCAGCGCGCGCTCCAGGGCCTCGTTCACGATCGCGGCCTTCGACGCCATGTACTGCTCGAAGCTGAAGGCCTCCGCCTTGTCGGCTTCCAGCACCGTGGTGGCAGCGATGCTCGTCGGCGGCGTCGCGGCGCACCGGAAGGAGAGGGGAGAGTTCTTCTTAGCTTGAACTCGAGCTGATTTTGGAGCGACGTGGAGCTTGATGCTCGGCGACATTAAGGGAGTCGCATGGGGAAGGCTGCAGGGACGAACATTGGCCATCCTTCAACCCTCTTATGTTAGAGACCACACAGAAAGATGTTGGAGTAAAAAGTTACGAGGATTGATCCGACTGATTGGGGTGTGTATCTCTATAGCTGATATATAGGGAGATTTTGTCCTCTTTTTTTTTTTTTGTTCCATGTGTATAACCTGCAGCATCAATGTTTAGTGTCTTGAAGTTATTCAATTGTTAGGATGCAAATCTGCTTAATCATAGTTTAGGCTGAATGTGCCAGGATAATTGTTTAATCCCCTCGTTATAGGATTACAGGATTAGCATCCAATTGTGCAGGGATGAGGATCTCCCTGGAGACTGATACCTCATCTGTTCCTCGCTCTCCGGTTTGTATCTTGTTCTCATCGCGACGTCATATATATTTTTCCTCTTCTAAACATTTGTCTTGATGAAGATGCCTTCTCACAAAATAAGAGCGAGCAGATCATATTCCCTCAACAGCAGTTTTGGAAGCACGTGGTTATAAATAAATTGATCTGGTTCCTTTCACGTTTGGCTCGTGCCCTCGTCCACCACGCCAACGCAAAGAGCACAACGATGATTTGGTGGAGGATTTTGTCGCCATGGTCTCGCTTGCGTGTTAGCGAAAACTGAACTATAGCTCAGCCGTTCAGTTCGACGCGTGTTGGCAGGGCGAGCAACGGCATCAAACCAGACGAGCCCTAAGCATCTGTGATGTGAATCATGTGACCATTGGTCGAGCTGCAGAACCACCTCTCAACATGGATATTAAAATGGGTACGTCAGCTGGTCGGTAACAACTCCTGCAAGTGTACAATATTCCGTACTGGAATTGCTTTTATAGTCACGAGCGCCTATTTTGGACTCCTCATCACGGACAGTTTATTGAAACCATCGATCACAAACTTAGTGCAGACGTTTACTACAGTTGACATGCAGAAATTTCTCGATTAGACAAGGGTTGGACGCAGCACAATTCAATGGCTAAAATCCACAGGCAAGGTAAACGAGCAGCCAACCAGTATTCAGCAGGAGCAGCGGTGCTACCGCGATATATACAGATGGTTTATGCTTTCTTACGGTGAGCTGAAACTACATGCTCTGTTAAGCCTAGCGAACATACATACGCTGATGCATATTAACAAAATGGATCCGAAGACCCTAGCATCAACATAGCTCGCAATGATTCTACATTAACGAAATCCCCATATACGCAGGGGTGAATCTCTTTCAGAAGAACTGCTGAAGCCAAGGATTGTCTGCTGCATCTTTCTGCAGGTCAGACCTCAGTTTGGCGAACATTTCCACCGTCTTGCTACCATCCATCTCATCGAGAGGCAATGCTGCAAATTCCTCCAGGAAAAGCCGAGCCCGAGCAGCTCCTCTGGTCACGTCATCTGGGCTAAATGCCCTCTTGCGTTTTGCTCCAACCTGCACAGCATAACACTGGCTCAGAAGAGGTACGAGTTTCAGCAAAGGGTAGGATATCTCATGCACTAGCTCAGAAAAGTCACCGCCGAGCTCTCATAAATTGTGAAACGAATGAAGATAACATTTCCCCAGATTTGCAGATCCACCCATTGGAACTCCAATAATCTACTATCATATGGAATTCTACATCACATACTTCAGTTGTAGATACCTCATCATTTGAATCATCAGGGAAGTTAGGTGCAGTAGAAAAATCTTCAAGCTCTTCTGCTTTGCTTTTTGCGAGAGCAACAACAGCATCTGGAAAATTAGCAAATTCTGCAACATGAATACCAAAACTTTGGTCACATGCACCAGGTTCAACCTACAAAAGCAACAGGAAAATGTTGTAAGTGGAGCATCTGTGGATGCCTCATTTGGCACACTGCCAATGCTGACTTGTTTTAAGCTACAAAAAATGTATCTCAAAATGTGCTTCAGAATTATACCTTATAAAGCATAGTTAGCTTCCGACTTGATGGGTCTATATGCGCACCCACATGATAATTTGCAATCCCAACATCCGGAACATGTCTGTGCTCGTCAACATTTTTATGTGCCAATGCAGTTAATTCATGGAAATGAGTCGCAAATAAAGTAGGCGCTCGAGTCACTTCCACAAGATGCTCACAGATAGCCCATGCAAGACCTGATCAAACATTGCCAGTCAACAGTTTAAGTTCAGCAGTCTCAAGTTTCCACGTATTGTGTAGGTAAATTCTATTGGAGTATGACAAAGGGTAATCCTTTTTTTCTTAAAAGAAGTACAGTACTGAACAGTCAAACTCTATAGTTCAGTTTCTCAAACAGGTTTGAAAAAATGTCATTCCTCTGGGACATGTTCTTTTTCCTTGTATCAGAAACACAACATTCAATTTATAAATGGTAATATCTAGTTTCTATACCATTATTGGTCTGATAGAAAATAGATGCATGTGATACTAATAGCCAAATTTGGATAAATGAACCAAACCAATAATCTTTTTATGGTTAATTGAAGTACTCGGAATGCATGCAAAAACATGACACCATATTTGAAAAGCTTCGCCCTTATAATGATTTGTATGGTGTTACACATAGTCACCAAGTTCCGGGTCGATGGCGCGATCCGCGACCCTGGTACGCCATTCTCGTTTGAGAGTCAAGGTCGATTGGGTTCAATGTCCCAGTTCGGACTAGATCGCGGCCCCGTTCCCGCAGGCGTCGGAGCCGTCATCCAGCGAGCCGAGCAGGTCAGCGTTGGTCAGGAACTTGCCAATGTCGAGGAGCATGGCAAGGTCGGCCTGGTGCGTGGCCATGGCCCCTGAAGGACCGCATGAGAACTGGGGCGAGGTCGGCCTGGTTGCAAGATGAGCCATGGGGCGTCTGCGTGGTTGCGTGGAGGAGAACAGGCTGGAGGTTGCTCAGGTTACTAATGTAGTGTTGGGCCACATGAAGGCCTTGGGCCTTGGAGTTTAATTTGGATATATGTATGTCCTATGATTTGTGGCTACAGCCTGGGTTTTATTTGGTACGCTACCTTGACACGCTTAGCCACAGGTTCATTGACCCAAAACCCTTGGGATCACTTACCACATACCGAATCATTGTACCGAAGATGTATACCCCTTTCGTCCCCCATTGAACTGCGTACCTCGACCCCATCGACCCATAGTTGACTGGTGTTACGCGCATAGCTAGCTTTATCTACTTGATCTAGCTTTCTTGTATATATACCTAAACTCAGTTAGCATAGAGTGTGCCATGTAAATTACTCTCTTCTAAACTTGACATCCATGACAAAATCATCCAAATATATGCACCGGGTGGGTATGATATAAAAGTGGAAATCAGTTTTTGGTGTGAAGATCATGCCCATGGCCACTCGCCATTTTAGCATCAGTAAAAATAATGGCAATACTGCTGTATTATGTGAAATAGGAGAATTCATATGTGCTGCCAAGTACTGACAAATGAATAGATTGAGGATTATGAGCATGGGTCCATGCAGCTCAGGTTACTATATCCAAGGTAAGTGCATGGTCAACCATAGCACTTGTAGATATGCCGTGACAAGTAAATTTTTCCCAATATTTTCTTAATTTAAGAATAAACAAAGATGAGAAGTCGCACATGGTAAAACAAGTAATAAAACCAAATATGCAAGAGGAAAACAAGAAAAGTTTTATGACACTGACCAAATCCATCATATGTGGAAGTTCCACGTCCCAGCTCATCGATAATTATTAGAGACTTATCAGAGGCACCTTTTAGAATAGATGCTGTTTCAAGCATTTCTTGCATAAAGGTTGACACACCACGAAGCTGCAAGAAAAAAAATATAGCAGTTTGCAACATCATAGTTTGCAAAGGACAAAGGTTTTTTTTTTCTTTTTGTGTAAGCAAAGTACATAAGTTAACAAGCATTCGGAAGAAACATCCAGTTTCCAGCTTCCTCTGAGGAAAGCCCAACCATCAGTCATCAACATGTAAAAATAGAACATATAGAGGTATGAATGCAAACTCATGCTGATTCTCATTCCCTTTATGCTTTAATCAGCAGCCATACAGGATTTGTTTAAGTAGGATGCAAGGAAATCGAGGAGAAAGCAATGAGAATTAATGCAACTCTTCTTAAAGAAGCCTTGATTGATATGATATAAGAAACCAAGGAATTACTCATCTAGCACGTGTTATTTCCTACTTCTGCATCTTTGATTTACTATATTTGTATGACTATGAGCAACTAAACAAAGAGAATCATATCATACAGCATGAGTCAACAGAAGCTTTAAATCAGCATTCAAATAAAAAACATTTCCAAGGTAAATTCAAGAATACAATTTCTTGATGATTTAACCAACTTACTTGGCAATCTCCAGCGCCAACACGAGCAAAAATACAATCTCTCACACTAATGCTTGCCTGATCACATGGAACAAAGGAACCAACTTGTGCCATCAAGACATTTACACCAACCTGGTTATATGACAAACAGATTTATAAAGCATTACAGTGAGGAAATTTAGCTTAAGGCATCATTAGTTGCTTCAAATAATATGTTTTGAAAACAAAAACAGTTCAATTACAATTTTAGTAGTCACTCACATGCCCTAATGTACTCCAGCTGAATCAGACTGATTTTTGTACAAATAAACGCGTTAGAACACTTTAGCAATGCTTTTTTTTTTTTGCTTTTACAAATGAAAAAAACATATATAATTCAACAAGTACTATCCTGATAAAATTACTTTTCCTATTACACTAAAGTATAAGAGAACATCTACAGACCATACAGTGCCATTATACCATCTTTTCTACTACCTCCGTTTTTATTATATGACGTTGGTTAGTTAAAATTTGAGGTAACCAACGTCATTAAAAAAATGGAGTATATTAAGAGGAAACAAAAATATATAAATAAATTCCTTGAATGGTGTAGTGGACGCATTCCTTGGCAGGACATCCCAAACACCCCAAGAGGTCCGCACAGGCGGCAACAAAGTGGCTAGGATCTCACCAGTGTCAATAGATGGTTTTATACCCTCAGACCTCGCTAACAGTTGTGGATACAATTCAAAACATGTAAGATGGGCACATCATGAGTTGGTGTCGGAAGGGACCCCAAGGGCTGGATAGGAGTTAAGATAAGAAATTGTCTATACCCTACTAATTTGTCATGCTGTTAAAGCTTAAATTTGGCTTGGCCACAAATCAAACACCATGCCTCAGACTAAATTTTGGCATTACCCTTACTTCGGTCATGGACAACATTTGGTCAGCGGTCTCAGAGAACAAATCCAAAAAGCCCAGGAACTCTGCCAAGTCCTAGGCTGTAATCATCAAGAAAGAATAATGTACTATGTTGAGAGAGCATTCTTCAACGTGACTAGGCATGCTGCCCCATCCGTGAGGAAAGCATCAGCTCGCCTCCGAACATCTCGTGCTACCGTCTCCTCTCTCACCCCACCTGCTGCTGCACTCACCCCTCCATCCCAAAGCGACCAGGCATGTTGAGAGAGCATTCTTCAACGTGACTAGGGATGCTGCCTCATCCGGTGACGAGAGCATCAGCTCGCCTCCGAACATCTCTTGCTACCATCCTCTCTCACCCCACCTGCTGCTGCACTTGCCCGTCCATCCCTAAGTGTGGTCTCACCTTACCAATTTGATATCAAATGGACAGTCAAAAGTTATCATGAAAGTGAAAAATCTAACCTGTCTTATGAAAGTGGATTTTCCGCCCATGTTTGGCCCAGTGATGATCTGAAACCAACTTTTCCCTCTGACCTGTTTATGGCAAATTGAAGCATCACGAATCTTGACAATTGCTTCAATGCAAATATTATATAAAGTATACCTACCAGAGTGCAGTTATTGGGTATAAAGTTAACACCATCTTGAGCCTCAAGACAAGGATGCCTGCTACCTTTTAGAATAATATCTCCTTCATCCTTCATTATATTCTCAATATTAGATTCTTCACTTGAAAGTTCTCCTTTTAATAAAGTTAAATAAATAATGTCTTACCGATGCTGTGATGTCTGGTCTTACATAAGGAACTGGGCAACTTGTTGCCAAATCAGCAAAACTTTGTAAAACATCCAATTCAGATACAAGTGCAGCAAAATTTTCGAATACCTACATCATAAATTAATGATTTATTGCAATCATGTAGGATGCAAAATATAAACCCTGAAACTGAAAGAATGATCTTAACTATACCTCTGAGAAGGTGTCTGAAACCTGAACTACTTCATCAACAACTTTTTTCTGACAACTCATGTACTCACCAAACAGTCCCTGGTATTGATCGCCTAACCTTTTCAGCTTGGGACTTGAGAACTTCACACCATCTTTACGAGTTTCTATAATTATGTAATTGCTATTAAGCTTCTTTCTCACTTTCTGCTCCTCTTTCTTTGAGATCCTAAACACATGACCAAGTGGCCCTTTTTCAAGCTTCAGTTGCTTATCAACAGAAAGATCGAGATCAGCAGCTGTATGCTGGTGCAAGTTATTTATGTGCTCTTCAACCACAGACAGTTCATCCTTCAGCGCAGCCAAGTCAGAAGAATATGACGGAGATATCCTGTACTCGCCGTTCTCTACCTGACCAAGGTCAATAGCTGTTTCACAAAGAGAAGCGAACTTACCAAATCGATTCTCTGACAGCAATTCTTCTAATGGGTCAAGAAACTTTGTCCGTATCAATTCAGAAAATTGGCCATCGTATTGTTGAAGAACACTCTTCATGTACGAGACTTGCATGCAGGACTGCGAAACCATTGGTTAGCAAAGTGAGCCAGTCTGAGAAAATTGGTTCAAAAAATGTGGCAGTGCACTAAACATTACGCTCTAAACTGGCAACACAAAATGGGCGCAAAGATTCATGACAAAATAGAAGCACATAAAGTCACACTCCTCTCAGTCATGACGCCTTTGCTTGAGCATCCAGTTTGACTTTGTTTATTCAAATGCTCTTTGCATATCCAGCAACTCAAGTGATAGAAAAGTTAGTGCTCTACTGTCATTAAATGTTACATGAGCCTTATTCTATAAGTTTTAGGCAAAGAATTGTCATGAAAAGAAGAGATCGGTAGGTTGCACTGCACCAAAAGACTGGTAAGTCTCAATAACAGGCTGCAGATTTAGCTCCTTTCCAAATGCTATAAGATCAATATCTGGTATCTTTTTACTTGTTTGAAGGATCTACACAGTTATACAGCAACACAAGTAATACAAGGTTCAAGTGCCCCCCTATTATATGTTGCTTGAAACCATTATGACTGCTGAAGTAATATTCAGTGCATTCTTATTCTATGTAGTAATTTTAGGAGCTATGGAACCAATATGACTGCTCTGTGCTCAATTTATATTGATATACATTTTTTTAGGGAAATATTCATATACATTTTTAGGCAAACAACATCTTAACAACACAATGAAAGTCCTCCTGCTGGTTTGAGAAAAACAACACAAAGAAAGAAAGTAGGTTGCAGCAAGCACCTGGTAAAGCTTAACAACAGGCTGCAGATTAGCTGATTTCCTTCGGAGAGAATGTGTTAAACGATTAATATCTGATATCCTTTTAAGTTTTTGCCTAAGTCCCTGGCGAAGCTCTGGGTCATCTATGAAAGCCTGGACCATATCTAATCTGTTATTGATTTCATTCACATCTAATAGAGGTTGCTTCAGCCATCTGTTAAGCAGTCTCTTTCCCATCCCGACAGTACAGGTTCTGTTCATCAAGCCAAACAAACTGAAGTTCTTGTTTATATCAGTTTTTCCTTCGGCAATGTTCAATGCTCGCACCGCTGCTGAATCAAGTCTCATGTAATGATCCAAACTGTACTTCTCAATTGTGTAATTTCCATAATTAGTATCATCTGCTAGCAACTCAGCATAAGTTAATAGAGCACCAAGGGCACCAAGAGTGTAGTCAAACTGAGATAGCAGATCACGAACTGGCTCAATAGAACCCCTGATTATCCTTCCAAGATCTTGCACAAGATCCTTTGATTTGAAGTCAGACTTCTTTCTTTCAGTCAACAGAATATTACAATTACTAATGGCTTCTTGAAGAGGATGTAAATCAATGGATTTATCACAATCTGCTGGGAGAAGACACTCCTTGCAACCTAATGCAACAAGTGCTGATTCAACATTTGTGAATCGGCTATCTTCAGGGAACTCCGCCAACCCAAGCTTCCTGTTGGTCATATCCAAAAAACTAAGCCCTACATGGAGCTGACTTTCTCGGAAAACAGGAAATAGAGCAACAATGACTGGTGAATCTTGCATGTCATTGTTTGCAAACAGAATGTCTTCAAAACTACCGATATTTCCTGGTGTTCCTGATTTTGTTAACCTCCAACTTGACCCACTTCCCTCATAGAGTTCCAAAGTACGGTCAGTCCTATCTAACAAAATGTTGCGGGAAATGGTCTCAAACATAGCCTTGCTCACACTGACACTTGATAGTCCATCAGAGCTGCTGCCCAATTGCCGTAAGGCAGACATTGTGTGGTAGTATGTCCTCGCAATAAACGTGGCATTCTCGCCATGTGCAGTGTAGTAATCCTGATTAACATTTAACCACTGGTTAGGGCATGACTTTTCACAAAGGAAAGTTAATGCATATAAGAATAACTAGAATAAATAATCAACTACCCAAACACGAAGGGCTGACATTTTAAGTCTGCGTGAGCATGTATGCCTTAATAGTTATTTGCTATATAATGAAGACAGGTGTTGGTATGAGCACACATGCAGGAAATAACACTAAGTTACAGAAATATATCTGGAAGGAAATGCAGTTCTATACAAGTATGAACTACCTCCTGCAGCTAGAGGTAAAAGAAAGGAAAGGGAGATGAAGGCTCTGCATGGAGTCACTGCATTTCACAAAATCATTCTCCTGACAACTTCTGAACTAACGATCGTTTATTTAATTTCACTTTCAAAAGGAATATAATATAAATCATACTGGATACAGGAAAAATCTTTTAGAATTTATATCTGGCCCCAAAACATATTCAGTATACTAAAATGCTAAACAGAGCCCTATTTTGCGACCTCAGCTAATAACGGCCAAGTCCCTAAGATTTGGGCGTGCATACCACCTTTGTTGAAGGAAAATAATAGTTACTCCAAGTGTTCGAATTCAGCTAGGACTTTTAAACATATCATGGAACTGAATCCCTGTTAGGCCTTGTTTGTTTGGCATGGAATGACTAGGATTTGTGCCAAAATCCAATGGGTTTTCATGGTTTGGAGAGAATCCTAGAGTAGGCTGGAAATGTTGTTTGGTTATTTCTGGGTTGGATTGCCACCTAGCCCAATCCAACCATTACGCCCAACAAAACGCTAGGAATCGTTCCTTGTGTCCGACCCCATGGAACGACTCCCACTTCCAGGTGCAAGGCTTGATCACCTTGAGAACATTGGGAGCTTAGTTTTTGTAATGGTTTTGATCCCAATCAACCGAACAATACTTTGAGTCATGGAATTAGAAGATGTGGGAATCAAACCCATGAAGTATAGGATTAAGTGAAAAGCATGGAATCACTCAATCCATGGGTGGTGTGAATCCTACACGGGAATCATTTCTATGCTGCCGAACAAGCCCTTAAATGGGTAAATTGTTTGGCCGAGAGAAATTTATATGACGCATCAAAATATAGCACACATTATCAGCCTTATCTGAAGATTCTTTTGTAATCTGTGTCGGCATATGGGGAGGAAAACAATCACAACAGTCCACTTTTTTCCTCATAAATAGGACACCACCAGAACTATTTCCCCCCTTTTCTCTGGCCCCGAAACAGGTCACATCTATCACAAAACTATGCTGAAATCGAGGGGAAGCACTTACCCTGCGGTCGAACAGACGAACGGCCCGGGCATCCTATCAGACCAAAAAATGAAATAAATCAGATACCCACAAAAGTAATCGCCCAAATCCACAGCTCAAAAACCAAAAATCGAGGGCGGCGTACCTGCGGCAGCCTCCTGAAGAAAGAGATGAAACCCTGCGCTTGCCTCGCATCTGCTCAACCAGGGACCCAACCGAGATAAGAAACCGAAAACCTAAATGAGTAATCCGGAGAGCGAACGAAACCAAGGTACGGAAGTACTACGGACCTAGCTTGAGCTCGGGGAGCTTGCCGCCCTCGGGTAAGAAGTCGTCGCCCTCCATGGTGGCCCCTCCCACCGCGCAGAGAAGCGGTGGCGGCGGACGGGCGCGGACGAGGTGGTGGTGGTGACTGCCGTAGAGCTGGGTGCGGACGATGTGCACGACGAAATGCGCGCGCGGGCGCTGGGTGAGGGTTAGGGGGGTACTAGGCGTTTTGGCGGGGAGATGAGGGGGGCACGCTCGCGCGCGGTGGGCTGGGAATGGGATTTCCCGCGGCAGGAAAGTTTTGTGGGGAACGAAGTGGCGGGCGTGCGGCGTGCGGGAATCGAGCAAAGACTGGTCGGCTGGGTACCCGTGTAGAGCCCCGCGAGTTTATTTTGAGGAAAAACTGAAGAGCTCGGTGTACGATTGTTTCTCTTTTCCAAAGAACGAAGCTCGAAATATTGTATAGTTATCCCTGTAATTCAAATTAGTACAGCAAAGATTTCTTGCCGAAATAAAGTGGACTGCATAAATGGCTGATTTAGGATTTACTAATCCCTTAGTCAACTTTTTTAGAACACGCTGCTCACACCCACCAGCGGAGGCAGGAAATGTGCGATGGATAGTAGGCATGGAGTGTAGAAGAGCAATAGACGATACGAATTTAAATCACATAAAGTTCAAATATTCAGTGCTCCCTCTGTTTCATAATATAAGTAGTTTCAGCATTCAAAATTTTTGTCAAAATGCATTTGTCTCCTCTCATTCTCACTTCTCAATGCATCGTTTCCTGTGTCTATCTCTCTCTTCCTTCACTCCTCATTGTTTTCTGTGCCCATTATTTTTTTTCACCTCTCAATTCCTATGCCCAAACTTAGAACTGCATACATTTTGGAACGGAAGGAATAACATCCAATATGTTGGCTAGGCTGGGCTTAGGCCAGTCTCAATGAGGTCTTTCATTGCACTTTTTTCAAGACTAGTTTTAGGAAAAGTAGCAAGCTTCCTTTCATTTAGATGAAAGACCTCTCATAAAATATGAAAGTTTCTCATCTCTCTCATCATAATTAACTTGTCAAATCAGCAAAAGATGCACACATAACATAAAATTTAATGCAAATAAAAGGCTCTATTGAGACTGGCCTTATAGTGCCACCCAACTGGCTTTGACTCATTGCTCACATTTATGAACACAATCATACTTTATCGTATGAGCACCAGTGAGAGGTTGGCAGGTTGATCCTGAGACAAGATGATTGTGTGATGACTCTCGTGAATCTCAAAATCCGCCAAGACCACCCATTTGACTACTTCTTTGCTTTCATTTTGTGGGTTGAGCACTTTTACAACATACTATGGTACTGATTAATTTGAGAACTTGCCACTCATTATTGCTGGCTTTCAGAGGTTGCTCAATCGGTCGTCGGTTCGGCTTGCAAAAATTGTGGCTCTTGCGCTGGGCACAACTTCAAAGGCAGAACTTTTGGAGTCTGGTGTTCTTGCGAACTGTACCCACTCCGGCTTAATCCCACATGACAAGAGCATACTTTTGATGGTCGATCCCTCCGCTACCGTATCCTCATTCATGTGCTTGAAGTCCAGGAGAATGATCCGCCATCGCCACCAGCACTATAACAGAACAGGCCTTTAGCGACGGTTCAAAATGGCCTGTAGCGATGGACCAGTCCAACCGTCGCTACGCCACTGTCGTTAGAAATCAAGAGCCTGACCGCCGCTACAAATCGATTTGTAGAGGCAGTTGACGGCAGCAACCGCTGCTACAAATCGATTTGCAGCGGCGGTTGACGGCAAATCGATTTGTAGCGGCGGTTGTATTATCGACAGAAAAAAAAATTATTTTTTAAATACACATTCCAGAATACACAGATAGCACAAATAACTCCAGAATACAGAGAAATCACATTCAATAGTACACAGAATTACCAACATCATTCATACATCAAATTGTCAACAAATTACATCCATACAAGATACATCCCTAAGTCATCTATGATTAGGCTCCTTCTCTAACACTTCATAGTCATCGTGCTCCATAGGCGCGAGGTTAGGCTCATATGGGCGTGTCGAACCAGCCCAGTCACAAAGATTGTAATGATTCATCCCTAAATCACTCTCGGAATCAAAGAACTTACCTATAGGATGAATGACCTCTCTTAGAATGAAACCACATAGGTTCGCAACCACCCGATACATTACATTTGTCGACAAATGTAATGAATCCGGCGGTATTATTCCCCTTCTAATCATTCCATATTCCTTTTGCTTTTGTGTTTTTTATTTCTTCATCCTTTTTTCTTTCTGCAATGCAATTATAAAAATGTGTTAATTGAAGAATGAGTGAAGGAGTGACGACAAGAATACAACTTCATGATACAAAAACCAAATACATACCTCTTCTTTGGACTCCTCGACGATGCAGTCCAAGTACTTTGAGCTATTCTGCGAGAATACACATGTGTAGTAACCACAATGCACGGAACCTTTGGGCTGCTTGTAGCACTAAAATAGAGAAAACATTATTAGCAATTTCATAGAATCATAGGATCAATATACGATAAACTATGTAGCATGTCTTACCCAAAATTTATGACGGAAGTACATATATTTGTCTCGATAAAGGCTGTGTTTACCCCCCGCTTTGCAATAGTTCTCGTAAGCGTTGCGCAATTGAGGAAAGCGTGGGGGGGTGGGCGCCAGACGCGCGTGCGTTACTCAGAGCGGAGGGGACGCGCTCCCGGGAGTGCGGCACGGAGGAGCTATATATACGACTCGCCACACAACGACGATGGACAGCGGGCGGCAGGCAGGCGATGGTGATGCTCCGAGTCAACCCTGGCGGCGGCACATCATACGCCACCTCTGTCGCGGATGTTGAGGTTGGAGTCAGACCACGGCCCCGCCACCGTCGCTCGTCAATTGCAGCGGCATTGGTGACCACATCACGTCTAGGCGGTTCTCGCGATACTTGTTGGGAAGCTGCGGAATAGGAAGGTGACCGAGGAGGTTTCTTGGCAGGTGCTTTGGCTTGAGGACTGTGTGAGATGGACGATGGTTGCGTACGTGCAATGATGAGCAACTCCACCACACACGACACTACTGGCTCCACCATGCATAACGTCGAACGCTATCAGCATAGAGGAAGACGGCCTTCGACAAGTGGTGCTCGTCGAGTTTCTGAGGGAGGACGATTCTCGATTGCTTGGCTATGGTCATGGGTAGACGAAGCAAGAAACAATAATTTTGTGTCGTGTGTCGTGTGACGTGATGTGGATGGCGTGATGAAAAGATCTTGGTCATACGAAGTAGATGGCGCAGTGAACATTAAATTTATTAAGAAGTAGAGATTGTGTGGCTTCCATGTGATGATTCAGTTGTTGCCATGCATAGGGGCCATCAGTGAAATTCTGCAAGAAAGGAACATAAAAGAAAAGAGAAAGGAAAGAAAATAACAACTTTTAATGTCTTTTCTTTTTCTATGAAAATTACCTTTCGGTACCACAATATTTATTGAAGTGTAAATTTGTCTGATACTTTTTCATTAAAATGTACAAAATAAAATTACTTAGATAGACAGATACAAAATATTAATTTCAACTATTGAATCTAATAATAAAATATGTTAGCGGTTAAAATTAAAAGCAATGCTATGTGCAAACAAATATTGTACAATTATATTTATATATATTTATTATTTTTATATAAATAAATAAATTTATAACCTGTCGCAATGCACGGACAAAATGCTAGTAAACTAAAAAGCTAGATAGTTGGCGATTCAAGCTATCCCGTCTAATAAAGTGTGCATCAAATATATGGATGGAGCTGGTCACCAACGCGCTATCATGGCCGTCATGAAACCTGCGCAAGCGCAACCACAGTAAGCTTCAGGCCCCATTCTCCACGTACACGGACAACGTCAAGGGGAGCTGCCAACAGGTCGGCCGGTATGCGTACCACAATAACATCAGGGAGATCACCACATACACAAGAGATGCAGTCACAAGAGGACAAACGACAGTGAGGTGAACAATGTTTTGCAAGAAAAGCTAGAACATAATAACAATCAAAAGTATACATAGTTCAATTTTACGGCCTAGACCGTACCATAAAATCATTACACCCATAGTAGTCGTTTTTGAAGCTTCCTTCAATTTTTTTTTTTTTTTTGCACTGAGCTTCCATGAAAAAAAAATGATTACAAGTCATTATAAGTACTTAGAAGTTTACCCCGTTATTTTTCAAAGTCTTTTCGTACCTTTCAATCTTGATTGGTACCCATAAATCTGTATTTTATAAAGAGAAATTCTAGAATATCTTAAATTTCATATAAGTAGTTTGTGTTTTAATTCCTCAATATGCAAATAATCTTCTTCTTCTTCTTCTTCTAGTCGAGCAAAATATTTGTGTTGGGATACACATATATTTGTACATTTTTGAAATAAAAAAGAAAAGAAAAATGTTGATGAAAAGGCAAACATGAAGATAAAAAGGAGAAAAAGATACAAAATCAGTAAGTTGAACTCTAATCTTTTAATTTTCTCGCAGTATATTGTTATTGTCCTGGAAATATTGATCGTATATAGTTAGGGCGTGTTCGGACTAAAGTTTAGGCTAAAGTTCTTGCTATTTAAAGGTATTAAATAAAATGTAATTATAAAACTTTTTGCAGAAACCTGGGCTACTTTGCTAGACGAATCTAATGAGGGTAATTAAGCCGTGATGAGTCGATGGTTACTGTAGCATCACTGTAGCAAAACATAACTTAATTAGGTTCGTTAGATTCGTCTCGTAAATTAGCACCCATCTGTAAAAAAGTTTTGTAATTAAACTTTATTTAATACCCTTAAATAGCAAGATTCCCTGGACTAAACTTTAGGACTAAAGGAAACGAACAGGCTCTAGTCTAACAGAGCATGTACCCATTTTTTAATAATATGCCACAGAAAAAAATACTAGCTCCGTCCCAAAATGTAAGCATTTATTGACTTTTGAAGATCACGTTTGATCATTCGTCTTATTCAAAAAAATAATGAAAATATTATTTATTTTGTTATCATTTGTTTTATCATTAGATATACTTTGAGCATGACTAATTTATTTTATATTTTTATAAAAAAAATTGAATAAGACAAACGGTCAAACACGGTGTTCAAAAGTCAACAAATGCTTACATTTTGGGACAGAGATAGTATCAACGCGAGAAAAACAGAGGCGGCGGCGGCGGCTCAAAAGAAAAAGCAACGCCGGCCCCCTCGTCTCCGGCGGCCTCGCCGTCGGCGGAGGAGGGAGGCCCGGCATCCCAACGTCCGCATTGTTCCCTCATAGGTTTAGATTGGTAGGTCTTCCCGCGGCGGTCGCTTTTGGTGGTGGTCGCGGTGTTTGTTAGGGTTAGGGTTTCTCTGGTGGTTCGGTCGAAGAGGGCAGCGGCAACGTCAAGTTCGTCGGCATGGAACACTGGAGGAGGATGCGTCTCGACGGTGGTGGCGAGTCGAAGGCGCCATCATCGATGAAGAATAAGGTACTACGGTCCCTCCTTTGTCTCGTCATGGTTTTTCTTGACCATGACTGTGGGCTAGTGAGAGTTTGGTTTCCGGTGACATTCATCTGGATGTTACTCGGATTTGTGTTTTCCCATTGTGAATATGGTGAAGGAGGCGACGATGGGCTCGGCTACGGGCTCGATGGCGGCGAGTTCCTCATACTTGCATGTGGAATATCAGTCTACCCCTCTTTTGCGAAAGGGTTGGGTTTCAGTTTTCCCCCGTCGGAGATGAGGATGACGGTGGTGGATGGTGAGATGGCCGTGTTTTTTCAGATCGGAGTTTTCGTCCGTGGCATATCCGTCTGGGATGGTGATCCTAGATGGTGGAATTTATGGCTCTTTCAAGGTTTCTTGTCTCTCATCAATGGAGTAGGTGTTGATTGGGATGTCACTGTAATCAGGGGATGTAATATGCTTCATTATTAATGAAATTCCCTTTTCGCAAAAAAAAAAAGAGATAGTATCAAGGATAAACAGAGTAGCACTTTTGTATCGCATATCCCAGATTATCTAATGTCTAACAAAGTATTCGTAATATCACAATAGTTTATACATGGCTAAATGAAAGGTTACGGATCCAATGAATCTAACCACAACATTATGTGTCAAAAATCAATAATCGACCAACTGACTTTCACAAGCATCTTGATGTTGCCAATGGTAATTTCAGCTTTATCTCCTCCGTTGGTTCTCGGAGCAAAATCGATGGTAGCTTCAGGTTTACGAACACCAGTCTCAGCAACAACAGTGATAGTCACAGACAAAATCTCCTTCAGCCATACCGCTACGATGTAACGCGAAAGTTGGATGGCTCTTTTACCATCACCAGTAGTCGGGCCATCAACTTCGCTATCATGAAGCACGAGACTCTTCTGAATGCCAGTGGTGCAAGCAGTGATCTGTCCGTAAAATTCTCCGGCTAGAACTTCAACTGAAATAGTAGCCTCCACTGCACGTTTTATAACTCCATACATCACATCCACTGTGCTGAGTCTAGTATCGAGAGAGCAACTCTCAAGCTCGCATCTTTGCAACGATCGGTTTTCCATGCCCCTGATCACTAACATTCCTTTACTGAGTTCTGTGTCCTTCCACCCCTGATGGTCCCCGATTTTCAAGTCAGTCTCAATATATGTGTTACTGATTATTGCGAGCCCTCGTCTTGGGCCTGTCAAGATCAACGATTCATCCTGCAGAAATATTAAATTACATGATAGGTTAGTCATATATGCTCAGCTTTTTGTTTAACTACGAGAACCTTTACGGTGCACCTAAATCAATGTGGGCCGTCCATTTTTCTTAATCCAACTGTCAGATGCACTTCATACTACTTTAAATCCTTTTTAGTAGTATGGTGGTATTTGAAAGTGGTATAAAGAGTATGAGGGTATTGTTGGCAAAAAAAAGTAATGGTACCTTAGTAATTTCCTAGATCTAATTGAAAAGGACTATTACATCTCGTCAATAATTCCCGATTCCATTCGTTCATGTTCGTCTCTCTCCTTTCATAATTTCTCGAACCCTAGCAGAGCGTGCCGCCGTTTCCTCAGCCACGGCTGTGACCGGCGGCGACGGCATGTCGGGGCGTGTGGCGGCTAGTGTCCTACACTCCTACATAGTCGCGAGTTCATCCGGCTCCGCCATCGCGGCACCATACGTCATGAGTGTCAGGATTTGGGCGTTCGATCGCTTGCCGCTGTCTCGGCCATTGTTGGTGCTTCCGATCCCAATATCACGACACCACGTCGGCATTCGTAAAACCTTGGACGGCGCCACGACGCTGCTCGGGTGGCCACCCTGATCATGAATTCCTGTGTTGCGTGGTGGTTGGCGGCTTGGCGTTCTCCATCGTCGCGAGCTCCAGATCCAACATTGCGGCAGCACGATCGTCGTCGTTGTGATGGTTCCTGTGGCGACGACGGCAAGTGAAGGGTCCCGCGGTGGGTGATTGCTAGCGATGGAGCGGTGACTGCGGAGGCTTGGACAGGCGAGACGGGGCCGACCACACCGGTGGCTGGCGGGAGTGCTCTGGCGGAGCTCTGTCTCTAATTAATCACGTTGCTTTACTGATGGAAATCTGCCTGTCTAGTGTGCTACGGAGTACGTTGTATTAACTGGTTCATGCGATACTGTATTTGGATGTTCTTGTGTTCATACTAGTTTTGCCGACGACTTCTGAATCTGGATGTCCAGGAAAGTAGATTGAAAATTTAGTGTACAATTATTATACTTAATGATCTGGAACTATGAGACTAATTAATTTATGAAAACTTATTTTTCTCAGGACTAGAAAATTTAAAAATATGTGAGAACAAGCATGCAATTGACACACACAGATTAAATGAATGAGAATACTGCAGGATTGCAAAGCATATCTCAAGAATAAAGGCAGAGTACCAGCGGAGAAACTCTCCATGTTTCTTTTACGTACATGACATTATGCATGCTAATTGCATTCAGGTAACAGAATAATGTGATGCAAGCAAGTGTCATTGTCAGAGGCCGGAAGAGCATAAAACTTCTTGATGCCTAAATAAAAAAGGTAAACCTGTCGATTCTTCAAAGATAAGTAAATATAGTCAGCACCCATGTACTGTCTTCAAGGAGTTTTTACATTGTTCAGATGAGCGCCTACAATATGTCGAATATGATTACAAAGGTTTAATGTAAGGTACTGGGAACCAGAAATCATCTCAGGTGCATCACTGAACTCCTTTACCAGATTACAGAGAACATCAGCCCTTTCTCACAATACAAATACATGTTGACTTGAGGATCCAAAAGTGGATCATCGTGCATGTTCACAAAGTTCTTAACATACAACATGATGCCCCTTTCTCTGAACTGAATTGCGCCTAGCAGGACATCCGCATCAGGTCAGCTCCTTTCCGTGAATTCTAATAAATTCTTAGTATGGACGAATAGTAGGCTAACAAAGGCCACACATTTTGTCGACTAACTGACGTGCACCATATAAACATGAACAATCCCTTTGGATCGTCCCAAAAAATGCATGCAGAATCAAATCTAGGAGATGGTCTAATGATGAGCCGTGAGTGATTAACCTGCACAAATGGAGACAACTAGGCACAGTTCGCTGACACTCGTGCTTCAAGGTTCTGCCGGGTCGAGGCCTTAGGGGTGGCCGCGCGTCTTCCACGGCGATAGGAGGAGATCCGGCCGATGCGTCCAGTGACCTCGTCATCTGGGCGTTGGAGGCTCCCTTGAGTCCTCCGGTGTCGGCGAGCGAATGGGCGCTCGGGCGTCCTCCATCCGCGTCCGCGAGGGCAAGCAAACGGGGATCCAAAGGGAGACGCCAGTCGAGGTTGTCTGGTAGTTGGCGGCAGCGAGGTGCTGGCGGCGGCCTCCGGCGGTGACTAACAATGTTTCAGTTTCTTGGTTTGCATACCGATTCACTGTGACCATTTTACCCCGCGGTGGCAACACGCGTAATATTGTTAATTAGGCTGATAATTATTCTAATACCCATCACAATGGACTGTTTGATTTGACTTATACTACCTTGTGACTCATGGTAGTATGGTGCACCGTAAAGGTTCTCACTACTAAAGACGAATTAATTAAGGAGCTACTGTACCACCAGCGTTCTTTATAGTTGCAATATATAATTGTACCTCAGAGTTGATGAGTTGGCAATGGTCTCTATCGCGGAAGAGATAAACGCACTTGAGATCAATGCTATCTCGAGCAAGGACGGTGCCGTACACCTGGATCGGGAAGCCAACGTCCGACGAGGCTATCTTCACCGAGAAAATGTTTAATCCCTCAGACATCATGTAACGATCCTTTTCGTGGTTGAACACCCTGTCAGTGTACCTCATCGGACCAAGGGGTGCTGCATGCAAGCAATGGAGAGAGGGGGGAGGTCAGACAAAAAAAGGAACGATCGAGTTAGTTTCATCATGGTCGACCAACGACGTATATAATCATAAATCATGGTAACTAGCTACTACTTACACTCCTCGTCGTGGTCGAACGTGATGATGTCCACGACGTAGGGGAGTCGGCTGTAGTACTCGCCTCCCTGCTTGGGGTCAAAGTCGAGGATGCGCTTCTCGGCTTCCAGTCGCTGAGGAATGAACTCCTTTGATTGCTCTATCATATCCTCCACTCGCCTCAGCATCGCCTCCCTCGCCGCTCGCATAGCGTTGGGATTCTCGCGCCGTCTTCGGGCCTCCTCCTGTTGCCTGTGCAGAATCTCCAGCAGCTTCTTCATCTTCCCCTCCTCCATTGCCGCGAGCTCAGCCTCGCTCAAGTAATGTCGCAACCTTGCGGCGACCTCCTCATCCATGGAGCTGCAGCCGCCGGTCAGCGCCATGGATCGAGGGACACGAGACGGGAGCACGCACCACCTCTTCTAGCTTCTTCTTATATATAAGGCCCGATCGAACTGGTCCCAGTCCGACAACGAAACGGATGGACTCGAGCTGATCTTGACCTCGTAATATCCAGCCTGCACACTCCATGTTCGTTCGTTTCCGAATGTGAAACGGATACTACGCGAGCTGTCTGCCAGGCTCCGGTGAGCAGGCATTTGTCCTGTTAACTTAGGCGAGCATCGGCCCCCTCTAGTCCTCTTCCAAACTTTCCATGCTGATTGACATTGATGTAATCTCAAAATTAATTAAAGAGAAAGACAGTTGTTGACACTTGACACCAATGCAAAAGACACAACACATAATAAATTGAGAGATGCTCATTTGTTATTGATTGACGACCATACATGCATCGCATAATCCCTGAGCGATGCTACATGGTCTTTATTCATTCAATTATTCCATCAGGCTAGGCATCCATCGATGGATAGCTTTAGCTTTGATCTACCTAATGATAACGGCCGCTAAGAAAACTTTGTTAGCCGACCGTCGGGGTCTGGACGACCGTGTTGACTGTGACCACGACGCGGCTGTTGTCGAAGTTCATAATCATCGGGGAGCCAGAGGGTATCACTGTGACGTGTGCCTCGGGAAAGTCTTTCAGGATGATCTTCTTCGCCTCCTCCGCGGGCAAGCCGACCACCTCCGGCCACGACGTCTTCTTCTCGGCGCCGGTGCAACCACCGCTTGCGTCCGAGGCCACGTAGCTCATCTTCTTGTTAATCTTTTAGCTGGTCGACCGAGATCGTCCCTGCATTGCACATACGTAGAGAATATAAGACATATAGTCTTGCAAAAAAAACAAAAGCTAGCTAGCTCGGGAGATGAAGAAAGATCGAGTTGAGCATGGATCGATGCACTCATAGAGGGGCCAGGCGACATTATAATTAACTTGCCTGTGATCGAATTGATGATCGGTGGAGCTGTGTGTTGTGAGCCTGAGACTGGAGTATTAGCATTTATAGACCCTGGCTGAGGGAAGATGATGAAGGAGAACATGTAAAGCTTAGTTCACATGCTAAGTCAAGTTGTTAGTAGCACATGCATGGCATCACAATTGAGCCAACCACTATCAGTGTCTACTAGTGTTGTTAATTTAGTGTGATAATACAAACAGGCGTCACGTGATGCGAGGAAGTAGATGATGCTCGTGGCATGGCTGCAGAGATATACTATATAAATAGTATTACTATATACAAGTATAATTCTGTCGTTGTGCGTAGACAGTTGAAATATCAGGCATGTGATGCGATGCGTGCCTCGCGTGCTCGTGAAGCAACTGCAGATCGAGATATTTTCCTAGTTCAGTGCATAATTCTCCTAACATTAAGTTGACAATACATAAGCTCCACTGTTTGTTCTTTTCTGCCGTTGCACAGTCTTACAGAATACATCACTGCAATCATATCAGAAAACTACAGTATGAAATAAAATGTTGTTACAAAAAAACTTTTAGTTCCAAGTCTCTTAATTACTAACATCCCATATGAAAATACATGTGCAATTCTATAAACCTCTCAACCTAACCAACAAAAATCTACTTTTTTTTTTTTGAGAAACACAAAAATCTACTAATTGGGTTGCTATGTTTAACATATCCATATGGCCTTCTGACACTTCATTTAATAAATATTACCCTGCAGCTGTTTAGATTTACTTGTGTCTCATGCTGCCACGCAATAGAGAGCACCGTCCTCGTTTTTCCAACCAATAAAAATTCAATAACATAATTTAATTTTGTACGGAGTTAAAATGTCTGCTGAGCCTAAATTATACTAGTGAAACTGAAAATAGCACACAAATGCCATTTGATTCATAAGCGTACGAAAGTTTGCGATCAAATAACGTAATGACATTCTGATCAATCATCAGTCAAAACTAGAGTCGCACCAAATGCACATTCTAAATATCTAGCTTGTTGTTACCATGTTACTATATGGCTCAAAACTGTAATCAGTGAGAAAAGAACAAGCAGAAATTATTATATAGTTACTCACAAATAAAAAAACAGTACACGTCTGTGTACATGCATAAACGAATCTATCCAAAAGGGTAGTACAGTAATTGGTTCTCTTCCATAGGTTCTTGTTATATGTTATCAATGTTACCAATGTGCATGCCACGAGCATTATTGTCTCATCATGTGCCTAGATATAGCTGATTATAATATTGTCAGGTACAGCCAAAAATCAGGCGTGTGATGTGAGGCGTGTGCCTCACGTGCTAACCCTACTTTCGATGCGACTACATGCAGAGATGTTTAGCATCTAATCCGTTCACCATCCATGAAGTTTATAATAAGAGTTGTACCGATTCTCGCAGACATTATGACTGTCTTGATCTAATCCATCAACCATCAGTGATGTTTAGCTTTTGTTGTTTATGGTTGTTTTATTTCTCTATACTTGTATTTGGGTGAATGGTAGCTGTATGCGTACATTTAAAAAACTAGTTGTGGCTCAAGTGAATGCTTTGTCCACCACCACTAGCATAACTAATAAGTGGGATACGTAGAACGTGTGCTACAAGATATACATAGGTTTTCCCAAGTCATTTAATTTCGAGTGGCCAAACATATCTTTCAGTTCTTGCACAAAATTCTTATTAGCAGGTACTAATCTCTACTGTGATCTGCGTTTACTCTTGGAAAATGTTTAACCTACACTAAAAATATATTGACACTTTTAAAGATCCCTAGAATTGGTACTAAACCGTCAAACATCCACAAATAATAACAATCTGAAGAAAAGTTGCGGACCTTGCAGTTACATAGTTTTGAAAGAGTACCACAGTTAAACAAAATACTCTGGTTTTGTAAATAAAAGAAGTGTTTGCATGAAACTAACTTTCCAAGTTTAAAAACATAGCATTGCTAAAAGTGCAGTCATTTTGGAGTTTTATAAACTTCATTCCCGACCTCTTTTTCGAAACTGTAGTATTTTTTGTCATTGTAGTTTCGAAAACCCTTTGTTTCTTGATACTTTAAGTTTTGGAAAACCATGACATCTAAACAGGCCTAATTAAATCAGTTACCAGTCACCATACCAGTATTGGTACTTCAAAAATGAATATCCCATTCATTCAGATTTAACAAATGCCCACAAAGTAGCGTCTCTTATTAGTGACCGTGCGGCATATCTTATTTGTAGGAAACAAACATTCGTACAGAGGATCCATTCGCACGAACATTCCATATTCTGAGTTATTCATTTATTCAACTCTAGAGCAGTGGCATCTAGCCAACAGCGGGAGTCGATTTCACGGTGTCGACGAAGATGCGAACGCGGTTGGGGCGGAAGTCCCTTGTGACCGGCGTGCCGACGACGAGGACTTCAATCTCAGCATCGGGCATGTCCTTAAGGATGACCTCCTTGGCCTCATCGATGGTCATCCCCACCACCTCCGGCCACGATCTCTTGCCGCCGGCGCCATCCTCTGAGCTCATCGTCAGTTGATAACTGCACATATCAATTGAAGAAACTAATTACAACTCTTTCAAAAAGTTGATGAAACGAGCTAAGGATAAGAGATTTAAAAGCCGGGTTAAGGGACTCACACTGGAGTGATGAAACGAGCTAGCAGTTGTCTGATCTCTGAATCAAGAACTTGATGTACTCTGAGTTGTTATGGTGGTAAGCACGCGGGCTATTTATAGAGGCAGCAAGGTCGTGCTAACCCTCCTCAGATGGCAATGGATCATTGAATGTAAGGCAGTGCATGCACGTGCTGCACAAATGGGAGCCAGCAACTTGGCAGTTTAAGACAACAGCTTCCCGTGACTATCCCGGCTGCTCCTGCTCTCTCTCGTAGTTGTTAAACAACACAATATGTGTCGGGGGCGAGGCAAGAGCTAGCGAGATAGCGTTAATTAATGTCAAACTTAGATTTAGTTATGTGTTAATACTTTTGTCTGTCCCGGAATAAAAGCATTTTTTGGTTTGAATTTGGATGGACAGAGTGAGTGTCATTTTTTATAACCACCTAAAAAAGACTAAATATAAATTGGACAGAGTTAAGGATAGAGTCGCATGCAAGGTGCCTTCCGCTGATGGGCTATGATTGTTTGGGCCACAATCTTGGTTCAACTCGGCATGGACTTGATGTTTTGGGGGCCTTGGCTCGCATGCCATGAGCCACGAACCTGCACACAACTTTGTTTCCATAGGTGGCCTAGGCACCATGTCTATGGCAACTTGGTGTACAACTGTGCATAATTCAAAAAAATAGTTATAATTCAAAAAACCCATCATTTTTATATCGTTGTCCTAATGATAACAAAACAAAAACCGAGCTATGGCAAGTTTCTGCTGCAAAAAAAACAAATCAGGGACATATGTGGCCTTTAATGGAGAGCACTCTGTTATATTTTTTTGAGTTTTCATACAAGTGACAGTTAGACTGTAGTAATATCCGGCTCCAAGGGAAATAAAAAGGTAAAATAAGATATTAGGTCAAATAAATATCTTCTTTTAGGCGAATGAACAGAGGAGCCCCCTACTTTTTGACCGAAGTCAGTAGGGGAGACCCCAACCAATTTTATTTAATTTTCTTTTATTCCAGTCTGGTTATTAGCTTCCATAGGGAGTTGAACCCAGGTCAGCTAAATGCTACTGAGGCGTTCTGCATTAGGCTAGAGCCCCTTTCGCAGGAGCTCCCTACTTAATTTATTTTAGAAATTTTAAAGAGTTTATATACATAGGACAAGGACGTAGGCCTAAAAAAGGACCACTAAAAGATCTATCTAGATAATACTTACTCCCTCCAGTTTTAAATTGTTGACGTCATTGACTTTTTGAGTTACGTTTGACCATTCATTTTATTGAAAATATTTAAAATTAAATTATCATAAATTTTGTTATGATTAGTTTCATCGCTAAAGATAATTGAAATATAACTTATAATTTTACATATTTAAGCTAATATTTTGAATAAGATGAACGATCAAACGTAACTTAAAAATTCAATGGTGTCAACAATTTAAAACCGGATAGTAGTGAATTTTTCAACAAGTCCCTGGTAGTTGGCTTTTCTTTGTGAAGGAACAAAGAAAATTTTTCTTTAAAGAAGTTTTTCCACCGAGTAAGGAAAAGAGCAACTCCATCAAAGATGATTGAGTTTCGATGGCACCAGATGTACCAGGCACTATTGTCTGATCAGCAATTATGAGGCTGTCATGTTTTGTGCATATGAGTGGTACTGGTACGTCAAAGTTTTGAAAGTCAGATATTTTACTTCTCAAGTTTATTAGATCATTCAAAAAAGATAAGTTATATATCAACCATAGCCAATTGGGGGGGAATCTGTGGTCTGCCCCAAATTTCAGAATGGTCCCCTCGCCAGAAAAAGAATCCAAATGGTGTTTGGAAACCTTTTAACATGGCTCTCCATCGATATCGATCAAACACTCTAATCACTATACATACTCTAACTAGCTGTGGACGAACAGACACGACGACTAAGTTTGAGAGCCTTGGAGCTAGCGGCATGTTTACTTGGTGCAAAACCAAGATGTTCATTCATGCAATGGATAAACACGATATGCAATACATCCAATTAATTAATCAGAACAAGGTATATATGCCCGTCCGTGCATCGGTGCATGCCCGAGCTTATTTAATTACGGGAAATAACAACACATCCATTTGTATACACATAATAAGATGCAGAACAGACGATAGCTCTTCTGTATTATTTTGTTTATTATTCAACGCTAGTAGAACAGGTTGATGACGGAGCTAGCCCACATGTGGCGTCTCGGCGACGGTGTCGACGAAGATGCGGACGCGGTTGGGGCGGAAGTCCTTGGTCACCGGCGCGCCGATGGGCAGCACCACGATGTCGGCGTCCGGTTTGTCCTTGAGGATCACTTTCTTCGCTTCCTCGATGCTCAGCCCCACCACTTCCGGCCACGCCGTCTTGCCGCACTCGCCGGCCGCTTCCGTCGACGAGCTCATATTCGATCCACGGCCGGCAGGGTAAGCTAGCTATTAGCTGCTGCTGCTGCTATGAGTTTCTCTGGACAAAGAACTAGCTGCTATGCGTTGGTTATGCGAGATTACACCACCGATCAGTATTTATAGAGCGCGATTTAGTTTGCTGAGGGTCACTCTCTAATCCTCTCTCTTACTATAGTACGCAGATAAGATAAGATGGGTATCCATCGATGTGGCAACCTGGAATAACAATTAATACGTGCGGGTTAGGTACTTCAAAGTCGTCTAATATGTCTCCCCTCGCTACAGTACAGAGAAGGCTTTGCGGCGACGTTTGACCGGCTCCTCGCCTCCGTCGGCCTTGGTGTCGGCGGAGGAGGGGAGTCCAGTCTTCGTCGTCCGCTCCTTTTAGCTTCTAGGTGTATATATCTAGGTAGCTAGTTTCTCCTCGGTAGTCAATGGTGGCGGCTGGTAGGTTTGTTTTGTTTCCCGGTGGTGCGCGAGGCCGGCGACGCTGGCTCCTATCGAGGCTGCTGTTGCTGCTTGCAGGCGGGGCTCGCCGGTAAGGTGATTGGACGTGGTGAGCCAAGATGGCCGGGATGGTGAGTTGTGGTCGTCGCTGCCGCTTTCCTGGTTCCTGCTGGTTCCTGTTCGTGTCTGATCCACCTTGCTCGCGCCGGACCGCCGGTGAATAATTTTCGGGCGTGGCGGCGTGCGGCGGCGTCGTCGCGTTCATGGAATAGTCTCTTCCGAGCTTCCCCGTCTTCATTGGCGTCTTCTCTCCGGCGCTGGAGTTGGGCTCGTGGAGTTCCAATAAGGGGAGATCGGCGGTGGATCTCACGGTGTTCGCCGCCAGTCTGGCCCTTGCACGCATCGACGCAGCTGGCGGCTCCTTCTTCGGCGCTCGGCTGCGCGGCCGGCGGTCGCTTGCTGTGGCAGGGCTCGACGGCGTCACGCCTGGCGGCCTGCTCTGGTGGAGGCTTCTCGACGTTTCGCGGCGGAGCGCTCAAGGTCCGGGTTCTTTTGTTTTTTCAATTTGTTAGGGGCTTGTCTGTAAGATGGTAGCTGCCTTCTGTAATCTTTCTTTTAGGACCTTTTCCTGGTACCTCTCATCGCGTGGAGACACAAAGGGAGTGCGACGTCCCTCGTTGTGCATCGGGGCCTGTTGGTCCTGATGATCTCTCGATGGACGCGAATTGTTTGTGCTGGGTATAGATGTAGGGGTGTTCGTGTGCGTTGGGGTGCGTCGTCGTGACTCGGCTTATTTTACGTGTACCGTTATAGATAAAAATATTTGTCATAACTAAAAAGGGATGCTTAACTTGTTACCAATCTATGACGCTGATGATATCTTGGTACTGCTTCTTGTCCACATCAAGACTATCGAGCACTAGAAGGTACCCATTTGTCGGTATAAGGCATAGACATATCCAATGGTCACTACATCAATGATCGTGTTAGTACTCATTACATTAGACATATAGAAGGACATGAAGACAGTGGTTTAACTTACCTGAAGTGGTATGGGAGCATAATCATCTCTTTATCCTGCCACTTCATAAAACAATCATATATATATTGAACCGCATGAGTCCTTGCCATTTTGACCAACTCCTTTTGCATTGTCTGTAGCTCCGCAGCCGTCTTATCAGCGTATTTGGGGTCCTTAGGGTTTAGCCTTGGGTTGATCGCGGTTTGATTTAGGAGTTGGGGGTTCAAGTACGCTAGCTTCCAAAACTCCCTGGTGTGTAAGTGAGTCTTCCGTTGGTAGATGGAACACAACCTACAAAACAAGAAAAGCAATTGTCATTGTTTTGTCGGTGAAGGACATGCATTTCTAAATTGAAATGAGATGAGATGACTTACATGCACCACATGGTTATTAAGGTGCTGTCTAGCCTTTGAAGCCGGTAAGCACGGTAAATTTCATCAAAGGTAATCCCCATGTAGTTGACCTTGTCTGGTTCCATGTCGTTGAAGATATCAGGGCCATACTTTACAGGTATCATGGAGACTCCTTCTTTTGCGGCTTGCATGTACCAGTGATGCGGCTTCTTCATCTCCCATGGCATGTTCTTGATGCAGCTCCTTGGTAAAAGTTGCTTGCCCAGCTCGAATGTCGGAAGGTCCTCAACGGTCAAGTCCCCCAAAACTTCATCGTCGTAGCACAACAATGATCGGGGATCTGCCACGTGGTCGACCTTGGTAGCAACCTGAGGAGACGGATTCAAAGAGGTCTTCCATGTCTGCATGTATGTGCTGATAGCCTGTTGGACCTTCTCTTTTTTGCTACCAGTGGGTTCGGTATCGAAGCCGGTAACGGTCCGTGGTACTACTGGCACATATGGCTTAGCAGGAGGAGGCGGCCTTACATCTTGCTTCAGCGGGGGCTGAGGAAGCGAATCATATTTGGAAGCCTGAGAGACCGCTACATCTTGCTTCGGCGGGGGAGGAGGAAGCGAATCATCTTTGGAGGCCTGAGAGACCGCTACATCTTCCTTCGGCGGGGCTGAGGAAGCGAATCATCTTTGGAGGCCTGAGAGATCGCTACATCTTCCTTCGGCGGGGGTTGAGAGAGCGCATCATCTTTCTTCGGCAGAGGCTGAGAGGGGACATCATCTTTCTCTGGCGGGGGCTCAGGACGCGCTACATCATTTGAGTGGTGCGGCACATCAATTGGTACATCATTTGAGCCCGGCTCCTTTTGGGGAGGAGTTGAAACAACGTCCTCTAAGTTCTCAATTGTAGGACTCCATTCATTCCCTGCAGCCATCGTCTCTACTTCTTCAGCACCAGAACGAGCATTACTGGCCAAAGCTGCAGCCGACATCGGAGACGGCTGACCAGGTCTCTCCCCATCCGCTCGGGATGGCTGGCTGGCATGGTGTGACCCGTGACCAAATACCGGGGGCGGAGAAGTCCGCGTGACGAGGACAACTTCTCGTCGTTTCCACGTTATGAAAGTGCCAAGACTGTCCTTCAGAGTTTCTATCCCATCCTCGGGTATTGGGATTTCAATCTCGTTGTCCTCGTATCCTTCCACTATCTCATCTACAGATACCCTTATGAATCCAGGGGGTATTTGCCTAGTGTGGACTACCTCTCCAGGAAGTGCCATGCCTGTTGCAACCTTCAAGGTCTTCCCCTTCTTGTAACCAAACGGCACGTGCAGCTCACAAGGAAGGGGCTCGGTGATGGGTTCAAACCCTGGATCAGACGCCGTGGTGGACGTCGTACCCTGAGACATAGAGTCCATCGACGCTTGGAGGTTGGGTACTATGGGCTGCAGATTACTTAGCTCAACTGGATTGGATTCGTAGAACTTCCTAAACCGCCGAATCCAGTCTTCTTGTGCTTTCTCTTCCAGTTCTTGCTTGTAGAAGTCATGCTTCTTGTACATGCTCGAGGATGACGAGTCTGAGAAACCTTCATGCCAAGGTGTAGAACACGAGATTCCTCGTGTCCGCCCAGGATGTTCTGTAGTCTGTAGACCCGCAGTGAGCGTGTCTTTGTGATACACAGGCTTCAGAAAACCCTTCTCCACCTGCTCCTGTATGGGACCCATTAAGCGTGCCACCACTTCACCTGTTAGAGGGTTCCTCGCCACAAGCTCACCATTAACCCACTCGGCTCGAGCATAAATCCAATTCCTGGTACGCTCATCGAGGAATCTTAGCGGATCAGGCTTTCCTTCCTCACGGTTCTTCCGTTCCATCTCTCTCCACTCCTCAACCTTGGCGCTGTAGCCGCCTGGACCTAGGTGTGGATGGTACTTGTTCCTCTTGTTCAGCTCTGACATCTTCGCACTGAGCTCCAAAGCGTTTACGCTAGTCTTCTGCGCATGAAAGACGGACCATTCGTATGGAGTGATAAATCCATAGTCCGAAGGAACCCGACCCTTTTTTATGTATTCGCAGTTGAGCGTGCTCTTGAAATCCCGCCAGCTTCGGGATATACAATCCATTGATGCCTTCCGGCCTTTCTGTTCGTCTTGCCTGCGGAATTTGATCTTCTCCTTGACCGCTTTCCACATTTCCTCTTTCAGGTCCTCTGGCACTATACGGCAATCCGTAAAAGTGATGCTGCACTTCTCCTTGGCCACCTTTCCACATCGGTTGCGCCATTTTGCCAGAACTTTTGGTGGTTTGGTCGGTTTCCCATCTTTGTCAACGGCAATGACATCAAATATGCCATCAGCCTTGTTTGCATTCTGTTGACCGCGCTTGCGTTTCGCTGGCGGCACTTGCTGAGGCTCCTCTTCTACGACGAGCGCATTAGCCGCATCGATTGCTGGCTCCTCATCAAACAGGCGGCGGGGCTTTCTTTTCCGTCGTGGAGCCTAGCATATGAGACATCAAGATTTATTTCACATTGAGGAGACAATTATTGAAATATGTGGAAGAAGACTTATTTCACATGATACCTCCACTTCAATCTCGGGCGCATAATCGGGGTCGGGGGCCCCAGATCGACGTTCCCGACATGGTCGAGGACTCGGATCCTCAGGTTCCTCGTATTCGGTGCTTCCTTCTTCATCAGAGGACTCACGGTTCAAGGCTGTGTACTCGATCGTTTCCCGGATTTGCTGAGAAATGTCCGGGTTCTCTTGGTTTGCCCCTACCCCTTGTATAGAGTCCGGGATCTCTTGGTTTGCCCCTACCCCTCCTACTGAGTCCGGGTTGTTCTCCATCAGCCTTAATCAACTAACTGTAAGGTTACGAGGACTTATGTTAACTACGATCAATAAGTTAATTTTTGAAAGGCAAGTTCGAGGAAAAAAAGGTGCCATCAGATCAGGGATAGCTGTATCATCATGCAAACGTGACACTTGCCAGAGCCGAGTGGCAAGTGTCGACCTAATGAATATCACTTGGCAGAAACCCGCCACGTCGACTCTATAAAGTGTCAGGTTGGCTGTCCTCCTTCATCACTTGGCGACAAGGCAAGAAAAAAATTGCTCTCAGTGCGGGTTGCCAAATTAACGGCCATCCATCGCTCTAAGGTCCTAGACTTGCATCGCATAAAGTGTGCAATGTCCAAGGATATGCTCCTTCATGCAACACTCGTCTCGCTTAGCCCGCTTTCATCATCGAGCATAGGGAAGAAGAGGGGGCCAGGTAGAAATGATTGTCACTATCACTCTCACTCTCACTGCGGGTTGCCGAATTAACGGCCATCCAACGCATTTGTTCTTATGCGTCAATATATATTAGTCACCATAATTCAGTTAAAAAATTTCAGCAAGACATGCCAAATCAGGAATTTTAGCAAAGTTCAGCAGGCAACATTCAGTTAACAAATTTCAGTTTGCCATAATTCAGCAGCAAAATTCAGAGCTAAATTTCGATTGGCCATAATTCAGCAGACATGTACATTCATGAATTTAACTTAGCAAGCTCTAAATTTCAGCAAGACATGCAAAATCAGGAATTTCAGCAATCTATGACAAGTGTGAAATCATTAATTTCAGCAGGCACACATGCAACAACAGGATTTTCAGTTGACAAGTTTACTAGCAATATACTAACACAGGGTCCTTAATTCAGAAGCTAAGTTAACCAGCAACAGAATTTGAAGTTTGCTACCACATGGTCATTAATTTCGTGCAAGATTGAACTAGGCACTATCAACAGCAGCAGGCATGATGAATTTCAGTTAAAAGGGCAGCAACATGTAAAATTGAAGCATGGCAAAAGAACTAACACAATGTCCTTAATTCAGTGTCCAAAATTACTAACCAAACTACTAACAAAATGTCTACTAATTTAGTGTCCTTAATTCACTGTCCACTCAGCACATGAACTCGAGGTGAGCAATTTTGCAGCACAAGAACAACATGCTATGAGCTAACACAAAATTCATTCAAAATTAGGGTTTAGCACACAACATTAGGGTTCAGCACAAGAAGAACCCACAAGAACTAACACATGGTCCTTAATTGAAGAACTAACACTAGCAAGAACTACAAATCCATGAGCCCGAGCAGAGGAAGGAGAAGACAGGGCGCACCTGGGGGCTCACGTGCAAGAGGAGGTGGTTCGGGTCCGAGACGGAGCGCGTCGACGAGGTGGCGGCGGGGTCCGGGACGGCACACCTCAGCGACGTCCGGGACAGATGAGGCCCGCGTTGGCGAGGTGGCGGTGAGGTCCGAGACGATGGAGGCTCGCGTCGGCGAGGTGGCGGCGAGGGCCGGGACGGAGGAGGCCCGCGTCGGCGAGGTGGCGGCGAGGTCCGGGACGGAGGCGGCCTGCGTTGGCGAGATCTCCGGGGGCGACGAGGTCCGGGACTGCGCGCGTCCGTCGGCGAGGTTGCGGGGGTCGAGGGCGGCGAGGTCTCCGGCAGCGGATTTGGGCAACCTGACGGCGTCCTTGAGAAACGCCGGGAATTTTAGGGAGGTTTAGGAGGAGACGGGCCTTATATAGGACAATTTTTAGCCGCGGTTCATGATGACATCAGCGAACCGCAGCTAAAAATATAAGCATTTTTAGCGGCGGTTAGTGACGTCAGCGAACCGCCGCTAAAAATATTTTCCTTTTTTTATTTCATTAGTTGTGAATAATGATATAAAACGATACAGAATGATATAAAAATGTTACAAAATGTTAGAAATTGATATAAAATGTTGAAAAGGATAGAAAATGATTAACAAATGTGAGGAAATGATATAAAATGTTAGAAAAGGATAGGAAATGATTAACAAATGTTATAAAATGATATAAAATGTTGGAAAATGATATAAAATGTTTGAAAATGATATAAAAGGTAAGCAAAATGAAAGAAAATGATAGAAAAATGATTCATCATCCTAGAAATTTATAGAAAATTATAGAAAAATGATTCATCATCCTAGAAATTTATATAAAATTATATAAATGTATCAACTCCAATGACATCATCGTAGTTGCATTAAGGTACATTACATGGAACATAATTAAGATAGTTTCATAAAATTACAAAAGGCTCATAAATTGTCTAGTTAGCCTTGAACGACTTTTCCTTCGGTGTCGGTTCGCATGTATGGCACTACACCAGCATAAACGAGGTCAGTTTCTAAGAGTTTAAATTTTGTAGCATCAATGAAAGATGGCACTTCATCATACTGATTGTATTCATCTTCATCCTCCACATTCTCCACTCCGACGATTCTTTGTTTACCAGATACAAGCACGGACTTCTTTCCACCGTGAGCCGGGTCTGGTGAGTACTGTTGGAGATAACGCCGAAGGCTCTTTGCATCATGCGAAGGGTGTTTGACTCCAGGCGAAGGTATTATGCGAAGGGTGTTTGACTCCAGGCGAAGGTATTATGCCAAGGGTGTTTGACTCCAGGCGAAGGATATAGAATATGAGCCAGAGTGAAGCCTAACACTTAGAGTCGTAACAGAATTGCCCAGTGGCATGGCTGTAATATTGATCTCTCCCCCCTTATAAATATGGAGGGGAGAGCTTCTGTAATGACATCTGTTTTTCGGGCCACGAGCCAAAGAGACATCATTTACTCCGTCCATTATTCTCTACCGTGTTTTTACCCCTTCGCCCGGCATCGCGGACGACTGAGGGCTTCGGGTATTTAACAACGTAAGTATCATAGAACGTTAACACTTCAGGAGGGCTTCGCTGAGCGTAGAAGAAGCCATCCAAGGAGCGACGAGGCTTCGCGAGGCTCTACTCCGAGAACAAGAACCTTCGGAGGGCTTCGCGAGGGCCGACTTCCACTACAACACTCGTTTTAGGGCTTCGCCGAGTCTTTCAAGACCTTCGATCCCCCAACAAGTACCACACTTGTTGCACTGTCTTGGCGAGTATCCAAGGCTGATCTTTGTGACCTACATTGTTTAGATCAACGACTGTCATCCCATAGCTGTCAACTTCGACACCATGAGGGTGCTTCACCCATTTGCACTTAAATATAGGAATATGCAAACTTTCTCCATAGTCTAGTTCCCAGATTTCCTCAATGTACCCATAGTACCACGTATTGTGACCTTCTTCATTTTGGGCTTGTGTTCGAACACCTGAGTTTTGACACTTGCTCCTGTTGTCATTTTTATGGGTGTGAAAGGTGAAACCATTGATGTCATACGCTTGCTAGGTCACCACAGTGCTCGATGGATGACTAGCTAACCTTCTCAACAGTTTGTCATTTTCAGATTCCCCAGTTGGCAGGTCTAGGTTCTTTAACCATGCCGTGAAGCAACGCTTGTGCTCGTTTTCGATCCATTCATCTGACTGGTCCTGATTATTCTGGCGAAGCTCAGCTTGGTGTCTCTCAAAGTAAGGTGTCACAACATGAAGTTGTTGCAGGACGCTGAAGTGTGCTTTATCTACTTCTTCATAACTTGAATCGGTGAATGATCTCCTTCCTGTCATACCTTTTCCAGATAGCCTTCCCTCATGACGAGACACGGGAACGCCGATCGGGCTGCTACCTTTAATATAATCGGTACAACACTCGATAATCTCCTCTGTTGTGTAGCCCTCAATCATCGAACCCTCTGGATGGGAACGAGTCCGTACATATCGCTTCATGACATACATGTACCTCTCGAATGGAAACATGTGATGCAAGTACACGGGTCCCAGCGCCCAAATCTGGTCAACAATGTGAATCATGAAGTGTTCCATCGTATCAAAGTAGGATGGAGGAAAGCACATCTCAAGTATGCACATGGTCTCCTTGATGTGGGTCCGTAGTTTATCCATGTCGTCTAAACTGATCACCTTCTTCGACACTTCATTGAAGAAGTAGCACAACCGAGTTACGGCCAACTTGACCCACTCCGGTTTGATAGCTCTGATGGCGATAGCAAGAAACACTGAAAGCATTGCGTGACAGCCATGAGTGTTGTAGCCACTTATATTCAACTCTTGCATGTTAACAAGATTATTCACATTCGATGAGAAACCGGTCAGGACTTTAATCTCGTGTAGGCACTTGCAGAAAGCTGTTTTCTCCTCACGCGTAAGGGTGTACCCTGCTGGGGGTAGGTAGTACTTTCCATTCGGTCTTGCTTGAGGATGAAGCTCTTTCCTTATTCCCATCAGTTCAAGATCTCTTCGTGCACTCAGACCATCCTTTGTTTTCCCGGGAATGTCGCATATAAGCCCGACGCTGCTATCAAAGACACCCTTTCCAATGTGCATCCAATCAAAGGCATGAGGCACTTCGAATTCTCTCCAGTAATTGAGGTATCTGAAAAAAATCGATTGCTTCTTAAACGGCGTGGGAAGCTTTGAGTTCTTAACTCCCTTCAGAGCAGTGTTTTAAATAGCGGGCTAAGGCCTTTAGCGGTTGACGTCCACAAAGGCTAAGAAAGGCTATAGCGGGCTATAGCCAAAGCTAAGCCTATTTAGCGGTTTCACAATACCATTAAGAAATTAGTAAATAATTAGACATAAAACATGACACCAAGAAATTTTTATGGGCTAAAATTCGATGATGGCTTCATGCCTTCATTGTATCATCATTCAAAGTTTTAAATACCTGGATAAATCATCTTTTGAAGTTCCAAACATCATGAAAAGCTTCATGTCTTCACCGCACCACCATTTAGCCGGCTAAATCACCTTAATTTAGCGGATTTAGCTGGCTATAACGGTGGCTATAGCAGGCTATAAGGCTTAGCGCTAAACGGAGCTTAGCTTAGCGTTTCGTCTCCCCAAAGGCTATAGCGGGCTATAGCGGTGGCTATAGCCGGCTATTTAGAACATTGCTTCAGAGGCTTTCCAAAGACAACATGGATGCTCTTCACAATCTCAAACACATGCCTTCCGGTCCAGTGACGTGGGGCTGACTTATTCTCAATCGTGCCATCAAAGAATCTCGCCATTGCACGATACCTGTGTGTCTTCGGCAGGAATCGGCGATGTCGCATGTACACCACCTTCTGAGATTTTTTAAGGTAGAGATACGATCTATCATCAACGCATGACATGCATGCTGCCTTCCCTTTGACCTGTCCAGAGAGTGTCCTTAGTCCAGGGGAATCGGTGATGGTGACGAAAATGTTGGCATGCAGCGTGAAGTACTCCCTCTTGAACTCATCCCTCATACGGACCCCCTCTTCCCAAAGTTTCTGCATGTCTTCCAACAACGGTTCCAAGAACACATCGATATCATTACCAAGCTCCTTAGGACCAGATATAAGGACCCCCAACAATATGTACTTACGCTTATGGCACAACCATGAAGGGATGTTGTACATTGAAACGGTAACTGGCCAAGTGCTGTGCGGGTTTCTCATTTCACCGAAAGGATTCATGCCGTCCGTACTATATGCGAACCGTATATTCCGTGGCTCATCAGCGAACTCTAGATGGTCACGATCGAACTTTTTCCACTGAGCTGCATCGGCAGGATGTCTGAGCTTATCATCCCCTTTGCGCGTATGCCAAGTCATCATTTCTGCATCTCTTGGATTGGCGAACATGCGCCTAATGCGATCGATAACAGGCAGGTACCACATGACAAGGGCTGGAATCTTTCTGTCATCGTCATCTCCATCGTTCACCGTGCTCTTCTTCCTCTTCCTCCCTGCCTTCTTATTCTTCTTGTTACCCCCATTGATTGTGTAGTCCGCACCGTGGTCATTGTTCCGCTTATAACGACTGCGTTTGCACCTTGGGCATCTATCGGCATCCGCATACTCTTTCCGATACAATATGCAATGGTTTGGGCACACATGAAATTTTTGCACGCCCAAAGAAAGTGGGGACAATAGCTTCTTGGTGAGGTAGGTGCTCCTAGGCAATGAGTTTGGCTTGGGCAGCATATCAGAAAGCATCTGCAACAAATTTGTGAAACTTGCGTCTGACCACCCGTTAGCGGCCTTCAGTTTCATCAGCTCAAGGACACTACGCAATGTCGTAAACTGCTCATCACAACCCTTTGATTTCTCGTACAGAAGCTCCTTTGATGCCTTCTCAACAGTATCCATGTTGTCAAGCCCTTTCGTTGTTCCAACATTTTAGAACACTTGAGGTTCCAAGTGTCGCAACATGTCCTCAACATCAAAATCATGTTCCACATCCGTAGCGGCGGTGCTAACATGACACTCTGTTGCACTTACTTCAACAGGAACCTCAACTTCCTCGTCATCATCTCGAACATCATCAACCGCATCCGACCCACCAATCTCGATGTCCTCTTCACCATGTCGTGTCCACGTCGTGTACCCCTCAACGAAACCCCTCTTGACCAAATGTGATTTGATTACATCCGTATCTGTCCAGAGCTTCTGATGCTTGCAGTCAACGCATGGACAATATATGTCCGTCGTCCGGTCAAGATGAGCATGTTGTTCAGCGCAATTGATGAAGTTAGAGAGTTGATCTAGAAATAACAATCCCACTCTGGGTGCCTTGTACATCCAAGATCTATCCTCCATCGACCGCATTCCTATGACAAAGATGAAGTAAGTAAAAAAACCAAAATGAGCCTATTTTTTCCAATTCAATATACTCAAAGAGCAAATAAAGCATAACAAAAGCAATTAAAATTGACTAATAAAATACATGTATTGCACATAGCTCCACCCCTCTCTCTAGAGTTCTCTCCTTCTCTTTTCCCACTAACTCTCTAAGAACAAAATAGGCCGAAATTAAAAAACTATGAAAAAAGGTATGTAAAAACGATATATTGCTACATGATGCAAACACTTGGTACATGATGCAATATAGTATCATTCAAACCCACTGAAGCATCACGAATCAAGAGAATTTTGCCAAAATTCTATGAAAACGGAGTACAAACTTGAAACCCAAAATTAAGCCACAATTCAAAATGTTAGAAGGAAATAACCTATGCAATGTCTTCCTCTTGTCTCACTGAACAAAACTGTCCAAAAGAAACAAGATCAAAACCTTCCCCCCTCGTTTTTGTGATTTTGGAGAAATTCTCCGGCCGCCATGAAACTGGGGAACACGAGCTGTTCGGGCGAAGTTAAGTACTGTAGTGATTTGTAGCGGCGGTTGACGGCAGCAACCACCGCTATAAATGCATTTGTAGCGGCGGTTGACGGCAGCAACCGCCGCTAGTAATTTGATTTGTAGTGGCGGTTGCTACCGTCAACCGCCGCTACTAGCTGCTTTGACATTTTTTTTAAAATGTGCAGTGTACAGCCACATGCACATCACCAGTGTTTAAAAAAGCGGTAAAAAGTGGCGCTTAAACGGCGCCTAGGCGCTGGGCAGTGCTTCACCGCTCAGCTTTCACGAAATCAGTGGAGAAAAGCGGGAAAACGCTTAAGCGTTCAAAAGCGCTAAAAAGCGGCGCTTTTCTGCGCTTTTTCCCATCGTCGGCCGTCACCGTTGGTCGTGGATCTGCTCCACCTCCGCCGTTTGCGCCCTCTACTCCGACTCCGCCCGTCCGCTGTGGTCTCCTCTGCCGAAAGCCGTTGACATCGGGTCATGGCCCCCTGCTGGACGTCGTCGACTTCATGCTCCGACGAACGCCCGGACGCCGTCAAATCCTCTCGTCCTCTGCTCTGGCATTCAGCAGCCAAGCGATGGCAAGGTGCAGCCTGGAGCGGCGGCGGAGATGCGGTCTTGCGCACGGTAAGAGGCGGTGGCAGCAGAGGCTGGTATATGTGATTTCGTTATGGCTATGTATTGGCCATCTAGGGCAAAATGTATGAGCTGGGCTTGATGGGCCATTATTTTTGAAGCCCAACAACACTAGCCTCTCTTCTTTAACATCTTTTTCTTTCTTTTTTTTCCCCTTTTCTGCATCTATAGTCACCACTTAATGACCGACGCTTAAAACGCCTAGGCGCCGCTTAAGCGGCCTAGGCGCTAGGCAGTGGCTGACCGCCCGCTTTTGTTTTCCGCTTTTTAAACACTGCACATCACACTTACAATATTACACCCACACATTAACACACTAACTAACACACTAACACGTGGCACGCTAGGAAACACTTGCAAGCTAACTAACTTAACTAAATAACACACATGCAAGCTAACTAACTTAACTAACTAACTAAACAACTACTAGTGGTCAAGCACGGCGGCACATCGTTGTCGCTCTAAAAAAAATTTTTGCCGCCATGCATCTTCTTCGCCGCCATCATGGCGCGCGCGCGCGGACGTCGTAGCCGCGCACGCAACTCACAGCCAACCGTGGTTGCGAGCGAGGTGGTGGTGGCGGTTCCTCCCCACCGCGTGGACGTCCTCCAACCGGCGCATCTCCAACACATGAAGCATCATGTTGGCCATGGAGTCGGTCTCCATTCCGGGGCAAATGGGGCAGAGGAAGTGGATCTTGCCGGAGGGGATGTTCCTCTCAAGGACGCGCAGCTCGGCGTCGTCGGAGGAGGCTCCGCCGCGGCCATTGTTGGAGGAGCGCGGTGGAGAGGCCAGGAGCTCGTTGCACGGCGGGTACCGCTCCCTCGTGGGGCGAGCGCCCACGAAGGCCATGTCGGCGGTGGCGCAGCGGCGGCGGCGAGTCATGGCCCGCGTGGAGGAGGCGGCGACGCGGGGCCGGCCGGCATGGAGAGGCGCGCGCGCGGTGGAGATGGAGAGGTTGGCGAGCTAGCTAGCTAGAGGCAATGGCGGATGGATAAGGTGGTGCGCCCCGAGTGTCAATTTTGTAGCGGCGCGGCGTCCATTCACCGGAGCCTTCTTCCTCTGTTCGGTGCGTGACAGAGAAGACAAGAGCGGCCCTGTTCAACAACTTTGTAGCCGCGGTTCATGGGACCAACCGCCGCTAGAAATCGATTAGTAGCGGCGGTTGGTAGCAGGAACCGCCGCTACAAATGTCTCATCCGTAGCGGCGGTTGCTGCGATCAACCGCCGCTACTAATCGATTTGTAGCGGCGGTTGCTGCCGTCAACCGCCGCTACAAATGGTTTTTAGCAGCGGTTCACTTGTACAGTGCCCCCTGTCTTTTGTAGCGACGGTCGGCTTTCAAAACCGTCGCTACGGGATTTTCGGGCACTGTCGCTATAGGCCCCTTTTCTTGTAGTGCAGGTGGTGATCCTTACTTGGGGAGGCCCCGGGGATGGTCGCGATGATGGAGATGGCCCCCACGGGTCTGGTCCGCCAAAGTGCCTACGCTTTGAGTGTGTTGCGGGTTGCCATGATGGTGTATGGTCGGCACTGCCGTCGCACCACCATGATGACCGTGTTGCGGGTCCCGGTCGTGCGACCACACAATCCAACACGTGAGCGCCGATTGCTTCTTTCCTTGAGAATGCTCGCCGGAGTCGGTCGGCGGTAACACATGGTGCCGGCACTCCTTCTTTCGACCACAGGCCACCCACTCCGTGTCCTGCTCGTCTTTGGCGATTCCTGGTGGTCTTGGAACAGAACCATCACAAGTTCGGTGGTTGGAGTTTTTGGTACATGAGCATAGTACAAAAGCCCTTTCTAAAGTGGCTCCATGTGCTGCTGGTGGTGTCGACGAGGTGGCTTCACCTGATCGCCCATCGCCGCTGAGCCACGTCCCCGCCAGCCCCCAGGGACAGGTCTCCTTGCCGGGTTGTTCGACCATCCCAGCCCACCATGCTTGGGCCATACTTTCGCGCTCTCGCTCTCCCCGCGTTGGCCAGGCGGCAATGCCAAATCTCGACTGTCGCTGTGTTCATCTCCGTTGCTAGATCCGGTCTGTTTTGACCTTGGTGGTGAACTCCTTGCCCTACCCACAGTTGTGCTGCACCGCCGGCCACGGAGTGCACTGATCTGACTTGCCACAGGGGATGCAGACTTCTCCAACATTACGACAACACGGGGCACACCACCATCAGAGTCTGACGCGGCGCAGCTTTTCGACATTCTTGTGCAGGAGCTACCGGGGCCGAGTCCGGTGCATGGCTCACCGCTCAACCCGAACGTGGTGCAGCGGTTCCTGCAATCTGTCGCCCACCCCCCTCCCCCCCTCCGCTCTAAAGATACCCCCGGGGGGCATCAAGCCATGCGAGGGCCCCAGCTGACACTGGATCTGCCATGACGCAGTGGGCGCCTCGAGGCCAAGCGTCGTGCGCGCACTAAAAAGACGGTGGCGGCGCAGAACGGCATCATGCGCCAACTCCAGATCACACCGGCGCACGATGCGCCCCGACGACAGACGACTTGGTGTAGTATTAGGATGTGTCCGTGAATGGAAACTGATAAACAAGTGGCAGCACTGCAGACCCTGTTCCATGGGAACCCGTCGGTTGAGTTACTAAAGGGGGAGTGTTGAGCTAGAGCTTTAGGAGTTTAGGGGTTTGTTGCATTTCCTTAGTCTTAAATGTGTAAAATTAAATGTATTTTAGGCTGGGGTCGTGTTTCATTTTTTTGTAATAAACCTAATTGAACCTTCATGCCCGGGGTGCTATAGGGTCGCTTGTTTCTTCTTCTTCTTCTCTCTTAATAAAATACACGCAAAGCGGGTTCTAGAAAAAAAAAAAGACTAGATAGTATTGTAATTATCTCTTAACTTAGAGAAATTGAGGGCATGCATTCATTTAGATCTATTGTAAAAATCCTTTTTTCGCATTCTCTGATTCATCGAGCCGGGACTTCCTAGTTTGATTATATATTTATATGTATGCTCATATCTAACACATAATTTTAATTAAAATCATGTTTAAAATAGACATCTTTTGTCTACAATGATAATTTTTATTGTAAATATTGGGGATAATGTTCACTCGAACAAAATACTACTTTGAATCTAGACTGACATGAACCGGTATTGTCCGGCATCTCGGCCGATATCAGGCTGTATTGATCGGTATAGAACGGTACGAGATGGAGCCTCTTGTATAACAGCTAAGGCAATAGTATATAGTGTGACGTGGAGTCCGGCAGCAGGCCATGGTCGTTGAGTGCCACTGCATGTCGATTATGGTTACCGTCAGAGGGGAAAAACTTGGTGTCCGGCTAGTGCAGCTGCAGAACTCGAACAGGTGATGAAGGAGCAGAGCAAGGAAATGGCGACGCCATGGATGGAAAAAACCAAAGGAAATGGCGAGCCTCTCACCGAGGGAAAATGGAAATGGCATTGAGCTGATGCGCTGTGCTGCTGATTGGAGGTCGCTCAGCTGCCGGAGTTGGAGAAGACGTTGAGCCTCGGCCCTCGGCACCAGAACAGAGAAACGAATGAAAATCCCTCGATGAAGCAGCTGCAGATGCCACCGTGGTCCTTCCCCTGGCCTCCTAGCAGCAGGGCGACGACATGGAGGAGAGGAGCTGCTGGCCTGCCGCGCTGCCGAAGTGTGCTTTCGGCAGGGGAGAGATTTTTTTATTTTTATTTTTTGAGATGGAAAAAAAATTCCATTAACTGAAGGCCGGCCGAAGATCAGCGGCTACGAGATTGTTTATAATAATAGTGGTACCAGCACCTGGCTCTAACTCACAACCGTATTACAAGATCGAGGTCTATACAAGACCTGGACATGGTGGAACTCAGAAAACATCAGGAACTTGATATCTCGGAAGACGATGCCATTTGCTGAGGGGTCATACATTGATGAAGACAGGGCAGTCTTGAGATTTACTGCATCTGTCTCCAATTCCTCTCACGTAACCAGCAATGTCTCCAATTCGATCATCTGCAAAAATGAGCACCTATAATGCTGTTGTAGGTTCGGCTTGTAAAGCATCAGAACAGTTAGTTATTCTTCCTGCTCCTAAACCAACAATGTGGCCACCCTCATCCCTGATGACAAATTCCCAACCTCCCAGCCTTCTAGCTTCGACAAAATAACCATCCACATTAAGCTTGACAAACTCTAGTGCTGGCGCACGACAAAACTTATTTTGGTTATGGGCTTGTTCATTTGTTCGCCTTAGTTGAAGAAAATCCACATACTGCCTCTGAATCCATCCTGTAGTTTGCCGGACTACGTTGCGCTTCACCAGCGTTCGTGTCATTTCTCGATGACCACATCACCCATAAGGCCACAACAGTCATCAATTGTCGATCTATGTCCATTTGCCAAATTTGGCGCAGAACATCCAGGAAGAACCTTGTTCAGCCAGCAAGGTCCTTGTGCACTCCATATTTAGTTCCCTCCAAACTGCACGATGACAATGTAATACGAAGGAAAGTCCACCGAAGCCTGCCAGATAGTGCATCACCAGCCGCACACGCATGGGGCAGCTGGGACACCACTGTGCTGTTGCAGTGAGGTGACCTTTTATTGCATTGGCATCACTTGGTGCGGCACCCAGGGTTCGAACCCTCGGCGAGAGCACTCTGGCCAGTGGCCTTTGCCACTACACCGTGAGCCCCTTCGACACGAGCATACTTACATTTGAAGAAAAGATGTCAATGCCCCCATCCTCATCCAACCTGTGACACATCGGGCAGCGGGTGTCAATCTCCATTCCCCAACTCTGAATTTCCTCCCCATCGGCAGACTATTATGAACCAATCTCCATACAAAGTGCTTCACTTTACTCGGAACTGCCAATGACCATATTTTCTTCTATGGAAATGAGCTGCTCATTGTCGGATGATGCACAGTGCAACCCGAGCTTGGACCATGATCAGTAGAATCGATGTCAACGCACTTAACACTAAAATACCTTTTGAATCAAAGTGCCATGCCAAGAAATCTTCTCTGTTTTCACGTAATGGAATTCCCAAAATAAGAGAAATCTTCTCTGTTTTCATGCCAAGAAATCTTCTCCGTCTTCATGAAAAATGTTATTGATTAACTCAGCATCCCGCTGGAAGTTTATAGGATTTATAAGATCATTGACCCCATTCAAAAGGACTGGATCCTGGATATTACTAACACGCCTTGTAGTTCCTCGTGCAAGCAATGGATCCTGCCATACATTTATTGATTTTCCATCCCCAACTCTCCATATGATGCCTTTCTTCACCAGGTTTCATCAAGCTCGTCCATGTATTAGATGCACCGCGACCGGCCACTGCCGAGACATCCATTGGGAAAATATCTTGTCTTCAGAAGTCGGCCACGTAACGACCTTAGATTCTGGATATGGTATTCAATTTGTGTGAGGTTTGGTGCTCGATATGGTGGAAATTTTACACGTATGTGAAATTATAAAACAGTAACATGGGGGAATACGTCAATAGCATCTTTTTAGGGGCTCGTTTGGGAGGAGAGGGACCCCTGCCCGGGGAAGGAAAGACCGCCGGGGGCAATACCTGCACCTGCACGCGCGCTCCCCGGGGTGCGTCCTCCCCTCGGTGGGACCAGTTCCCTGCCACTGTTTGGGAACTTGCGCTTGTCCTGGTCCCTAGGGTGCATCGTCCTCCGCTCTGCGAGCGACTCTCTGCCAACGCTTGAGGAAAAATAAAAAGAATATTTAACAAACTCTCAAAAATAAAAACATGCTTTAAAAATTCAGAAAATAATAAAACGCCCAAAATTCAGAAAAATCGAAAACATGCTCTGAAAATAATAAAACGCCCAAAATAAAGAACGTGCTTAACAATTGAAAAAAAAAAACCACACTCCAGAATCACTTTCCAACAGAAAATCATACACAAGCACAACACAATTATTTGTACATGCTAAAATTATTCTTGAGCAGCTAAATGACATGAGCCGCATATTTATTTGTACATTCCAATGTGATAATATAGTAGCTAAATCATGCACCAATACCACTAAATTATCCTCCAGTAGCTTGCACAAGTAACAGCTTGGTGCTTGGATACACCATCATGTTGGACACTATTTTATCATCTCATCTGCACCCGCTCCAAACAATGGTTGTGCTCATGTTAAAATCTCCTTTGCACTGGCTGAATCAAGTCTCATGTTGGGCAGTTACTGACATCCCACAGCCTGAAATAATAATAATAAAAATTTACACACTATGATCCACATAAATCAGTTAAATGTGTAGAAGCAAGTTGCATACAAGACAATAGTTGCCATCAAAACAGATGAAAAGAATTCAGAACAAAGGAAAGAACAATGTGAGCTTACCAGACAACAGTTGCATACAAGATCAGTTACAACGCCAAGAGAAATTCTATCAATAACTATGGCTAATTCCCAGGTATTAACATGCAAATTGAACAAAAAGCAAGCAGACACACCGCAGGCTGTCATTTGAACTAAAATATTTGCCTTTACTACAAGGTACAGCTAGCTAGTAGAGTTATCTAATAAAGCAAGGCAGAAGTATGCTCAAATGTACTACACCAATTAGAAATATTAAGAACTTGAGCATCCAGGTTGCCTTGTGGAAATGGTGACAGAGGGAGAGAGTGGGCATACCTATTTTTGTCCATCGCCCAAGTGGATGCAAGCCTACTAGCAAGTAACAAAGAACAAAACATAGTATTAAGTGAACTGGCTGGCCAAAAAAACAAGGTAATTGTGCCTCGCTTGCAGCAGCAGTACAAGATAATCTATGCGTTTGCTAGTGTCTTACCACTCAGACATGTTAGTACACTCATCATGAGTCACTCAGATATACAAAATGAGAGATGGTATAAATCAGAACAGACGAAAAGAATTCAGAACAGAGGAGAGAAAAATTTAAGCTTGTGACTTCACATTAGCTGCTAGCTTAACAAACAACTGAGGCCAAATATCTACTCCAAGGAAAAGTACTTAATCTACCAACTAATGGTAGAACAGTTAAACGGAGGCTATTAACATCATCATGCTCAGTTGCTCTCATTAAGGCTAACTAGTCACAATGGTAGAACAACAGTGGCAGATTATGCTTTGCAACAGTTTGCTAGAAGTTGTATCACCCACCTCTCTCAAATACGCACTGCATGAACTTGTAACAAACTAATATTGATTAGTTTCGAGTTGCTGCTTCTCACATTGCTTAGCTAACATGATTGATAGATGTTTTGAATAACCAATTTTAATATTCAAAAAATCATCCATTAAATTCAGCAAGAACAGTTTAACGGAGCCTATTACCATTAATCTGCATGAATATTTACATTATTATTAGTAGGAATCAATGTGTAGGAAAAGCAGGCAGAGGAGAGAAGACCATGAGAACAAAAGCAAGTACCTTGCAGATCAAGCGGATCTTGTAGTTCTTCAACATCATGGACTACGACGTTCCTTCTTCCCTCCTCGCTTCCCATCTGGATGAATGGATTACAAGCATCAGATGGTGCCTTTTGGATTGATCGGCTAGATCTGGTGAGAGTGAGGGAGGGAGCTCACCCGATGGTCTTGGAAGTGGTAGCAGATGCCGTTGCCGGGGACGAAGCAGAGAGGACGGAGAAGCTTCGGTCGCCGAGGGAGCCGGCAGCTTCGGCGAGGTCTGCGCGCAACCTAGCTTGGGAGAGGAGGGTGAGATGCGGACGTCTCCGCGTGGATGAGCGCCATCGCCGATAGAGGAAGCGCTGTTACCGGAGCGGGAGCGCCGTCGCCGAGGGAGGGAGCGTCGTCGCCGGCCGCGACGAGGCGAGCGTGTCGGCGCGGGTGAGAGACGGAGAAGGGATTCTCCGCCCACTGCCGATAAGACATCATTGGGAAAATATCTTGCCTTCAGAAGTTGACCATGTAACGACCTTGGATTCTAGATCAAAAGCCAAATCTGCTTTGCCAACATCACCAAGTTAAAGTGATGCAAGTCTATGAAACCCAACCCCCCGTCTTTCTTTGGTTGCAATAATTTTTCCCAAGAAAGTCAGTGGATTTTGTTCTCATCTTGTTGGCTCCACCGGTATTGACATATCATGGAACTCATCTCATCGTCAAGTCAAAGAAGGACCTCGCAAATGTGAGGAGAGCTTGAGCCACAACCTTGATCAATCAGCAGGTGTGTGTGTGTGTGTGTGAGAGAGAGAGAGAGAGAGAGAGAGAAAGAGACGCCTTTTACTTATGTTGTTTTGTGAGTGAGAGAGAGACCCCTCTATCGACGGCTCTATGGTCGTCGGGTTCTGAGGACGGCCAGCTTCATGGCCAGTGGTAAGGTAGGCGTCCGCGTGCTCGATCTGATGGACGAATCTTAATTCAATTTGCGTGAGGTTTGCTGCTCGATATGACGGAAATTTTACACGTATGTGAAATTAAAACGGTAACATGGGGGAATACGTCAACAGCCTTTTAATTTTCTGCAGCCTCAACACCATCGAGAACCGAGTCTTTTGCTATTTTAGCCGCGATTTCGGTAGGCTTCGCTCTAATAGCCTCAGGAGATTGGACTTCTCTAAAATAGTCACGAGAACGTTGCCACATTGCTAAAATAGCCATATGGACGAAATAGCCACATTGCTAAAATAGCCCCTTCTTCTTCCTCCCGATTTCCAGCGACGGGAACTCCATTCTCTCTCCTCGTTTCTTCTTCACCCTTCTCTCTCTTGGTTTCTTCTTCATCTAGCGCAGCTCAAACTTCTCTCTCTTTTCTTTTCTTCACGCAGCACCTCAGAACTCTATTCACTTTGGCCTGGTGGTAGTCAGAGGCGGCAAGCATTCATGTCAAAAGAAAATAAAGCAGCAAGCAGCAGCAAGGCAGCTTCCACAGCTGGCCACGCAAGTAGCAGCAAGAACTGCTCGCACGGCGCTGCTCGCCCACGCGCGGGGCTCGCTCGAGGACGCGGCCTTGCGCCCCAACTTCCACGCTCCGTGGAGCGCCTGGAGCCCATGCGCTCGCACTGCTCGCTCGTGCTACCTGCCGCGCCAGCCTGGTTGAGCCGCGTCAGGGCGAGGCTGGACGACGCCGGGGGTGGGAAAGCTGGGCTCGGCTTGCCAGGCAGAGCTCGCCCGCCATGGCTTCGGGTGGCGGCTCGTCGGTCGAAGCTCCAGCCCGCCGGGGAGAGGGGCGTGTCGGGAATAGGCGGACGGCGGTCGACCGGACTTGGGGAAGATGAGGGCAGAAAAGAGGAAAGGAAGTGGAAGAAGACAGAGAAGGGCAACTTGGTCCAAAAATACACAGATGGCTATTCTAGCGGATGCGTCACCGGTTTTAAGGCTATTTCAGAGAAGCCCAATTTTCTGAGGTTATTTGGACGAAGCCCATCGAAACCATGGCCAAAATAGCAAAAGACTCTCGAGAACCAAATCGTCTGCCATTGGCCCAGTTCGGCCCAACAACACAGCCCAGGAGGAAAAAAGTAACCGTTACGACCGCCTTAGAACGAGTGGCGGTGCACGCGTTTCTTCTCCCTATCTCTCTTGCCCGTTGGAGACCACCGCCCCTGGCTTCCATACCCACCGCCGCCGTCGCCTCCACAATCCACATCCCAGCCCTCTCCTCAAGAACCGACTCCGCCGTCGCTGTAGCCAATCTTTACTCCCTTCGTCCCCTAATCCAATCGAATTCGCATCTCAGCCATGGCCTCAAGAACCGCCGCCTCCTCCCAACCAACGGTTCCCCGTTCCAATTCCTAGCGCCGCGGCTTCATCTTCCGTTCCGATCGATCTCGGGGCCCCGGTGCAGAGCTCGTGGGGGGACAAAATTGGCGCAGGATATCGCTGGATTTATCTTCCGCGCGAGCATGGCACCTCTTGGAGCGGCGGCGGCGCGTCGGGGCCATACTGGTGGTGCAGGGCGTTTCGGTGCCATCCATGGCGTCGCTTCCTCTTCCTTCCACAAGACGCAGGTCTTTGCTAGGGATTGGCTCGCCGGAGGAGGCCAGGCGGGGATTTACCTGAGGCGGCTCGAGTGCAAGCACAGCAATCTCCGGCGAACTGCTTCCACACGCCACCATGGGAGGCGACCAGGAGAACAAGCGCCACCATCTTCCCCATGTCGGCAAGCCACATCCACTGCACCAAACGAGTTACCCAAACAACACTGGCACAATCGCCTCCCTCACCTCTGCTCTCCCTCACGAAGGCCCAGGTCTGTTACTACTACTGGATTTTGGTTATAATTGAAAATCTGAGTGCTTTCCAAGAATTTGATTCCACCAGACCCAAGCATTTGTCCTCTTCGTTAAATTTTCATTGGTACATATTGAAATTCGTACATTGGTAATGCAGTGGTGCAATGTGCTCCATAGTCTTCTAGATGCAGATCAGAAGTGCTTTGGCTGAATGCTTTGTCTGTATGAATTACAGTCCAAACATCTATTTGCAGTATCCAAGATGGGTGGGTGAGATAAATCATGACATTTGTAGTGTGTGTATGTGCATTATGGGCTACTACTTTTTTCTGTGATTAAAGAAACCTTGCCATTTCCTTTTTACGAAAGATAATTTGAATCAGTTATCTTCTTCAGTGCAGCCATTGGTATAGACAAATGTATTTGGATGTAATGACCATATTGACTCAGTAGGTAGTTTCTAATTACATGGACAAAAGCTAGAGATAAAGCTTAAGTACATATTCTAATCCTTTAACAGTTGCTAGCATGGAAGAAGATTGAAATAGACAATATATTTTTGAAGGAAAATAATTGAGAATACTAATACATGGTCACTTCAAATTTTGAACTGCTAATGCCTTGACATTAAAATACTGATTTTGAGTTACCTCAAGTTTCCCAGGTCTCCCATTGCTTGCAGGTTGTGCTCATAGTTAGTTCTAGGAGTTACATGCTTCCTGTCGTAACAGGAGGTTTTGGGTGAGCTGACTGTAAGTTCTACCTTTCATTTTGATTCCCGATGGTTTTCATGCTTTTGCTTCAACGGGCTTCCTTCTATTTTGTTTTCCCAGCTTGTGTGCTACATGCGTCAAAGGTTCAGTGTTGGCTCCTGGCTCCTGTAAGATCCAGACATTGGCATTCTTAAAGATGGTTGCAAGTAAGGTGGCTGGTAAATTAGGTATTCTTACAATGATTGATTGTTTATCCAAATATGCTCATTTCATACCTCTTGCAGACCCTTTCATTGCTTTTTTTAGTGAAACTGTTTATCATCATGGCATGCCTCACTCTATTGTTAGTGACCGAGATGTGGTTTTCACTAGTAAATTTTGGAAAGACTCTTTATTTTATCAGTTGTTCGAATGGCTATGAGCTCAGCATATCAGCCTGTCTCAAAAGGCATTTCATCTATTTTTCTGATGGTTACATTTATCAGGTGTTTGAGGCCCCTTGCTCTTCAGAGTTAAGGCATTGCTGCCATTGCAAAGCTGTATTTTACGTATCCCTTCCTTTCTAAAAAAATGTAGTATAAACTCTCTGATTCACAACCTCTGATTATGTTATGTATTGTTACATCTATGCAGTGCTTTTCCTAAGATATTTCCTATTCTTTTTTGTTGTAATTATGAGAGAATCTAATGCACATGGGACAAGCAACCATTCATTATGCTTGGAGTCTAAAATCTTCTTCTCTATGGTTGAAAAACTGCATGATTTGTTTTTTGCAAGTTCTACTGTCCAAAAATGTATGGCTGCTGTTCAAGTCAAATTCATAACAGACATGTGGTTATCTCAAACAAGCTTTTGACTACTGCTCCGATGTGTATGCACATGGTATTATTGGTTGCCCTTTGACTCAATTGTTATGAAAAGAAGGTTTCTTTTGGACCCCTGAGGCTACTATATATTGCTTTTTGATCATCTCAAACAAGCTTTGAATACTGCTCTGATATTACCATTATCTGGTTTTGATCACTATTTGTTGTTGAGTGTGATGCTTCTTTATGGGGTTTGGAGCAGTTCTTCATCAGGGCTCCAGACCTTTGGCATTCTTTAGTAAGCCTATTGCTCCTGGGAACACTAAATTGGCAGCCTATAAGTGTGAACTAATGGATTGGTTCAAGCTGTCATACATTGGAGACCTTATTTATGGGGATGCGAGTTTCTGGCGGATCATTACAGTTTGAAATATCTTCTGAATTGTCGATAATTCCTCAAACTTAATGGGTCAGCAAATTATTGGGGTATGATTTTTCAGCTGAGTATCACCCTGGATGATTCAACCCTGTTGTTGATGCATTATCTCGTCGAGCATATACTGATCATTCTATTTTTGCTATCTCCTCTCCTCAATTCGATGTTTTCGTGGCTCTTCGGAATTTAATTTTGATTGACCCTGATTTGAGTCAATTATTGCTGGATATTGAGAATTAGCGATGTTTATCTCCCTAGGGACCTATTATTGCTAGTTTAATTCTTTACAAGAGACGAGTTATTTGCCTTCTTCTACTACACTTCTGCAGCAAGTTTTAAAGGAATTCATGGATCTGCTCTTGAAGGACTCCAGAAAACTTTTCATTGTCTACGAGCTGGTTTCGACGTACTACTCTTACTGGCGCACCAGATTCTGAGTAACTATATTGTTGATTGTGCTATCTATCTACGTACAAAGTTTGGAGGTTCCTAGATTTGGGAAGATATTTCTATGGATTCTTTCTATGGATTTCATTGGTGGTCTTCATAAGGTGGCTGGTCAATAAGTATTTCTTACAGTGATTGACCGTTTATCCAAATATGCTCATTTCATACCCTTTCATTGCTTTTTTTTATGAAACTGTTCATCTTCATGGTATGCCTTGCTCTATTCTTAGTGACCGAGAGGTGTTTTTCACTACTAATTTTTTGAAAGAACTCTTTCATTTATCAGGTGTTTGATTGACCATGAGCTCAGCATACCAGCCTATTTCAAAGGGCATTTCATCTAGTTTTCTGATGATTAAGGTACTGCTGCCTTTTGAAAGCTGTACCTCACGACCCCCTTCCTTTTTTCTCAAGAATGTAGTATAAACTCTATGATTCACAGCCTCCGATCATGTTGCCTATATTATAGTGTTATGCATTGTAATTGCTAGCTTGCTCTCTGATGATAGTGGCTTGCTGCATGGAGGCACCATGTTGCTATTGTTATTGCTGTGCTTTTGCCCTACAAACAGCCATTCATTATGGTTGGAGCGTAAATCTTCTTTTCTGTGATTGAAAACTGCAGGATTTTTAGCAAGTTCTACTGTCCAAAACCTTATGGCTATTGTTCAAGTCAAATTCATAACAAACGTGTGATTATCTCAAGCTAGCTTTGACTACTGCTCGAGAATGGAAAACAAAATACCCCTGAACTTTATTATCACTGCACTGTAGGAGCAGTCCACACCAGACGTTAATATGGTCATAAATTTCGTTTGTGATATATAGAGCAGGTTTCTATTGAATGCATATTTTTTTATATACTACCGTCAAGCTGTGTCCTTGGGATCAACCATTACTATAGTTTGTGTACAGCTTCTACTGTTCCTTTTGATGTAGAACCTCTACACAAGCCGTCGTTTGCCAGGTCTTTGAGCTCCACCACCAGTGCTGCCGCAGTGGAGCTCGAGCTTCTTGGTTGCCCTCTTTCTTGCCCCCTCTTCAATCTCTAATCTTCTGGATTGGTAATAACAGTCGCAGAAAATTTGATCTCATTTTTGCGTGTTGTATGGTACAGGTGAGGACTGCTCATAGAAATGGGTACCCGCCAGAGGACCTCGACATAAGGAGGAATGATCTCCGTGCGCGTCGTGGGTCATCACTAGTTAATTAACTCATGGGCAGTGGCGTCCTCCATGCCTCTCTAGGCCCCTCATTCTTCAGAGTTAAGGTTCTGTTGCCATTGCAAAGTTGTACCTCACAGCCTCTAATTGTGTGGCCTATGCTATAATGCTATGAATTGTATTTTGCTAGCTTGCTCTCTGATTATCATGGCCTGCTGCATGGAAGCACCCTGTTGCTGCTGTTACGGCTGTGCAGTGGTCGTGCCCAGGAAGCAAGGGCCGACAGAAGAAGAGGAAGGGAACAAACAAGAAGAAAGGACGGGGGAAGTGACCAAAGGGTACAGGAGAAATCATTCTCTCTGGGTAAGATCCTAATTAACCTTTTGGATGATCTCTTGGTTTAGAGCTGATATTTTGTGTTGAGGATTTAATTGTAATGATAGGTGAAATCAGCATATACGCTTGATAATGTTCTTTCCTTATGTTCTCGTAACTATTTCAGCTGAGGAAAACTGACTGCTGCTTCCTAGTGCAACCTTTGGGCCTGTAGTTCATTTGTGCTTCATATTTTCATACACGAGTGTTATATTGTGTCCCTGGCAGACCTGAAAAAGTCAATTAGTTTTACCTTTCAGATGCAGACCTGATTTTCAGAATCAGAAATGTGAACGAATTATTATTTGGCTTAACGCTGCTTTACTATTTGATAAAAAGCATTAGCTTTATTTTGCTCGGCATATAGTATTTTGTTCTTTTTTTTTCAGGTTACTGAGGTTCGCGAACGAGCGTGTATGATTGTGCCAAGTGCGCTTGATTGTGTCGTGACTGCAAAGATGTTGTGACCTATGAATTGTAATTGCTAGCCAGCTCTGTGATGATTGTGGCCTCCTGCATGTAGTTAACTTATTGCTGTTGTTACCACTGTACAGTGATCATGCCCAGGAAGCAAGTGAGGACAGAAGAAGAGGAAGGTAAAAACAACAAGATAGAATGGAGGGAGGAATGGAAGGGGATAGGAGAAACCGATCTCTTTGGGTAATATCAATCCTTTTGGATGATCTCTCGGTGTACGACTGATATTTTGTGTAGATGATTTAACCATAATTATAGATTAATCATAATAATTAGTTAATTTTTTACTGATGTGGATTTAACAATAATAAGTAGTTGGGAAGCTGGAGGATCATTGTGGAATTATCCAAACTGACATTCTGATTTGTAAGGATGGTTGTAAACATATTAATGGATAAACGAGTATGATAACTTTTTTCAAAAACATTTGGAGAAAAAATTACCCCTGAACTTTATATTCACTGCACTGTGGGAGCAATGTATTTTCTTCCCTTCCCATCTACATCTTTATTGCACAGCGTCATTATTAGTTGACTATGGGTGCTTTAACTCCTTTTTTTAAAAAAAAAATTGGCTTATCTGCATAGTGCTTTTCTTTTTGCATGTATTGGCTTACTTGATAAATACTATTGTGTTGGCTACTAAATCTCTCTTGCTCCATATCTGTTGCAACAGCAATTTCTTGAAAATCTTGCCATGTTTGAAGATGTGTGCAGAACTCTTTGTTTACAAGAGCTTTCAACTTTTGATATTTTTATACCTGTATTTTTTCTCATTTATTTTGTTTTCAGTTAAGTATGAGGTGATAACTCTTTGGCAATGCATATACGAAGATGGGATGACATATATAGCTGCCACCTTTAATATAAATTTCTTTACAGGGTGGCTATCAATACACATGGCAAGTCAAGCAAATGCCTAGCTAACTAAAACAACCTATCCAGATGCATATCTCGCCTGTTATTCCGGTCGGTGCTTCTTTCAAGGGACAACATCGGTTCATGGTTTATATCTTGAAATATAGTAAGTATTCATTGATTTTCAATTTAGGGTTGTACAATAGCTTAGAACATTTCTGATCAATATGGTTTTCATGTGGCAGATGCTAAAGTTTTATGCAAGATGAGAGAGCATTTTGGGAATTTTACTGACTCAGGTCAATTTGTTGCAGAGAGACTTATGTTAATGTTGTATCCTTTGGGTTTCAGACAAATGCTCCTTTCACATAGTGCAATCCTGAAAGCCATAATTGAAAGTTAACTTTTAGTTGCAGTTTGTCATCTATCTGTTATCTGCAACTTTTTATCATTATTTAAGCAAGAGAAAATATTGTGCTTTCCAGACATGCATGCTCTTTTTACATAGTGCAATCCTAAAAGCCATAATTGAAAGTTAACTTTAGCTGCAGTTTGTCATCTATCTTTCATCAGTAAATTTTTATCATTATTTAAGCAAGAAAAAATTTCGTGCTTTTCAGTTGAATGATTTGGATGTTAATGTGGATGTTGTGATTGTTTGGTGATGGATGCCATGATCTTTGCAATGTTAAAGATAGAGATAGATACATAAAAAAAAAAAATCAAAACTCTGCACTCCTGCAGGTATAATGTTTGCAAAGTTTCTATTTATTCTATAGCTATCTCACACTTGACACTTGACAGTTCAATTTGCATTTTGAACTTCAAATTTTATTTTCTGAGAATTGCAGGTATTGGACATCACATCAACGTGAAGTTTGGTTCTGATCTGATGCAAACCCATTACCAACGTGAAGTTTGGTTCTCCCGATGGAACGAAAGGAGCCATTGCTTTGTCTATTACAAGGTGTGATCAAACGTGATGAGTCTTCGTTTTCAAATAGCTTTCTCAGTTTAATTTTGCTTCAGTAATAGGCTAATTAGAAAACAATAATTGCAACAGAAAAGTCTCTTCTCAATGAGAAGTTGCTTTGCTTTTTCTTCAGTAATAGGCTAATGAGAAAGAAATAATTGGAAAACAAAAGGCTTTCTCAATGGGAATTTACATAGCACTGTGACGAAATTGCATTTGAGTCTTATTTACGAATGTCTAGTATTGTTTTCTTCTGCAACCATGACTCCGTAGTTAAGATGCCATAAGCCACATATGAATTCGAAACTGGATATTGAGAACCCTTTACCTTTCTATTATTTGTTTTGTGCCTTTCTTTATTGTACAGATTACAGAGTCATATATTGATGCACAAGTTTGCCTGCCAGATACAGCCTGCATTGCAAACTAAATTTTGTGAGTTGCGGGAATCTATAATCTACAGACCATTATAAATTTCCCCTTTAAAAAAAAGTGCTACAAACTATCTCTTCTTCTGTTTTGTTTGCAGTGTCAACAAATGAACATTGATGCACAAAGTGAAATTTTTTAGCATGATATTGTTGATGATATGCTCTTTTTTCGGGTAGGGTCAAACATGATTTCTGTCACATGCTCTTGTTAATCATATCATATTTCTCTTAGAAAGAAGAAACTTGATGCGCTGTTTATACTTCCTCCATTCTTTTAGAGTGGACGGAGGATTTAATTTGATTCTCAGAAAATAGAATACTATCCTTTACTATTTTCCCTGTTTTGCAGGCTAAAGTATGCCAGAGACTAAAAGCATGCTACATACAAAACAAAAATGCACTGTGCTCGATGCATAGTTAGCACCATTCACCAAGCAGTTTTTAGAAAAATCTTCATTTATTGCTTATTTGTTCTGCCACTTAGTAATTCCTTAATTCCTTTCAGTTTTCAAGTGCATTTTTTGTACATTATTAGGTCAACCTATATGATTAGTATTGCCATTTTAGCCCTGAAGTTATGTTTATCCTATATCCTATTTGCTCAGGTAAATTTAATTTAGCACCATTTGTTGTGTGTGTGCAGAGTAACAGTATATAGTATTGCGTAGTGGGGTTCCAAAGAGCTTGCAATCTGTCACTATTGGGTCTTGATTCATGATGGCCAGCAAGTTAGAAGAATTTACTAAATGAATCAGTGAATCCTATAATTAATATTTAGGTAGTATTTTTTCATGTGTTTTGTGTCTATATCATTTATGATTTATATATACTCTATGTTTCAATATGTTTTTATATGACATTAAATGCTCTGACATTTCCTATATTTGCAGCATGACGAATCTCGCAACTTTCCAATAAGTAAAACATCTCAGGTTTTGCTATTTTGCAGCTCAAAACTGAATATGAATTGGTCAAAAACTATGCTTGTAGCAGCCGGCACGCAGCCTAAGAGTCAATGCATTATTGGAATAGGTTTACCACATGATGTTCCAAAGATTATGCATTTATTTTTTGAACCCCAATTTAACATTTGGTGACTAACCTGTTCAGGTGTGCTGCAGGCTGGTCATAAATCTTGATTCTGGACCAAGTTTATCATTGTCATCATCCATTTACTTAGAAGAAAATTTTCTTTCTCAGGTAAGTTCTCCATATCTTTTCTTTTTTGTATTTTGTATATTTATTATTACCGAAATTTAATTAGCTTCTTAGGCCATATAAATGCATATAGCTATAACATACCTATTGCTCTTCTCTGCTTTCCATATTGGAACGTACTGATTTGCGCAGAGCTGTTTCACTAATTTTAGTTGGTACGTTAGAATGAACATTTCCTCTAGTTTCTGTTAGCATGCACTTCTCATAAATTACTCTGGATTGCATCTATTCTTCTTCACAAGAATTTGTCCTCTATTTATACGAAGCTTACTCACTGTTTATGTTGTATTTGTGTTCATCTGATCAAGCATGGAAGTAAACAGTCCTATTCTCCAAACATTGCAGGTTAGTCCAAAAATAAGCTTCAATATCCATTTGCAAGTGATGCTGTTTGCAGCCTGCGATTCTTATCTGTTTCCTGTTGGTTTGAGCAGCACTCTAACATATGCTAAGAAAGAGTCGTCGCATCGGTACCTTATACCAAGCAAGTCAGGGATGTATATGCTTAGTTCATTAACCACCTGTTGCGCTCTATGCCTTAGTAACTGCAGCATGCATACTAAAGGTAAATCAAAACTCCATGCTGTGTAACCTACATATTGTACTCTTTGTGTCGTATTCGAATCAGAACTCCATGCAGCATAAATCTGGTATTCTTTAGCAAGCCTATTGCTCCTGGGAAACGCTAAATTCATTATCTCAAACTTGCTTTGAATACTGCTCTGATATTACCATTATCTGGTTGTGACCACTATTTATTGTTGAGTGTGATGCTTCTTGAACGGGGTTTGGAGCAGTTCTTCATCAGGGCTCCGGACCTTTGGTATTCTTTAGTAAGCCTATTGCTCCTGGGAAACGCTAAATTGGCAGCCTAGAAGTGTGAACTAACGGATTGGTTCAAGCTGTCAGACATTGGAGACCTTATTTATGGGGATGCGAGTTTCTTATTCGGAGTCGGACGGATCATTACAGTTTGAAATATCTTCTGAATTGTCGATAATTTCTCAAACTTAAGGGGTCAGCAAATTATTGGCGTATGCTTTTTCATGTATCACCCTGGACGATTCAACCCCTTTGTTGATGCATTATCTCATCGAGCATATACTGATCATTCTATTTTTGCTATCTCCTCTCTTCGGAATTTAATTTTGACTGACCCTGATTTGAGTCAATTATTGCTAGATATTGAGAAATGACGATGTTTATCTCCCTAGGGATCCATTATTGCTAGTTTAATTCTTTACAAGAGACGAGTTATTTGCCTTCTTCTACTACACTTCTGCATCAAGTTTTAAGGGAATTCATGGATCTGCTCTTGAAGGACTCCAGAAAACTTTTCATTATCTACGAGCTGATTTCGACGTACTACAGGCGCGCCAGATTCTGAGTAACTATATTGTTGATTGTGCTATCTATCTACGTACAAAGTTTGGAGGTTCTAAGCAAATTTGGGAAGATACTTCTATGGATTCTTTCTGTGGATTTCATTGGTGATCTTCATAAGGTGGCTGGTCAATAAGTTAGTCTTACAGTGATTGACCGTTTATCCAAATATGCTCATTTCATACCTCTTGCAGACCCTTTCATTGCTTTTTTTTTAATGAAACTGTTCATCTTCATGGTATGCCTTGCTCTATTGTTAGTGACCGAGACGTGTCTTCCACTACTAATTTTTTGAAAGAACTCTTTCATTTATCAGGTGTTCGATGGGACATGAGCTCAGCATATCAGCCTGTTTCAAAGGGCATTTCATCTACTTTTCTGATGATTACATTTATGAGGTGTTCGAGGCCCCTCGCTCTTCAGAGTTAAGGTACTGCATGGAGGCACCCTATTGTTATTGTTACTGCTGTGCTGGTTGGAGTGTAAATCTTCTTTTCTGTGATTGAAAACTGCAAGATTTTTAGCAAGTTATACTGTCCACAACCTTATGGCTGCTGTTCAAGTCAAATTCGTAACAGACGTGTGATTATCTCAAACTAGCTTTGACTACTGCTCCGATATTACAATTACCTGGTTTTGATCACTATTTGTTGTTAAGTGTGATGCTTCTGGAACGGGGTTTGGAGCATTTCTTCATCAGGGCTCTGGACCTTTAGAATTCTTTAGTAAGCCTATTTCTCCTAGGAATACTAAACTGCAGCCTATGAGCATGAACTAATGGATTGGTTCAAGCCGTTCGACATTGGAGACCTTATTTATTGGGATGCGAGTTTCTTATTCAGACGGAGAAATATCTTCTGGATTGTCAACAATTCCTCAAAACTCAATGTGTCAGTAAATTATTGGGGTATGTTTTTTCAGTTGAGTATCGCCCAGGACTATTCAACACTGTTGCCGATGCTTTATCTCATCGAGCATCTCATTCTGATTTTCCTATCTCCTCTGCTCAATTTCCTGTTTCTTCGCAATTTCATTTTGACTGAACCTGATTTGAGTCAATTATTGTTGGATATTGAGAAAGGATGATGTTCGTCTCCCTAGGTATCCATGGATGGTTTAATTCTTTACAAAAGTCGAGTTTATTTGCCTGCTTCTGCTATACTTCTGTAGCAAGTTTTTGGGGGAATTCATGGATCTGCTCATGAAGCAATTCAGAAAACTTTTCATTGTCTACGAGCTGATTTCGACGTACTAAAGGCGTGCCATTCTGAGTAACTATATTGTTGATTGTGCTATCTTTCTACGTACAAAGTTTGGAGGTTCCTAAGCAGATTTGGGAAGATATTTCTATGGATTCTTTCTATGGATTTCATTGGTGGTCTTAATAAGGTGGCTGGTCAATAAGTTATTCTTCAGTGATTGACCGTTTATCCAAATATGCTCATTTCATACCTGTTGCAGACCCTTTGATTGCTGGCATTGCAAAGCACCTGACGTCCCCCTTCCTTTTCTCAAAAAATGCAGTATAAAATCCTGTTTCACAGTCTCATATTATGTGGCTTATGCTAATTGTAATTGTTAGCCTGCTCTTTGACTCGCTATGCAGTGCTCATGCCCATGAAGGGAAAAGCAAGTAGCAAGGACGGAGGGAGGAACTGAAGGGGTAGGAAAAATCGATCGCTCTAGGTATGATCCTATCCTTTTGGATGATCTCTGGGTTTACGGTTGATATGTTATGTTCAGGGTTAAGTCAATCGTAATAAGTAGTTAATTTTTACCGGATGCTGAACTTTGTTAATAGTTGGAAAGCTGGTGGATCTTTGTGGATTGACCAAACTGACATTCTGATTTATGGGAATGGTTGCAGACATACCGATGGATAAATGAGTATGGTAACGTTTTCAAGAGAATGGAAAACAAAATACCCCTGAACTTTATTATCACTGCACTGTAGGAGCAGCCCACACCAGACGTTAGTATGGTCATAAATTTCGTTTGTGATATATAGAGCAGGTTTCTATTGAATGCATATTTTTTTATATACTACCGTCAAGCTGTGTCCTTGGGATCAACCATTACTATAGTTTGTGTACAGCTTCTACTGTTCCTTTTGATGTAGAACCTCTACACAAGCCATCGTTTGCCAGGTCTTTGAGCTCCACCACCAGTGCTGCCGCAGTGGAGCTCGAGCTTCTTGGTTGCCCTCTTTCTTGGCACCTCTTCAATCTCTAATCTTCTGGATTGGTAACAACAGTCACAGAAAATTTGATCTCATTTTTGTGTGTTGTATGGTACAGGTGAGGACTGCTCATAGAAATGGGAACCCGCCAGAGGACCTCGACATAAGGAGGATGTTATGAATAGCACTTGTATTCATCATGGGGGCAATAGGCCCAAATATATACATGTACAGGTGTAGGCAAATATGCACAAAACCCCTTATACAATGGGGAAACTACAAGAATACATATACATCTAACACCCCCCCTCAAACTCAGGGTGGATCAAGCACACTGAGTTTGGAGAGATAGAACCTGTGCCGAGCACTAGTCTGTGCCTTTGTAAATAAATCAGCCAACTGAATCTCTGAAGGCACATACTGAGGAGCAACAATACCATCCTGTACCTGCGCTCGTGTATAAAAAGCATCAACACCAACATGCTTACTGAGCTCATGCTTCACCGGATCACGAGCCATACTGATAGCACCTGTACTGTCAGATAAAAGAGGAGTCGGCATGGAAACAGAAACACCAAAATCCTCAAGCAACCACCGCAACCAAGTAACCTCTGCCGTCACAAGAGCCATAGCACGCAACTCAGCCTCTGCACTCGAACGAGAAACTACTGTCTGCTTCTTAGTCTTCCAAGCAATGAGAGAACCACCAAGAAACACACAAAAAGCAGAAAGAGATCGACGATCAGAGGAATCACTAGCCCAGGTAGCATCACAATATGCCTTGAGCTGTAAAGAGCTGGAGCAGGGAAAGAACAAGCGACGAGATATAGTCCCACGAAGATAACGCAGGACACGAAGCAAGTGAGTATAGTGGAGCTGAGTGGGAGCTGAAACAAACTGACTCAGGATATGTACAGAATGCGAGATATCAGGACGAGTAACACCAAGATAAACAAGACTCCCCACAATATGACGATATCGAGTAGGATCAGTGAGAGGCTCACCATCAGTGGCACGAAGATGAACATTGAGCTCCATGGGAGTCTCAACGGTGCGATAATCAGTGAGAGAAGCACGATCAAGAAGGTCATGAATGTACTTTTCTTGGGATAGATAAAACCCCTCAGGCGTAGAGGAAATCTCAATCCCAAGAAAGTAACGAAGAGGACCAAGATCAGACATCAAAAACTGCTCACTCAGACGCGCCTTCACAAAGGCTATATACTCAGAATCATCTCCCGTAATGATCATATCATCAACATAAAGAAGAAGAAGAGTCCGACCACGTGCAGAAGTGTGAACAAATAGCGCAGGATCATGATTACTGGCAGAAAAGCCAGCAGCAGTGACCACAGAAGCAAAGCGCTGAAACCAAGCACGAGGAGCCTGCTTAAGGCCATAAAGTGAGCGACGAAGACGACAAACCATGCCCTCAGGAACAGAATACCCAGGTGGAGGACGCATATACACCTCCTCATGCAACTCACCATTAAGAAAGGCATTCTTGACATCAAGCTGAGAGATGGACCACTCACGAACAGAGGCCACAGCAAGAAGAGTGCGAACAGTGGTCATATGAGCAACAGGCGCAAAAGTCTCATCATAGTCACGGCCATGCTCCTGCTGAAAACCACGAGCCACAAGACGAGCCTTATAGCGCTCAAGGGAACCATCAGAGCGGGTCTTAACCTTATAGACCCACTTACAGGTAATAGGACGAACACGTGCAGGAAGAGGAACAAGATCCCACGTGCCTGTACGCTCAAGAGCAGCAATCTCCTCTGCCATAGCGTGCTGCCATTCCTGATGAAGAATAGCATCACGATAAGAGGTTGGTTCAGAAAGAACCGTGGTAGAATAGGCAGAAGGAGAATAAAAATCAGGACGCTGACGAAGACGAGCACCACGTCTGATAAGCTGCTCTGGCGAAAGATCCTCTGAGGAAGATGCATCAATCATAGAAGATGGCGCATCAGGAGTAGAAGGCTCATCAGAAAAAGATGACACATCAGAGGAAGGTGGAACACGTCGAGTATAGACATGTGTCACTGGTGGCTTCAAAGAGTAGTCAGGGTTCGTAGAAGGACCCGTAGAAGACCGTCGAGAAGCCACAGGTGAAGAAGGCACCACAGGAGAAGGTGCCGGTGCCAATGAAGAAGGCACAAGTGAAGAAGGCACCACCGAAGAGGGTGCCGATGCCGGTGAAGGAGGCATGATAGAAGAAGGTGCCTGCAGGAGGCACCAGGCGAGTACTGACAATAGAGACATCAGGCAAAGTCAAGAAGGAAAGTGGGTCAACTAAAGATGCAGAAGAGGTGTCTGAAGATGGACGAGGGTAGTAAGGACGTGACTCGTCAAAAACAACATCTTGAGAAATCCGCATCCGACGACCAACGGGATCCCAACACCGATATCCCTTATGCTCAGCACTATAGCCTAGAAAAACACACTCAACAGACTGAGCAGTCAGCTTAGTGCGCTCGCGAGGTGCAAGAAGCACATAACATACACAGCCAAAAAGACTAAGGCTGGAATAATCAGGCAACTTGCCGCAAAGACGCTCATAAGGAATCCCTCCATGAAGAGCTGATGAAGGCTGAATATTAACCAAAAAATTGGTAGTAGAAACAGCCTCGGCCCAAAAATGAGGAGGAACAGAAGAAGCAATCATAAGAGCACGAGCAGTCTCAAGAAGATGACGATGCTTACGCTCAGCGACACCATTCTGGGCATGAGCACCAGGACATGAAAACTGAGCAAGAGTGCCTTGCTCAGAAAGAACCTGACGAAGAGCTCCAGAAAGATACTCTCCTGCGGAGTCGGCACGAAAGACACGAATAGAAGTGTCAAAATGAGCACGAATCATAGCAGTAAAAGTCTTATAGATGGATAAAGCCTCACTACGATGTTTCATAAAATAAATCCATGTGTGGCGAGAAAAATCATCTATAAAAAGTATATAATATCGTTGTCCCCCTGTAGAAACAAAGGGAGCAGGACCCCATACATCTGAATGAACAAGATCAAAAGGACGCTGTGACACTGACTCACTAGAATGGTAAGGAAGCTGTATCTGCTTGCCTAACCTACATCCCTGACACTGAGCTAAAGACTCATGACCTGAAACAGACCCTAAAAGATCACGACGAATCAAAGCCGACAACCGAGAGCCACAAATATGACCCAAGCGATGATGCCACTGAGCAAAAGACGACGTCGAAGAAGCAGCAAAAGCAGAACCAACTGGACTGGCAGGCGCAGCGGAAGGAAGATGTAGCCAGTCAAGCTCCCAAAGACGCTGTGAATCACGGCGCCGGGGGCCAGTGCCAATCACCTGACCCGTGGATCGATCCTGAACATAACAAAAATCAGGATCAAGAATCACACGACAATCATAATCAGTAAGTTGGCCAGCGGACATAAGCTGCATGGTCAAATCAGGTACACAAGAAACATCGGGAACGGAAAAAGCGTCAGATAAAAGAGTGCCCTGCCCTACAACAGGAAGAGGAGATCCATCGGCAGTATGAACAAAAGGAGAGCGAGATGGAGAAACCATGGAAGAAAGACAAGAGCGATATGGAGTCATATGAAAAGAAGCACCAGAATCAAGAATCCATGGACAAGTACCTGGAGTAGAAGGGGGACGTGATCCCTCAGGGGAAGATCGAGAAGCAGCAGCAGAACCAGACAGTGCAGAGGACTGAGTCACAGAACCAACAGCTCCTGGAGACGGAGAGGCGACGAGGCGACCGAGCAACCTGATGATCTCCTGTGTGTCAGAACCAGTAGAACTCCTTTGAGGCCCTCCAGTACCAGAGCTACCAGCACCCTGTGAAGACCGACGAGAACGAGCCCGTTGTTCCTTCCTCTTCTTGAAACAATAAGCCTCCACATGACCCTCTTTACCACAATGATCGCACTGAAGAGCACTACTGCCAGTCCGACTCCCAGAAGAAGGCGCCATGGAGGAAGGCACCACAGGAGGAGTAGCAGCTGGAGACAAAGGAGAACGAGGAGCCGACGGCGAAGAGCGAGCAGCCAACACTGAAGAGTACTGTAACAGACCAGCAGCACGAAGACGAGTCTCCTCGTTACGAACCTCAGCAATAGCCTCCATGAGAGTAACACAAGGGTGACGAGCAAGCAACTGAGCACGGCGTGGCTCAAACTCATCACGAAGCCGCGTCAAGAAGTCATAAGTGCGACGAATCTCCAGAAACTTCTTCTGACTCTGGCAGGACTGACAAGTGCTGGGAGACAACTGAGGACCAAGAGTGTCAATCTGACGCCAAATAGTAGATATCTGACCATAGAAATCATCAACTGTGCCATCACCCTGTCGAACAAGCTGCTCCTCACGAACGGCAGCAAGAAAAGTGGACTGTCCAGTAGGCTCATAACGCTCGCGAAGAAAAGCCCACATCTGATGTGCATACTCAAACTCAACAATATCAGCAGAAAACCGATCCTCCATGCTAGCAACAAGAATAGAAGCAGCTCGAGCATCCTCATCAATCCAGGCCCTGTAGGTAGCAAACTGGGACTCATAAGAGGACATAAGATCATCATAATCAACCTGTAACTGCTCGACACTAGCATCATAATCAGCAAGCAACTTATCAAAAGCCTTCTCCTCATCATCAGTAGCTGTCTCAGAAAGAATGGGCTTCACCGGAAGCACAGGCTGTGTAGGAGCAATAGGACGAGGTGGACAAGGCAGCTCGCCAGTAAGAAACTCCCAAAGACGCAGACCACGCATATGAATCCGAAGACGAGGTACCCAATCACGATAGTTGGTGCCATTAAAAAGCACCGGACAGCGAAGAACAGCAACCCCTCCAGATGAAGTCGAAGAAGGAGCCATAGCGACGGCGAGAGCGCAAATGAAAACAGCGGCAGGCGACGGCGAGGGCGCAAGTGAAAAGCGGCGCAAGCAGCAGCAAGTTTTTTTTTTTTTTTTTTTTTTTTTTTTTGACTGCGGTACCCTACTGTTCTGGAAAAACGGCAGCGACAGGAAAATCGCGACGAGCCGCGCAGAAAACAGTAGTCCCTCTCTTTTTTTTTTTTTTTTTTTTTTTTTTTTGGGAAACAAGACGAGCCGACGAGCTTAGCCGACCAGCCGAGCCGAGCCGACGATCCGAGCTGACCAGACGAGCCGAGCCGACCAAACGAGCCGAGCTGACGAGCCGAGCCGACCAAACGAGCCGAGCTGACGAGCCGAGCCGACGATCCGAACCGAGCCGACGAGCCGAGCCGACCGTCAAGACGAGCCGGCTCGAAATCAAATCGAGCCGACGTCCAACGAAACCGATTCCGGCGGCGGCGGCAATCAAATCCGGCGACTTCCGGCGGCGGCGCGACGAATCCGGCGAAGAATCAGACACGGTGACGACCTTGTTGTACTCCGGCGACCCAATGGCGGCGGGAATAGACGCGCAGCAGCAACTGGCTCGACGGCGGTGTCGTGGAATCGGAAGAGGCGGCGGCGGCTTGTCACGAAAAAGGACGAAGTCGTCGTCCTGCCGGCGATCCGAAGTGAAGAGGAGACGCGTACTGCTCAGAACGAAGAGCAGCACCGACGAGTTCAAGATGAAGAACTTGGAACACAGCCGGACTTCAAGAAGAGAAGAACGGCGAAGAAAATTGGTAGGCGCAAGTGCAACGCCCAGGTCGCTAGGAAGGAGAGAAAACCGAACCCTAACGTGGCTCTGTTACCATGTTATGAATAGCACTTGTATTCATCATGGGGGCAATAGGCCCAAATATATACATGTACAGGTGTAGGCAAATATGCACAAAACCCCTTATACAATAGGGAAACTACAAGAATACATATACATCTAACAGAGGAAAGATCTTCGTGCGCGTCGTGGGTCATCACTAGTTAGTTAACTCATGGGCAGTGGCGTCCTCCATGCCTCTCTAGGCCCCTCACTCTTCAGAGTTAAGGTTCTGTTGCCATTGCAAAGCTGTACCTCACCGGCCCCTTCCTTTCCTCAAGAATTTAGAATAACTCTCTGATTCACAGCCTCTAATTGTGTGGCCTATGCTATAATGCTATGAATTGTATCTTGCTAGCTTGCTTTCCGATGATCATGGCCTGCTGCATGGAAGCACCCTGTTGCTGTTGTTACAGCTGTGCAGTGCTCGTGCCCAGGAAGCAAGGGGCGACCAAAGAAGAGGAAAGGAACAAACAAGAAGAAAGGATGGGCCGCCAAAGGGGACAGGAGAAATCAATATTCTCTTTGGTTGAAAGGAACAAACAAGAAGTAAGGACGGGCCGCCAAAGGGGAGAGGAGAAATCAATATTCTCTTTGGGTATGATCCTAACCTTTTGGATGATCTCTTGGTTTAGAGCTGAAATTTTGTGTTGAGGATTCAATCGTAATTATAGGTCAAATCAGCATATACGCTTGATAATGTTCTTTCCTTATGTTCCCGTAACTATTTGAGCTGAGGAGAACTGACTGCTGCTTCCTAGTGCAACCTTTGGGTGTGTAGTTCATTTGTTCTTCGTATTTTCATACATGAGTGTTATATTGTGTCCCTGGCAGACCTGGAAAAGTCTAGTTTTCAGATGCTTCCTAGTGGCAGACCTGGCAGACCTTTCCGATGCAGATCTGATTTTCAGAATCACAAATGTGAAAGAATTATTCGGCTTAACGCTGCTTTACTATTTGATAAAAAGCATCAACTTTATTTTACTTGGCATATAATATTTTGTTCTTATTTTTCAGGTTACTGAGGTTAAATTCTATATTGGTTAGGTTCCTTCATGTATGATTGTGCCAAGTTTGCTTGATTGTGTCTTGTGACTGCAAAGATGTTGTGACCTAAGGCATGTTTCATCATGCCTAGATGGTACATAATTCTTCTTCAAAGTCATTTGCATATATCCACATTCTACAATGACAACTGTTCTAGGGGTACTTTGTGTCTTCGTGGTCTGGGATTCGCCATGCCGCGGTGAGCTCGACTCCACCCTGCTAGCATGCATGACCATCTGATACTTAAGAGAATTTGTTTATTATTGAAGTTCAATGGATATCCACCATCTGATACTTAAGAGAATATGTTTATTATTGAAGTTCAGTGGATACGTTTCTCCATATTTGGTCTATTGCAATGGAGGGGATATATTTGGAGGGAAAGCTGCATATTACTGATCTTGGAACGGTATATTCCCTAAATCTGATTTTGAAGGTATGTTGCAAATGCTTTCTTACAGTAGTGATGTGTGTCCTCCTATTTATCCCTTATGCATGTTACTATGCGTTATATCAACCATAGCTTTTTGTATGTTTCTATTTCTTTCCATGATTTGATAGGATTCACTTATCAATTAAAACCAATTATTTGTTCTGTCCTTTGTCAGACGATGAACCCTCTGTGAGTATTGTATATACTTGATCCTCAACAATGGAAAACATTTATTGTTTCTGCACCTTACTCTTAGGTTTCTTAACTTTGTAGTAAGTAGCAACAGGATACTGGCAAAATCTGGCTATTGGTACAAATGGCTAACTGTTCATTGTAAGGATCAGAGCTTATTGTTTTACGTAGCCATGATTTGTTTGAATGAGGTAGCATTGATGGTTGTTGGTTGGCTATAGCACAGAAAAGGTACAGTATAGCTGCGGGGATGTAAGAATTGGATGTTCTAGGTTGATATTTGACCAAATAGGTTCAAATCCATTAATATTTCTAAACCTATTCCCCTCAAAAAAGAATTTTGAACTTCCCCTCACAAAAAAATAAATAAAATAAAATAAAATTCTAATTCTATGCAGCAAACTGACCCTAAATTGAATAAGTAGTATGTAGACCTTTTTTATACCGTGATTATTCTTGTTTTGGCGTCTCATATTTATGCTTGTAAAACTTTCCTCTCGCGATTGTTTTGGCCGTCATATTAGGTTACTTGGCCTTGATCCAGCCGCCCGTTCCCGCAGTTGTGTCTGAACCATCAGTTGTGATCCTTCATCTACTTCGGTCCTTCCCAATCCTTCTCCCCATGCCCATGCTTGCGATGCACCCTCACACTGGTGCCGCCATGGGATTTAGGATTCACCAACACCCTAAACCCTCAGGTCCACAGTAAGTTTCTGCTCCGCGAAGATTGTGCCCGCCTAATAGTCAGGTCCTCCAACCCTCCGTCGTCCTGCTTGCTACTGTGTGCGCTGTGACACTGCAGTTCTGTGAAATAATTCGAATCTTATTGTTTCATAGAATACTTTATTTCTTTGTAGTTAAGGGTGCCAGGTGGGTTACCTTTTTGTTCCTTTTTTTTCCTGGGCAGGTGTTTGATACAGTTTGCCACAGCAATATGCATGGACTATATAAGAGATTATATGTGTCAATATATTTCAGACTGATTGTGCATGTGCAAGTTTAATGCAGACATTTTTTGTTACTGGTTCCATCTTCTGATAATTCACATGATGTGCCTTCTATGTTATGATATTGCAGTGCCTATGAAGTAATTCAAGTTCAAATTCAAGGCCATGCTAACCTTAATAACAGTTCTTCTGACAAACTACTAAGAGACGAGGTATTTTGGGGTTTTCAGAGCCATGGACCATCAGTGCAATTAATAAAAAAGTTTCCCTTTTTTTAACACCATAAGCTAATGTAGGAGTTTTCTAATGCCATGAAATAATTCTAATGCAGAATGGGAGCTGATAGCTACATGAAAAAGTTGTTGTCAGGGTTCTTTCATGCAAACTGCCAAATGACCAATAAAAAAAAACCCTCGATACTAGGTAAAGATTTTTTAGCCTGGGATGTTGAGAATCACGACTTCACTTTTCTCATTTTTTTTTGTGTGTTTTTCCTTTCTCCAGGATGTCAATGTTAGATTCTAAATGCTGTGCTCCATTATCTGAATGTTCTATTTGTAGCTTTCTGATTTCTCTCCTTATTACAAAGTTATTGCCCTGGAAGCCATACAAATTATCTGGTGATTATATAGAAAAGTGATGTACTTCTCAACAAAGTTCCATCCTTCTGCAATAACTTCTAGCAGATTATTCTGCCCTTATTTGTTTAATATTTTGTTTTAGAAATAAGGAGCAAGTAATAAGCATTTTCTTGATCAGATTTTTTTGCGCAGATGCTCTTATGGGGCACTCTTAGGGTTCATAAGAGGACCAAATTCTTCCTCTTGACAACCAAGTAAATATCATTTGCTTAATAGGCGAGCAAATGATTCCATGAAGTAAATGTTTTCAGACTTATCTATCTGTTTTCATTGTTTTTTTTTTTTTTGACGTGGAAACAGCAGGAGAGGCTCCCACTGCATATACTAAACCAAACGACCATAGAAAAAACTTTACAAAGGCCCGAAGGCCCAAAAAATGGAGGAAAAGCAGAAACCAGAATAGCAGAAACGAGAAAGACTAAAACTATACAGGAAAGCCGGAATTGGAAAAACGGGGGGATACCCCATCCAGCCAGGAAAGAAGAAGATCTCTAACAGAGTTATTGGTTCTATGTACTTGCAGCTTGACTTCCTCCTCAAAAGCCAGCCACCAGGACTGTACAGTTGGAATTCTGTCATCAAAGATGAGGCCATTTCTTTGCTTCCAGATGTGCCATGCTGCCAGGATGAAGATTTCCATAAAGTATGGATTGGTGAAGTGCTTCTTTGCTTCCTCCAGCATAGTGAAAAACTCGAGATTAGTGTGCTAGTCAATCCCAAGGAGCATCCAGCAGGTTTTGCTGTACTGACATTCAAAGAACAAATGGAAGGCTGTTTCTTCTGTATTGATGTCACATAGAATGCAATTGTAATTATTTCCTTCCACTGGGCAGTGCTTTCTTCTTAGTATATTCCTTGTATTTAGTCGATCAACGAAGAGTAACCATGTAAATACTTTGACCTTTTTGGAGCACTTAGATTTCCACAACCATTTGAATGGTGGCGGTGGCCTCAGTGCGAAGAAAGGTATTGAATAGAACTTTGCTGTTGAATATTTACTGGATCCCCAAATATAATGCCATTGATCAAATTCCTGTCTTTGGGTCGACTGTAACTGCTGTATAATGCCATTTAGTACCTGTAGTTCTTGATAAGCTTCAGTGCTTAGTGGAAGGTGAAAGTTGTCATCGATTACTTGGTTTTGCAAGTATGCTGCTACTGATATTTTGATGTTCTTGGCATAGGAATATAGCCTCGGCAATTCTTCCCTCAGATAATGATCATTCCACTTATCATTCCACAACATGACAGAAGAACCATCACCCACTTTGCAGGATGTGATCCCTCTGAAGTGATCACTAAATGACATGATGTCTTTCCACCAAAAAGACCCTTTTGGTGCTGTTTCATGTGGGATCTGCCCCTGTGAATAGTATGTGTGCCAGATCAGGTTAACCCATGGAACATCCTTCCTGTTGAAAAATTTATCCAGGTGCTTTAAGAGTAGGGCTTCATTTTGAATCTTAAGGTTTTTGATCCCTGAGCCACCTTTGTACTTTGGAATTGTGCACTTGTCCCATGCTACCAGTGCCTTTCCTCTTGCATCCATTTCTCTTCCAGCCATAGGGCTGCTCTGATCAACTTGTCAATGTGATCAATCACTGTCACTTGCAGCTTTTAGGTGCACATAGCATATATTGGTAGTGACCTGACTGCTGAGTTTATGTAAGTAACTCTGCCAGACAGAGCAAGGAAAGTGCTTGTTGCAGACAATCGTCTTTCTATTTTGTTGATTAGAGGAGCATTGTCTTCCACAGTCGGTTTGGTTGTTCCCAATGGCAAGCCTAAGTGAAAGGTAGACTTCCAATTGAGCACCCAAAGGTGCCAGCCATTTGCTCAATCTTCTCCTGAGTTAAATTGATAGGCACCATGCATGATTTGGAGAAGCTTACTAGTCATGTTGACATAGAAAATGCTTGCAGTAGGCCCTTGAGACAAAAGATTTCCCTTTGATTAGCTTTCATAATCAGAATAGTATCGTCCGCATACTGAATAATTGGGAAATCTGGTTCATTAGTATTCGGGATCGGCACAGTAAGCAGCCCTAAATTCTTTGCTTTATTGACAATTGCCTGTAAAAGATCTGCTGCCAAAACAAATAGCAGTGGAGATAAGGGATTGCCTTGCCTAACTCCTCGCTTACATTGCATTGAATTTCCTAGAACCCCCATTTAACAGGATGGAGGTTGAGGCTGAACTCAAAATGCTATCGACCCAGCCAATCCATCGTTCATCAAATCCTAGGTGCCTAAGCATCAAGGTAATCACATTGTGCTCTACTGTGTCAAAAGCCTTTTCAAAATCAAGTTTCAAGATGATAATCTCTTCTTTAGATTGGTGGCACTGATGAAGGTATTCATATGCCCATGCTAGGCAATCCTGAATTGTTCTTGTCTTTATGAATCCATACTGATTTCTGTGAATCAGGGGTATGATCACACTTTGCAACCTGTTGGCCATTAGTTTAGTGAGCAATTTTGGCACTGAGTTCAACAGCGAAATGGGCCTATAGTCATTGACTCCCACTGGGTTATTAATCTTTGGGATGAGTGTGATGAAAGAGCTATTAATTGATTGCAGATCCAAGACTCCATTATAAAAGTCGTTGCAGAGCTCATAAAAATCCTCTTTTATGATATACCAGCATTTCTTCATGAACATGCCATTGAATCCATCAGGCCCTGGGGACTTATCAGTTGGCATACTTTTAATGACAGCATCTATCTCTTCCTTTGTGAAAATCTGACTTAAATCATGCAAATGCTCATGATGCTCTATGAGATCCTGCAGCTGAAATTGCATTGCTGGCTGCTCTGTTTGGCCCATTCGTTGTTTATATGCCTGTACCAACATAGCTGCCTTTTCATTGTGATCTGCCACCAATCTCACATCCTCTGCCTCTAAATAAGTTATTGTGTTTATTCTAAACCTCTCAGTTGCAGCAGCATGAAAGAATTTGGTGTCCTCATCCCCAAACTTGACCCATCTCACCGTAAATCTCTGTCTCCAATATTCATTCTGGTATTTAAGTAATTTCATGATGTGTGCTTTGAGGATATTTCTGACATTCCTTTCCTGGATGAAAAGACCTCTCTGATCTTCAAGCTTATCCAGTGTAGCAAGCACTTCGTTGCACTCTTTGATTAACTTATTTAATTTGGAAATTGTCTGACTCCATTTCCTCAAGGCTCTTCTTAGGGGTTTGAATTTTGCAGCTATTTTTGCAGCTGCATCGTTTGCCCTGACTGGGGTGCTCCACATGGCCTGTACCAGTTCATAGAAACCCGGGTGATCCACCCAAAAATTTTCAAATCTAAATACCTTGGCTTTTGGAATTTTGGTGCCAATCTGGATATTGCAAGGAATGTGATCAGATGTTGGTTTAGCCATTGGCAGCATCAGCGTGTTTGGGTAATCAAGTGCCCAGTTTACCGAAGTAAAGCACCAATCCAATTGAACCAAAAGGGGATCTTCCTGCATGTTGCTCCACGTGTACTGCCTCCATTTTAAAGGTATTTCCATGAGACCCAGGTTATCAATACTCTCATTGAAAGTGAGGATATCAGTCATATTTCCACCATTACGGTTTCTGTTTTGCAGAGACCTATAGAAATTAAAATCTCCCATGAAGATCCAATTTTCGTTCTCCTCTATTTCCAGCCCATTGAACCAGGTCATGAATTCCTCTCTTGCTTGGCCGCTGCACGGTCCATATATGGCTGTTAAAAGCCAACTTTCTGCATTGTGGTTGGATGTAAGCTTGACTGTTACTGCATACTTGAGGTTGTGGATGATTGCCCCTTTGAACATATTCCCTGCCCACCCTATGATGATTCCTCCTGACAGTCCTTCTGAGGGATGATAAGCAAACTGATTGAATCTTTTGGGCGCCCACTTTCTGATAGCAGAATGATCAACGTGCTGCATCTTGGTTTCTTGTAGACAATAAACTGCACATGCACTTTCATCAATTTTCGCTCTCACAGCTCTTTGTTTGTCTTCTGAGTTAAGACCACGGATGTTCCAATTCAAAATATTCCAGCTTCTATTCTAACTTGTAGTCGTGCCATGAGATGAATTTTGGTTGTTACTATCCATTAAAAGGGTGATGAACGTTGCTGTGGTTTCCTACCTCACAGAAGCAGGTTCTACATTTCAGCCTTTCAACTGACATCTGTTTTCATTGTTGTTTTCAGATTCATTTTTGCTTGACATAATGAATCAACCAATACTAGTTTTTGTATACCACCTCCGTACTATATTCATTGACTGTTCATAGACTATCCATCACAGTGGCCGTCCGATCCTGCTCACTGGAGAGCCATCCGAAGCAGCCATCGTCAGATCGAGTGATCTCTCACATCCCGCTCTGTGTGCAGTGGAGAAGCTTATCTGACAAATGAAACTTCCTATTTGGTTTGTATATTTATGTTTACCATCCCAGACCATATAGCCGCTTGCAATTTCAGACTAACTACTGGCAGCCTCGCTTGCAGTTCGGACATGTTAGTCAGTTTGCTGGACTGCAAAATACCTAATGCTGGCTACTATCCGCTTAAAGGAATACCTGAATATGCAGTAAGGTAAAAGTGGATGCCAAGAAACTCATTGCTTCTACCAATTAGCTACAATTGGCTAAATAATGCGAAAGGGCAGTTTTGTTGTTTACATGCCTTTTTTTTCTTTTCAAACACACAGGAGAGCTACGCATATCTGTATTAGGAAGAATAAATAGAGTAAAATAACCACACTCCAATTGCTTACATGGTTTAGGTCTCTATAATTGTAGGAATATTATATAAAAATCAAGATGTTTTCCGAACAATTTATTTTGTCTTTCATGAGGTGTTTGTCGAACCGCATGTTTGGCGCATTGATTTTCATGCACGCATGCATCCTACTGCGCTCCCATTATGGCACGGTCCCGTTCATAGCTTGTGAATGGATAAATCTGGTATGGCACGGTCCCATTCATAGCTTCTGATTTTTAAATGTTACATTCAATTATTTGCTTGTTTTGTGCAGTACAATATATATTCTTCTAAAAATAAAAATAATTCACTGATATAGTTTCCTATCATTTTCAGAATTTGTATAACAAGTATGATACGAGATGTATATATTCAAGCATGTGTTCTTGGGGCAACAGTGCAACTGGAGTTGTCAAATTTCAGGCACTAATCAGATGAGTGATACGCATAAAGCTATTTTCATGTTCCCTTCAAAAGCACATGAATAGATGAGAAGACTTAGCAATTGCAAAGTAATGTTGCCACAGTTTTTTGTTTTCCCATATGCCGCTGCCATGTAGCTGCAACAAAGTCTTAATAATTCTGAACCATGTCTGTTCTCTCACCTCTGCTGCTTCACCCCCTGCCACCATTGTCGCCATTGGACCCTTGACCTGCTACTCTGCCTTCCCACGACAGTTGGTCTCTCTTCTGCGAGTCAAAGAATATCCAAATGGCTTGATGTTGCTTGCTGTGGTATTCAGAGTATATTTTGATTATTTTCTTTTTGCAATATTTGTGCAGTTCCGATGGCAATTACCCTGGTTGTTTCAGCTATCTATACTATGCATTTCATGTACTACCACAACATTAAAAATGATATGATTTCACACTGTTGTAGATTGGCAGCATGATCAAAATTGTAGATGTGTGTAGGAGTTTGTCCCAACCACATTTGATGACAAATCTCTTTGATATTTATTGTTCCACAAGCTATTGTATATGATCTCCCCCCAGCCTTTCCATATTGGTGGAATATTTCATAGCCTAAAATAGTTGATGACAAATCTCTTTGATGTTTATTACTCCATATATTGGTGCTATACATCTCCTCATGTGTTGGACATGCCCGCGGCGGCAACACATGTTTTTTTTTTAAAGAAGTGGGTTGTTCAAACAATTGAGAGATGAATGATAATGATATTGGAATGGTATGTTATCCAATCTACTACTTTAAATTTTATTATTGGATTCCAAGCAAGTTTTGTTAGCAATGCTCTTTTTCCAAATTAAATTGTTTGCAGGAGAGATCGTTTTCAATTGTTACTTTGTACTAATTAATAAGGTCTAATTGGCAATATGCACTTCATATAGTCGCGTTTTCGTCTTTGTACTTTTTTGCTCCTCTGAAGAACTGATTATCACACTGCGGACGACATTTCTGACTGATTATTCTTTGCTTATATTATGTTTTTCACTCTGCCAAGTGAATTTCAATGTTGTTTTCAAAAGAAAGTTAACTCCATTATTCTTGTCAGAACACACTTATGCATGCTCAGAGACAAAGGTTAGGTTTGCTTAGCAAATGCACCATCCACTTTTTAATCACTCATGAATGATGTTCTTGGAACAAATCTTTGCAGTTTTGTTCTCGATTTCTTTGATGATATCTTGATTGTAAGTCTTGGCCAAAACATTTGCATCAAGTTGAACAAGTATTCCAGACTTTATGACACCATAACCTTATGATCTAAACAAATCCAAGTGTATGTTTGGAGTTTCTTCGGCGCAATTTGGGGCATATTGTTTCATCTGGTGTATTGGTAGGATATTGGGAAAATCTAAGCTATTATGGCTTGGCCCATTTCTTCGAGTATTCGGGATCTAAGTGGTTTTCTGTGTTTGGTTGGATACTATTGGAAATTTATTGAGAATTATAGTATTATTTTTTGAGCGAAATACAGTAGGGGAAGCCCCTACTGTGGTAGTTAAATATATTAAAAAGCAATAATAAAGGAAATACAAAGGCCAAAGGCCATAGCGACTCTGTACATGGCTGTCTTACCCCAGCCAGAAGCAAAACTACACTGTCCTAAGAGCAAGTAAAAGCGGCCTGATCCTTTTTATATACAATTGCAGAAGGATGGCCATCAGAAAAGAAAAGAAGGACTCTACAGTATGGTGTCTAACCATTGGAGGACCGCTTGTCTGTCCTCTTCATTCAACCTGTACATTTGCTGCTTTACTGTTTTTATGAAGCAGATCTTCCATGATTGGAAGGAAGGTTGCTTGTTTCTGAAGATTTTACCATTCCTTTGTTTCCAGATTTCCCAAGCTGCAATAGCAAATATTTCCATGAAGAACTTGTGCTGACAGTCAACCCTTGCAAGTTGGATCATCTGGAAGAAGGGGATGCTATGGTTCCAGATTATGCCAACAAAATTCCAGCAATTGACACTGAACCTGCATTGGAAAAAGAGATGATATGTGAACTCTTCGATGTTTCTGTTACACAAGACACAAGTGTAGTCATCCCCATCTATTTTGTAATTTCTCCTTTTTAGTAGATTTCTTGAATTTAGGCGATCTCTGAACATTAGCCATATGAATATCTTGAGCTTTTTTGTGACCTTTGTTTTCCATATCACTTGAAAGGCTCAGGCGGGTTTATGGATTTGAAAGTCAATCTGTAAAACTTTCCTGATGAATAAACACTATTACCCCAGGAGAAAATCCAGATGTCCTTTTCTTCCTGTGTATGATTAATTTGATTGATGATAGTGTTCAGCATATTGAGCTCAAGCATTGCTTCCTCAGATATCGGAATTTGGAAGTGATGATGTGGGTCTGGGTTATTCAAATACTATGCCACCGAGGTCTTGTTACTTTTTGCAAAAGAGTGCAACCTCGGTAGCTCATTTCTGAGGTAATGGCCATTCCATACATCTTCCCATAGTAGTACAGTGTCTCCTTTTCCCACTTTTGGTGCTGCAATACCCCTGTAGTGGTCACAGAACTTCATGATATCCTTCCACCAAAATGATCCTTTTTCTCTAGTAGCATGTGGAACTTGCCCATTTGCATAATGTGTGTGCCAGATCAGTTGGACCCAAGGTATATCAGCCTTACTATAGAATTTATGCAGCTCTTTGACAAGGAAGGCTTCATTTTGTACAGCTAGATTCTTGAGGCCTAGACCTCCTTTGTCTTTGGGCATTGTTACTTTTGGCCATGCCACTAGAGGTTTCCCTTTTCCTGCCACATCTGATCCTCTCCAAACTCCATGTTTCCTTGATTTGTCAAAAGAGGCTATAACAGTTGCATGCATTCTCAATGTGCACATGGCATATGTAACAAGAGGTGTGACTGCTGAGTCTACATACTGAGAATTATAGTATTATTGCTCACCCTTTGACTCAATTGTTAAGAAAAGAAGGTTTCTTTTGGATCCCTATGGCTACTATTTCTTTTGATCATCTCTCAAACAAGCTGACTAGTGCTCCAGTATTACAATTACCTGATCTTGATCAAAGATTTTTTGTTGAATGTGATGCTTCTGGAACGGGTTTTGGAGCTTCATCAGGGCTTTGGACCTTTGGCATTCTTTAGTAAGCCTGTTGCTTTTAAATTGGCAGACTAATTGGATTGGTTCAACCTGTTCGACATTAGAGAGCTTATTTATGGGGACACATGTTTCTTATTCGGACGGATCGTTACAAAATGTCTTATGGATCAACAATTGTCGACAAAATTCCTCAAACTCATTGGGTCAGCAAATTATTGGGGTATGATTTTTCAGTTGAGTATCACCCTGGACAATTCAACACCGTTATCTCCTCAATTTGATGTTTTTGTGCCTCTTCGGAATTTAATTTTGACTGACCCTGATTTGAGTAAATTATTGCTGGATATTGGGGAGGGACAATGTTCGTCTCCGTCGGGATCCATCGACGGTGTAGTGCTTTACAAGAGAAGAGTTTATTTGCCTACTTGTTTACACTGTTGCAGCAAGTTTTACAGGGAATTCATGGATCTGCTCATGAAGGAATCAAGAAAAACACTTTCCTAGTTATAACTTAGTCAATTTATGCTGTATATAAAGAGGAGGAAAGACACCAACAAAGATCAAGTTGTAGTCAAGGGGGTAAATTTACCTCCCCCCCCCCCCCCCCCCCCCCCCCCCCCCAAACAGCTGCCGCCAGGTTGCCTTTCTTGTTCATGTAGATTATTCAATTTTAATAGTGTGACATCAGTTTTTGTATTTTACATGCTCTTGCTTCCTCTTCTTTTTCATAAGAAGATGGTTGTTAATAACTCATAGGTCTATTATGTTGTGACCCGTCTCCAGTTTATTTTCGCTTATGCCTAGATTTGATGCTATATAAATTACCTAACGATGTATATCTGAACAGTGCATATCTTTTTATGTAATCAGAACCTTGGTCCTGCATCATCAAGGTCAAGTGGGGTCTAAGTGTTGTGTGCTCACGAAGAAAAACTTGTGTTTACATGGCCTTGTTCATTCGGACAACTAGTTCTCTTGAACAATTGCATTGAATTTGCAGAAGCAGAAAAACTAGCTCTCTTGAACAACTGTTCATTTATTGCAGATTTCAGATAGTGAAGTTTATTTATCTTACATTTTTAGAAAAAAATCTGATGTTCATCTCGCTAAGGTATGTATCTTTTTGCTACTTCTTTTGGGTGGAATTAGCGTGTAATGCGCAGGGTTTGGTGTTATAGTATTTGCTTGTTTACATCTATATACAAATCATTGTCTTCTACTGCTGCAATAATATCTTTCTTGTATACTTTAATATGCGCACTTGCCTCTGAAAGAATCAGGGTGACTTCACATTTTTGCTATTTTCCTCATATGTCTTTGATAACGACTTTCATAGTCACATAGTATTTGTACATGCTCGGTGATGGCAATCTATCTTTCTTGGACACTTTGATGTGTTCAGCACAAACTCTCTGGTAATCACATAACACCTTACTTTGTATAGTTGGTTAGCTTTGAACCACAGTTTCATACACAACCTCTGGTATTTTTCTACCGGATTACATTGTTTTCTACCGGATTAACCTGACGGTCAACTCAGATTTGAGACCAGTCCATTTCCTTTTGTGACTGCCACACCTTTTGGCCATTTTTATATTAAAAATTTTGAGTACGCAAACATTTCCTAGGTAGTATTCTGATATTATTTGTAGACAACAATTGAAACTGGAAGTTATATTGAGAGGAACCTTAGTTGCATGCTATGTAGGTTGCATGTCAAATATCTAGATAGAATTGTTCTTGTAATGATCTATTTC
>CM017445.1:19307376-19528110 GCA_007726485.1 Eragrostis curvula
TTATTTTCTTGCTGTATCATTGGTGTTTGATGATCGCCCATTTGATTTTAATCAGTGATGCATGAAGATTGATTGTCAAACTCAATATGTCGTATGCTTGACACTCGGATCAGTTTTATCTATGTCGTTTATATTGCTCCATCAATGATTTTGTCTTGTACTGATTGCGATCAGCGATATTATGCATACTTGTCGTTCACATGCATACATATGCATTAATTCATCTGAAGTTTATAGGTCTGTCATTGCCATCGTGCATGACTAGTACCGGTACATGGAGTTGCATGAGAGGTTGGCATCATCCAACATAAAACTCTCAACTGAAGTTGCATCATGGCATGCATACATTTTTATTAAATCAGAGTATGTTGATTTATCATGGAGATTCTTAGACGATTATTTATTTGGAGAATTATAGATGGTTGAATCATATATCATGATATGATTGTAAGATTACTTGCGTTTGATTTATTGCTCCTCATGTTGGTTGTTGCATGTTCCCTTGTTTTAAAATCGAATAACCAACTATATGTGAGATATGTATGTATTCATAGCCGTTGCTTGCTGAGTTTATCTCACCCCTTTCATCTTTCCAGGTACAAATGAATAAAGCGAGCATGATGGGCATGGGGATTAGCTGAATTGCACATGCACACAAGTTTTGGTCATGGACCATTTGTTTTCTCATGTTTAAAACTTTTAAGCTTGTAATCATGGTTTGATCTTTTGAAGTTTGTTCACTTTGGTAGATGTTGCAATATAGCGCTTTTTAATAGTGTGCTAGCATTGAGTTTCGTTTTCTTTTCTTTTAAGCCTTGTTACTATAATATATGCTAGTTTTTGGAGTGGGGTGTTACAGATAGAGTGTCACTATTGTATTCCTCTAAAAAACTTTGACGTTATAGTGATTCTCCCCGGTATTATTATAAGGGAGTTGGTGAACACACGTAATTACCATGTTACCCATATTCTGCCATACTTGGCGGGTTACAACTTCCTAACTACCTTCGCTACTAATGGAAAGGCTCCAATGATCAACCATGGGCTCGGTTCCACTTCTGTTGGGCTTCACGCCTTAATTATAGATTATAGGTCTTCGCACTTCTGGCGAATTTTGAGAGATAGCTAAGAGCTAGTTGTTAGCTTTTAAAAGAGAATAATATAGTGTGGGCTTCAATATTTCACTCTATACTTTTTAAGAGCTGGCTCTTGAGGAAAAGCAAGCTGCCCTTCTCTTTTTTTTTTCTAATAAACAATTCTAAGAAATAGCATAGAGTCAGCCTTTGGGAAGCTCTTAGTCGTTGCCCCTTCGCAATGGCATTTTGGTGTAATTCCTCAACACTTTGATCACTATCATAAATTGCATTTTTTTCAGATGATGTTTCAAGGAACCATCTTATTGTCACCTTAACATTTAATTGCGATTTGAATGCATCTGTGGCTTTTTTTTTATATTAGTTTTCCTTTAATCTAGATAGGATGCAGCGCGGGGTATGCTATTTATCTTTGGTGAAGTTTGGGATTTCAACAAATACTAGGATGTAAAGTGATTAACAGATACATTTTTTGGTCTCTACAAGTATGTTGTATATACACTATTTCACAAATTCTGAGTTCTAATTAATTATTAATTAGTTGGTTGGTTATACCTTTAAAATGACAGCAATTTTCGCTGAAGATAGGACCAAAGGCCATGAGGTCATGCGCATGAAACACACATGCAATCAACTGGTTGTGTAAAGAAAGTGAATGGCTGGGAATGTCGTTCCCGGTTACATGCCACACATGCGTGTAGGTAAAAAAGGGAAAAGTCTATTTTACTTCCCTAAACAATCTACTTTGTCTATTTTACACCTTAAACAAAATGATGACTCATTTTACCCCCCAAACAATTCTATTTGGTGCAATATACCCCTTTTTGAAGTTTGTCTTTTTTTTGTATCTCACCCTACAAGTGGAATTTGAAGCTCAAATTTTGTATGATGGTAACTCACACAAAAAGCTATATTAAAAAAATTATGACATATTATTTTGGTATTATTTACATAGTTCAATAGAAATTAATGTATTATGCATAAATATGATATCAAAAAATAATTTAAAAATATTTTAACATATATTATTGTGGCAGCTAACATCATGCAAAATTTAAGTTTCAAATTCTACTTGTAGAATTATAAATAAAAGAAACAAATTTTAATAGGGTGTATATTGCACCAAATGAAATTGTTTGAAGGAGTAAAGTGAGTCATTATTTTATTTAGGGGGTGAAACAATCGGAGAGTAAAATGGACTTTTTTCGGTAAAAAACGATGGCACGAGCAACGGGACGGGCGGGACGCCGTTGCGGCCCCAGCTGCTGTTGTCGCGATTGCGGCCAGTGGACACCGAGTTGGTATAATATGGGGAGAGGGAGATGAGAAACTTGACACGGCGGCCTCCTGGAAAATGACACGACCTGGGTGAGTAGGCAGTACTAGCGTGCAAAACGTCAGCTGCTTGTTTTGGACTTTGGAGTGTAGCATGCGTAATCGAATCAATCAATCAATCAGTAGTGTGAGAAGCGCAAAACCACCAAATTTTTACTGCACTTTTCTATTCGCATGGCCGAATCTGGCCCGGCTCGCTTCGCCACCCGTGGTCGTAGAACGTGCCCTGCCCGGCCCGGCCCCGCCCCAACGCAGGCCGGCGCGCCGCCAACAAAACGAACAAATTCGGGGGCGGTGAGCGGGCCCGGGCGCCGGGAAGAGCCGGAGCAACGCATCCGGCTTTTGCGGGACACGTCACGTCGGCGTCGGCGTCCCCGCCGCGCCGAGGTCGACGACGCGAGCAGTGACGGAAGCAGCAACCATCCCGCGCCGTTCTCTTCTCCACGGACTACGCCGCCGCAGCGCCTTCCTATAAAGCAGCAGTCCAGCTCCAGCGGCACGCTCGGGTCGGGACCGGGTGGAACTCACTGACCGATCGTAGTAGGAGACATTTTTCTTGGCAGCGTATGATTCCGTCGTCTGATCTTCTCGTTTCTTGATGAGGCAAGTACAGTCAGTACAATCAATCGGTAATCATTTTATTATTTTTATCTAAAATATAAGAATTCATTGACTGACAGGCATTAAGTAACAATTTTTATTTGCTAATTTCTTGAAAAATGTTTTTTCTTTGTACTTTGTTCGCGGTTTATTGCTAGTTTCTCCGGTGCAGTACTCATGTTTTCCAAACCGATGGTAACCGGTCTGATTTTACCAGTAACTGGACTTATCTGTCTGGCTCGATTTAGTCAGAGGTTTTTGATATAAACCGAACATTTGTATTGTAGCATAATCGGTCAGTTTTTGTCAGTTTCAGTTTTTCCGGTTTTTTTCAAATTTCAATTTTTGGTAGTACCAGGTAGTTTTGGGACGTGGGTAGGGAATTGAATGTGCATAGACATGACATGATTCACATATGACTAGGCGAGGGCCCACATGTAAGTGGCAAAAGAATACCTCCCACGCTTGGCCCCTCGCTCCGCCGCGCTGCAGCCGCACCCACAGCGACAGCTTGTCCACATTGTCCGTAGAACACCCGCCCCGCCCGCCGCTCCTTGCTACATGTGCCAGTGGCGGAGGAGCTGAGGTCCGTGTCTCCTTCGCAAGTACCACCTGAATTTCCGTCCACTTACGGCTTCGCCATCGAATTCCCTTCACCTTGGCAGCATCCATTGCCCCACGATGCAACGGAACTGGCAGCTCGCGACATCAGTGGCCGCCCGCCTACCAGGTGTTCGACCAAGTACCTCACCGAAGACAATCATGTCGACGTCCACAACTAACGTGCTGCTTTTCTCCTGGCCGCTGCTTCCTTGCTGTGCCCTCATTGCCCGGGCACCAGAGAGGACTCGTGGTCACATTTGGCCTCCAATCACCTATGAGCCAACTTGAATGCTACGTGAATAAAAAAAAACCAGAGTCAAACAGGTCAATGGACATTAATTGCATCTGAACCAAAGGTTGGGGGACCAAATAAATATAGAACCATTTCCTGATAATTATGTCCTGTTTACTGCTTGCCTCATTTCACTGGTGTGCTTAAGAGTTTCTGCAATTACATTCCCGCGAATGCTGCCCTGGCTACATGTGTAAATTCCTGTTCATGGTGTCTGCAGAGCTTAAAGGGGACCTGGACCACACCACGCTGGCATAAAGATTGGGTACATGGCTACCCTCTCAGGTTAGTCCTCTTCTCATCTTTCTCATCTTCCATGGTTCCCTCATCGTTGCGCTTTTTGACGGTGAATTTTATAATTAAGAACTTCCAAGCTGGGAATTTCGTACCAATTCTTTTAGTAACATTTCAGGTTCTTTGATGATGAACTTCTGCGGGAACCCAATTTGCTTCAACAAAGCTGTGGCTACATGTGTACTGAAGGAAATTTTTGACTCCTCCACCTGCATTAATCACCTGCTGATGATTGGTATTACAGTGTTGCTTGTCATTATTTTTTCACTAAATCTGCTGGTCAGAGTTATAAAGAGGAGAGGAACTGTACAGCAGCTTGTTGCACTTAATTCGCCACTACATTTGGCTGCCTTACTGTTCCATGGCTGCTTGGGCCTGGTTTATCTTGGCCTAGGATTGTGGATGCTGCGGAGTAGCTTCAATCAGGATGCTTCTGTCTACCTGCCCCATTGGTGGCTGGTAAACTTGTCTCAAGGATTCAGTTTGATCCTTACCAGCTTTACTTTCAGCATCCGAGCACAGTTTCTTGGAGTGACATTTGTCAGAGTTTGCCCAGTTCTGTTGACAATATATGCTGCATACATCTGTTGCTCCTCAGTTGTTTACATGCTTGCAGATAATGTGATCACTACGAAGTCTTGTTTAGATGTTCTATGCCTACCAGGCTCACTATTACTCCTTTGGCACATTAAGAGTGACCACTCTGAAGGATTAGAAAATGCTTTGTACAAGCCCCTTAACACCAATACTGCTGATGATATGGATGACTCTCAGAGTCATGTAACCCCTTTTGCTAAAGCTGGGCTTTTCAGCTTGATGTCATTTTGGTGGCTGAACCCTCTGATGAAGATGGGGTATGAGAAGCCCCTGGAGGGGAGAGACGTGCCACTTTTAGGTGCTACAGATCGAGCATATAACCAGTACCTGATGTTTTTGGAGAAGCTGAACAGCAAAAGGCAGCCACCAAATGGCAATCCTTCAGTCTTTTGGACTCTCATTTCGTGTCACAAAAATGAGATAATTGTCTCAGGTTTCTTTGCATTGCTCAAAGTGCTCACGTTATCTTCAGGTCCCTTGCTTTTGAAGGCATTCATCAATGTTTCACTTGGGAAAGGGACGTTCAAATATGAAGGCTATGCATTGGCTGCAGCAATGTTCATTTGCAAATGTTGTGAATCATTGTCACAGAGGCAGTGGTATTTCCGCACCCGAAGGTTAGGGCTTCAAGTGAGATCATGCCTATCAGCTCTTATCTATAAGAAACAACAGAAGCTATCAAGCTCAGCAAAAATGAAGCATTCTTCTGGACAGATCTTGAACTATGTCACTGTCGACGCCTACCGAATTGGGGAATTCCCATACTCGTTCCATCAAACATGGACGACAAGTGTCCAACTTTGCATTGCTCTTGTAATTCTATATAACGCAGTTGGACTTGCTATGATTGCATCACTCCTTGTCATCATTATTACTGTACTTTGCAATGCTCCATTGGCCAAACTGCAAAACAAATTTCAGAGGAAACTTATGGAAGCACAAGATGTGAGACTGAAGGCCATGTCCGAGTCTTTAGTTCATATGAAAGTCTTGAAACTTTATGCATGGGAAACTCATTTCAAGAAGCGCATCGAGGAGTTAAGGGAAGATGAATACAAGTGGCTGTTAGCATTCCAGCTTAGGAGAGCCTACAACAGTTTCCTGTTCTGGTCATCACCTGTTCTTGTTTCAGCTGCAACCTTCTTGGCATGCTATGCTTTGAAAGTTCCTCTTGATGCTAGCAACGTGTTCACCTTTGTAGCAACTCTGCGCCTTGTTCAAACTCCAATTAGGCAGATACCAGATGTTATTGGAGTCGTGATACAGGCTAAAGTTGCTTTCAGTAGGATAGTGAAGTTTCTTGATGCGCCTGAGCTTAATGAACAAGTTAGGAAGAGTTATAATGTGGGCATAGAGTATCCACTAGTGATAAGCTCCTGCAGCTTCTCATGGGATGAAGACCCATCAAAACCAGCTCTAAAGAATATAAATTTAGTGGTCAAAACAGGAGAGAAAGTTGCAATCTGTGGTGAGGTGGGATCGGGAAAGTCAACTCTTTTGGCTGCAGTACTTGGAGAGGTCCCAAAAACTGAAGGCACGGTATGCTTTGTATAACCCTCAAATTTACAAAACAAAAGACGATTAGGCTGTTTACCGATGAGTTTATGACGTGCTTTGCGCAAAAATAGCACTTTTACCATGTTCTTCCATACTAGGTTGCAACTTTTCATCTTTAGAGCATTTGCATTCAATTACAAGTAGAAATGACCATATTTAAATTTGAAATACAATATTGAAATTTGGTTGCTAATTTCGTTCCCCTAAAACAACATAATCATGTTAATTTCTGCAATGCATGATTATGCTTAGTAATCAAGGTTGTTAGCACTTAGGATCATATATCATAGATTCTTCTTGAGCATGATTGGAGATGGAATTGAAATAAAATTCTAAGATTCTATCTGATTCAGTATAGTAAATGTCTTATTCTTTGCGTTAATACAGTTTTCAAATTACTTCGGAGCTTCTAAATGTACCGAAAATGATATTTTGTTATTACAAATTATGATGCAACAAAGTAACATATTCGAGTCACTATTTACAATAAGTTAATGGAATAGGTAAAATGGGTCCCTGTTTGGCACGGCTTTTGCTTGTTGCAAAAGCAACTTATTTGAAAAGCTGGTGAAAAGAAGCTTCTCCTTGTTGCTGCTCTTTAGTTAATTCTCAGAATTTTCTGAACTAATAAGTTGTTGCATAATCTTGGTGTTTGGCACAGCTTTTGCTTATTTCTATGGAAAACCTGAGAAATAAGCCGTGGCAAACAGGGCTTGGGTATATAGTATGAGACATTCATACAGTGTTTTTGATACGTAACAATGCAGATGTGAAGTATGCTAATTAGGTCCTTATTGCAAGAATTGATATTTGTTGACTTATCAAATTTTCAGATCCAAGTTTGTGGAAAAATAGCATATGTTTCTCAGAATGCATGGATCCAATCAGGAACCGTGCAAGATAATATTCTCTTTGGATCTTCAATGGACAAGCAAAGATATCAAGAAACACTTTTGAAGTGCTCTTTGGTGAAGGATCTTGAACTATTGCCATATGGAGATCGTACTCAAATTGGAGAGAGAGGAGTAAATCTTAGCGGTGGTCAGAAGCAACGTCTTCAGCTTGCTCGTGCATTGTATCAAAATGCTGACATCTATATTCTTGATGACCCTTTCAGTGCTGTTGATGCCCACACAGCATCAAGTCTATTTAATGTAAGGATCACAAAAAGTACTGCACTGCAATGTTATTTAAAGATGAAATGTTTAAATACATTTTTCTTGTTTGACAGGAATATGTCATGGGAGCTCTATCAGACAAGACCGTTCTTTTGGTGACCCACCAAGTGGATTTTCTACCTGTATTTGATAGCATTTTGGTTAGTTTTTACCATCTTTAGGACTTAATTAAGCCTGTTATCTTATTTTCCGTCTACAAACTCTGACGTCCCTCTCTCAATGCGCGCGTCTGTTAGTGTGCACGTGTGCAGCCAGTGATACCACTCTTTCCATGATCTATATTTTTGTACACACTGACTTGTCGATGCCATCTATAACTAAGTTTGTTTTTGGCAGTTAATGTCGGATGGGGAGATTATTCACTCTGCACCTTACCAAGATCTATTGGCTCATTGCCCAGAATTTCAGAGCCTCGTAAATGCCCATAAAAGTACTATTGGTTTTTCAGATCCTAACAACGTCGCGCCCCACAGAGCAACGGAAATAGCAACCAAGGAGAAAAATGAAATTCATGGAAGCAGATTCAGAAAAACTGTGAAACCGTCACCAGCAGATCAATTGATCAAGCAAGAAGAAAGAGAAATGGGGGATACTGGTCTCAAGCCTTATATGCTCTACCTGTGCCAGAAAAAAGGCTTCTTCTATGCCTTTCTTTGTGTTATTTCCCACATAATTTTCTTAACTGCACAAATATCGCAGAATTCTTGGATGGCTGCTAATGTCCAGAATCCTAGTGTTAGCATGCTGAAGTTGATTTCTGTGTACATTGCTATCGGAGTTTGCTCCGTGTTCTTCATACTGTTTAGATCTTTATCAGCTGTTGTTCTTGGAGTCCAGACGTCAAGGTCCTTATTTTCCCAATTACTCAACTCGTTGTTCCGTGCTCCAATGTCCTTTTTTGATTCTACTCCTCTAGGAAGGGTACTTAGCAGGGTAAGAATTCTTAAAAAAACTGGACAGTGAAAATGTGACAAAGCAAGTTTCACATTTGGAAATTTTCTATTGATGGATTTACTTGTTGCTTTTTTCTCAAGCAGGTTTCTTCAGATTTAAGTATTGTTGACCTTGATGTTCCATTCGCTGTCATGTTCAGCATCAGTGCAAGCTTGAATGCATATAGCAATCTGGGGGTCTTGGCTGTTGTTACATGGCAAGTTCTTTTTGTCTGTGTCCCAATGATATGTCTGGCGATCAGGTTGCAGGTAATTTAGACTGCCTTGTAGATCAGACTCAGATTTTGTGGGTAATTTCTCCAATTGATGCTTTCTGGGGTGAAAGTCTACAACTTTCCACTCACAGTTCCTGTTGAATGAAATCTGTTAGTTTTGGTCATGCAGAGGTACTATTTAGCCTCAGCTAAGGAATTGATGCGGATCAATGGCACTACAAAATCTTCTTTGGCCAATCACCTGGGTGAATCAATTTCGGGGGCTGTGACAATAAGAGCCTTCAGTGAAGAAGATCATTTCTTTGCTAAAAGTTTGGAGCTTGTTGACAAGAATGCTGGTCCATACTTTTATAATTTTTCAGCGACTGAATGGCTGATTCAACGCTTGGAGACAATGATTGCCGTGGTTCTTTCATTTTCTGCATTTGTCATGGCTTTTCTCCCTGCAGGAACTTTTAGCCCTGGTAAGTTCTCTATACTGGTTGCAAGTATCACACCTAAATCGTTTTAGATATTTGGCAAAGTTAGAAATAGGTCGTGATTTCTATGACCATCAATTCTTTCGCCTGATTTGGATTCGTTGCAAATAAATTCTTGCTTGGCAGAAGACATCTGGTGAGGATGCATTTTTCAAGCAACCAATTATGACAATTTGATTATGTAAACATTGCTATATTTTTTGAAATACTGTTTTAGTGATAGTTTAATGTAGTGCTTGTTTTTGGCTACTAAATCAGATGGAACTTTCCTTTTGGGATTTTATTTTCCATGGCCACTTGTGTCATTATCATATGAAACCGAAGGGTATCAAATATCAAAAATAAGATGAATGGTGGTAGAAAACAAAAACATGGGCCTTTGATATTTTTCATGCTATGAAATGAATAGTCGCATCTCACACACGAAACACATCTGTTCATGCTTGCGCAGGTTTTGTAGGAATGGCATTGTCTTATGGTTTATCCCTAAATGTGTCATTTGTTTCCTCTATTCAAAAACAATGCACCCTTGCAAATCAAATTATCTCCGTAGAAAGGGTGAATCAGTACATGGACATACAAAGTGAAGCAGCAGAAGTTATTGAAGAAAAACGACCAGCAACTGACTGGCCCCAAGTTGGTAGGGTGGAACTTAGAGATTTGAAGGTAATTGAAGAGAATTTTACATGTATTCCTTGCATGGCTGAGCACTTTATGAGTTTTAAACAAATCACTTTGATTTATTTTTATTCAACAGATTAGGTATAGGAAAGATTCTCCCCTTGTTCTACATGGAATCACTTGTACATTTGAAGGTGGAAATAAGATTGGTATTGTTGGCCGGACAGGAAGTGGAAAGACAACTTTAATTGGTGCATTATTTCGTCTTGTGGAGCCAGCTGGAGGAAAAATAATAATAGACTCCATAGACATCACCACTATAGGCTTACATGATCTGCGTTCACGGTTGGGTATCATTCCACAAGATCCAACCCTCTTCCAGGGCACCGTAAGATATAATCTCGACCCTCTAGGGCAATTCTCTGATCAACAAATATGGGAGGTAAAAGTTCATGTTGGTTTTTCCTACCCTATTCATTATTTGTTCTATTTTGGAAACGAGGGTGCAGAAGCTGCTTAAGCATCAGTATAAAAAGAAACGATAACATAGTTTCAATACTGATTAGTTTACCATGAAAAGTAATTACTTTGAAAGAACCTAGTGTATTGTTTAAAGAGTAAAGTGCATCCTAGGTCCCTAAACTATTTCAGAATTCTCATCTGGGTCCATAAACTTTTAAAACAAAGGTTTGGGTCCTTAAACTATTTTAAATTTCTCATCTGAGTCCATAAACTCTTAAAGTGACAATTTAGGTCCCTAAACTATTTTAGGGTTCTCATCTGAGTCCATAAACTCTCCAAACAAGGTTTGGTTCTCTAATCTTGTTTGGCGGTTAAGCAGCCATTCAGATTACAGCCTGCGCGTGAATCATGATGACACAACATGCTATCTTGGTGACTCATAAATTTGATGTTTCGACCTTGTTTTAAATATCGTTTTAGTACCGGTCGAAATGACGAATATATACCATTCCAGTGGCATGAGCGATACAAAAAAGTGTGATATCGTTGTTTCGGGTTTTTTTGACGGTTTCGGTATCGAGATTATTTGAAAATGCAAACATCGATGAATGGGCCACCAACGAATCCACGAATGCGGGTGAAATTGTGATCAGAGGTGGCAGCGATAACATGGCAACAGTCTAAAATCTTTGTTTTGAGAGTTTATGGACCCAGATAAGAGCATCAAAATAGTTTAGGGATCTTAATCTTCATTTTAAGAGTTTATGGACCCAGATGAGAACCTTTAAATAGTTTAAGGACCTAGATCTTCATTTTAAGAGTTTATGGACCCAGATGAAAATCCTGAAATAGTTTAGGGACATCGGGTGCACTTTACTCTTGTTTAAATAACGGATGTCCCTTCCTCTTTTGTAGAAACTGAAAATTACTTAGTTACTTTGGTACAAAACCCAATAACAAAATTTTAGAACATTGTTGAAAATGGATGATGTCAGGAAAGGAGTGACTAAGGGGCAAGTAGAATACTGGAATTTATCAAGCCGTCTCTATTTTTTCTGATAAAGTAAAGTTGTCACTGTTTTGTCATATGCACATCTTGAAACTTGAAAGGAATCATGTTTGTGTCTGATGCAGGTTCTTGAGAAATGTCAGCTTCTTCAAGCTGTCCAGGAGAAGGAGCACGGTTTGGATTCACTTGGTAGGACTCCTTGTTGTTGCATCTATACTTCCCCCCCCCCCCCCCCCCCCCCCCCTCCCCCCCCCCTTCCCCTTGTAATCTTGAACATGTTGAGTTGAGGCAGACCATTGTTGGCTGGGAAACACACGTCCTAACACTAAAATTTTCAAGTTATTCAGAATTCAGACTAGGGGTGTCAGCACGCGTGCTACCACCTGTAATTAGATTTTACATGCTTGTCCATTGCTTTAAAATTCATGGGCTTGTCGATGAGGTTTGAGTGGTATAAGGAACCCTTGTCAATGATAACTGCATCTGCATTTTAAGTGAGCACATATCATAGTATAGCATGATGTGTGGGATTGTCATTTTCTCTGTACTGACTGAGATCTTTTTCATATAGTTGTCGAAGACGGTTCCAATTGGAGCATGGGCCAAAGGCAGCTTTTCTGTTTAGGACGCTCACTATTAAGACGATGTCGCATTTTGGTTCTCGATGAGGCCACAGCATCTATAGACAATGCAACTGATGCTATCCTTCAGAAAACGATCAGGACAGAATTTAAAGATTGCACGGTTATCACTGTGGCACACCGTGTACCAACAGTTATGGACTGCACTATGGTACTTGCGATGAGTGACGGTATGTTTCTTCTTGCGAACATGGTAGCTAGCAATACAAAGACTGTCTTATAGTTACTGATTAATGAATCAGCACATTTAAATCTGGAATATGGGGATTACGCCTGAAAACAATCATATTGTTGATACAAGTGAACAAACCTTTTTCCTGTTTATTAACTTTTTTCCTGCACCAACTTCTCTGCTAATTTCCATTCTATCATATCTTAAATGATAGATCTGAAGCAGACTATCTTGTCCTTCCCTTTTGTTCTTTTTAGCGAATACATGTCTTTTTACTAATTTTCTGATAAAATTTGTATTAGCAAAAAAATCTGTATCAAGATAGTATCGTAGCATATACATCCATTGTCTACATATACTAACAAATTAAACTTAATTCCAGGGAAAGTGATTGAGTATGAAAAGCCTATAAAGCTCATGGAAACTGAAGGATCTCTCTTCCGTGAGCTAGTCAAAGAGTACTGGTCAAACACATCGAGCGGAAATATTTAGGAAACTTTGTTGATTACTTGTGTTTGCTTGCTGCACTCCCTTGAATGAGGAAACCTCTGGGATCCTCCATCAGAATAAGTCGTTGACTTGGAGTCTAAATAAAAGGCACTATATGTTGTAGGGGAATGCTTTTTGGGATCTATCTTCTACAAGTTTGAGCAGCGCACCAACAGCTTCTGTTCAAGCGTCCTTGCTGACTTCATATGCTAAACAGAATGAAACCTTAGCACTACTTTATCCACTAGGAAACGGTATTGGGCAATGAAGGTTATGGCAACAGTTCTTTTTCCCCAAAGAAGATCTAAGGGGATAGACATGCCCAAGGCACGGTGCTCAGGAACCTTTTTTAGCGGTAATTCATTAAGGGACCTCCCTCCCTCTCTCCTTTAGAACCGAGGTTCGAGCCCTGGTTGGTGGTCTCTGTACATGAAGTATTACCACAGCACTACGAGCAAGTTCTTAAATGCAACAGCTTGAGAAAGAATACTTGGAACACTAATGGAGTTGTATCTAATGTTGCTGATAAATCAAAGTGTGCATACAACAAAGAAACGAGTTATATCTACGATTGTCTCTCAGTTTATAGACTTTTTGTTGCATATGTGCAAAATTGGTGCTTCCCTCTCAGTTCATAGACTATTGTTGCATATGTGCAAAATTGGTGCTTCGAAAGATGTCGATGCGACTCACTTTCTTGGTGAGAAGTCGCAGAGGGTTATGACTTGACCATGGCTCCTTGCAGTTTCCTATTCTACTGTGATCTTTTTTTTTTTTTGGAAAAAGAAAATCGTGGCAGCCTTACTGTTCATTTCTGTTAACTGTTTATTCTGTTTTGTCTTGCACAAATTTTTGCGTTACAACTTAACTATTGAGAGCTGCTATAGAGCCGACTCAACAATCCGACCGTTTTACGACTCAACGGTACGTTAGAATTACGTGGGGCACAGCAAGGATTAACATGAGGCACGGGAAGGATCAACGGAGTTCATGTCATACATGTTGACTTGCCGTTCGGTCGTAAAACAGTCGGGCAAAGGCAGTCGGACCTGTAGCATTTTTCTTAACTATTGCACGGTGGTAGAGACTGATCTTCATTTTTCTTGGATGTTTTTATTATTTTTTAATTCATAGAAAAGAGTAAAGTCTACTACCCTAATTAAATTTCCTTTGTTGATTTAGCCTCCTAAACAAAGAAAAAAAATCAGATACTAACTCCCCTGAGCTATTCAGATTGGATCGGTCCACCTCAATATAATTTATCTTTTAGCACAAGTCAAATTTTGTTGATATATATGTTTACAGAAAATTTGAAAGAACTTTATTGTTATTATTTCTTTATTGTATTGTTACATATTATATGCTCTAAAGCTATGAAAATTCTAAAACTACTTTCAAACCAAGATGTTATCTACCGAGAAGCAAGATTTGAATTTAAATGCAATTTGTGTAGAGAACCTGAAAAGACAAATTTCACTATGGATCGAATATATCTAGTTTGAATAGTTTAGCAAATTAAATGCACAATGTATTTTCTGGAGGGTTAAGTGGAAAGCCAAATAATAATGGATAGTAAAAGCAACATTGAATTCCAAAACAATCGACAAATTTCACTAGGTGTTTAATGCATGTGGCAACATAAGAAAATCCTCCCAGAAATCCCCTAGTTGCAACTAGAGAATGCCATCCCTCAAATTTCTCTAGGAAAACACCACAACATAGATCGTTTTGTTTTTTATTTTTTCAAATTATGCATCCTACTCTCAATAGTAAATCATAAAAAAATTGTTTTGAAATAAGTAATATGATACTTGATGTTATGACTTTTTAATAAAATTATATCTATTTTCAGACATTTTTGTACATCATCCTTCAAAAAAAGTATTAAGTGACCCAAATCGTTAAAAGTAATCAAAACAATTATGAATGGTTTTATTTACTAGGTAGGGTTTTATACATGTCATGAAGCTACATGAATTTAGTTTAATGTTAATGTATACAAAAAAGTATTAACAAAAAAAGAGAAAATATGAGTAGGGCATAAATTTGACTAATTAAAACTATTCGTCGTTCACGTCGAGCCATAGTTTTGTGTTTGGGAGGGTAGTAATTGCACATTTTTCCTATTCTAAAGGAACACTTGAAAGCCTTTTTGATGAAATACGTTTACATGACATGAGGTTTTGAGGTTATGACATAAGAATTTTTAAGTTATCTCTAGTCGTGTTTGCAAAAAGTCACACATTCCATTCATATTATGCTGTAATACGAAAGATTAACTATAAAGAAAAAAAAAGAAGCAGAGGGCTCTTTGGATAAAAAAAATGTCACAAAAAAATCTCTTAAATCCTTATAGAACAAACAGAGGCACTTGATGTGAAGTGTAGTTGCATAACTGTACCAAGTGATTGAGTCCTTTTCAACTCGAACTTGCTTCCTACTTCCTAGTACTTAACGAAAGATCGCCTATTTCGTGTTAAGACACGCTTTTTTCCACCACTACGTCATGGGTTACGTTGGGGGATCGAAGGTCTTGATAGACTCGGCGAAGCCCTCCAACGAAGAGTGTATGATGATTGCGTTCTTGCGAAGCCCTCCAGGCGTCTTCAGCGCTCGGATTGCTCCTGGCGAAGGCTTCTCAACACCCCGAAGTCCTCGAGCTCCTCGGCGAAGCCCTTCTGAAATGTCCGCGATGCTGGACTTGGTTCAACTGCCCAGGCTGTTCCTCGGGTCTTACGTTATACGTTGTTCCGAAGCCTCCAATCGTCCGCGGTGCTGGGCGAAGGGGTTGAGGGACGACAGAGAAATGTGGACGGAGTAAATGATGTGTCTTTGGCTCGAGGCCCGAAGAACAGATGTCATTACAGGAGCTATTCCCTCTATATTTATAGGGAGAGGAAAGGTCAAAATTACAGCGATGCCATTGGGCAATCTTGTTACGTCTCCTAGAGTTTAGGCTTTAGACTGGCTCTTGCTCAACACCCTTTGCTGTGTCTTTAGAACCCTTCGCTTGGTAACAAATACCCTTCGCATGACTCAGGGAGCCTTCGGCGTTAACCCCAACATTAGCCCTCAATTGTTAATGTACTTTGGTAAAACCTAAGTCAGAAACAATTATTATTATAATTAAGTTTATGTCGTGTGCTCTCCTGACTCATGCACCTACTTGTCGTTTTTGATATGTACTTTTTTCTCGATTCTCGATGCTCTGCTTAACTCTATATATATCCGTAGTGATTGCCTTGTTTCCTCGCGCTGTTTTCGCTCTTGTCTTCACTGTTTTCATTTTCACTCCTACCTTCGCACCATTAGAGATCCCTTTCTCGCACACTTTTTCAAGATGCCTAATGATCGGAGATCCAGCGAAGAAAATATTAGGAAGAAGGCGAAGGTCTATAAGTCGTCTTCCAAGGATAGTTCTGATAAGGCTGTTAGTGAGGTTCGTCCTCAAATGACTAGTGCCGTCGCTGCCTCGGGGCCCTCTTCGAAGGCTCCAGTTTCTTCCTCGAAGGACTCGTCGACTCGGCCGGTTTCTGATAAACCAGCCATGTCGTTTCGGCCTCCTAAGGTGTATAACTTGATGGATGTTATTACTGGTCCGAAGGGTGGAAATCAGAGTTCTGCTAAAACTTCGTCGGTTTTAAAAGAAACTCCTCCCAAAAGCCTTGTTGGTCCCGCGAAGGGTTCTTCTTCTTCTTCAGCTGACGTTGGCAAATTTACGGCTTCCGAGAAGGCCAAGACCCAGGACAAAGGTGCGAAGGTTGTTACGACCGCACCTAGTACTGCTGGATCGAAGGCTAAGATCCAGGACAAGGATGCCGAAGCGGGTGTAATTGTGCCTGTCGCACCTGGATTGAAGGCTAAGATCCAGGACAAGACCCAGGCTTCGGGTGAGGCCCAGATTCAGGACAAGGCTGTGGGCGAAGGTGCTGTTTCGAGTTGTCACCTTCCATTACTTAATATGTCTGAGCTTCGCCAGATGGCCGCTAACTTGGGAACTCTTTCAGATCGCTCTGCGGTTCAGCTTCCGCTAGAGCCTCATGTTCAACCCCGTGGTATTCTTATCCCTTCGGCAGGTGGTGATCTTTTTCTACATTATGTTTTTGAGGCGATGCAGGAGGAGTTTTTTCCTTTTGACGTGAATTTTGATTCAATTGAAGCTGCTGAGAGGTCTTCGCTTGCTTGTGACGAAGTTCCAGCTAACACCTTCGTCATGAGTGCTCTGGCTGCTGAGCCTTTTGTTGCTGCTGTTAACAGGATTCAGCTTCCCCAAGTGGAGGAGGAGCTGATGTCGCAGGGTGGAGATGCCCTGTATAAGTCTTTGTTGTCTTCGCAAGTGAAGGTGAGTTGTCTCTCTCTTTTTTTTTGTACTTCGTTAATGGCCTTTTTTGCTCTGATTTTTTCTTCTTTTTGGCAGACTCTCGCTATTACCCATTGTGAGAGCCTCCCAAGTTGCATCCATTTTAATCGAGCTAGCCGGCTGTCCATAAAAAGGACACCATGCCGAGAGCTCAACCAAAATACACACAACTCCGGTATTCCCCCGACATACTTCTCAAGCAATGCCCAAGACCATAAGTACGTCGGTGTAACAACATAAGCATTCATCACAAATGAACATACCGATACATTTCAGATTTCATACAACAATTGTATCGATTACAAGTTCATAGATGAAGTACTCCAATTCTGAAACTTAACAAGAAAGGGAGTAAAAGATTAATATTACAAATAAGGTTCAGATTCTATCAATGTTATCAAAGTGAATGCAGCGGAAAGTATTTTTAAAATAAACAAAAGGCCAATGGTGCCTTGCCCTTGCACCACCGGTTCAGCAACAGCAGGACAGCCACTACTCATCGTCCCTTTCGCCGGCATCGGCGGGGAAGAAACAATCAAAACAACCACACCATCACCTGCAAAACTCAAATGAAGCAACCGTGAGTACGAAGGTACTCGCAAGACTTATCCGTGGGCACATACTAGTCCTGACTCCAAGGATGATGCATATGGTTAGGTAGCAAGGAAAAATCCATAGGATGACATTTTGCGTAAAGCGAGAAATTAATTAAGTGATGCTAGACATAAAGCATAAAGAGAAAACCTCATGGGCAGACATAGACCTAAAACTGAACATACAACCCAAGTAACATAAAGTGTAATTCTCACATATGCCATTTATCATGCTCTCCAAGTGCAAGTTCAATTAACTACGATGAAACCCGATGTACACCAAGCATGATCATGACCGAGATCGCGGCGATTCGAATCGATTATACACCCTGCAGGGGAGTTCAACTGTACCACACGACACAAGTCCATCCTCTTGGCCCAAGTGTCAACCTTTCTCTCACCCGTCCCCGACGGTTGTACCAGTCCCTATGGCACCGGGTTTCCTGCCCAAGTGTCATCGACAACCTGTGGATTCCCGCCACCTTTTCTCTCCAATTCCTTTTCAAACGCGTCATAGGGTCACCAGCACAAACATCGGTACGCAATGAGATAATTGGCTTATCTTACCATTATGTCGGACATGTGGTATGAACGGGAAGTGCTTAGGACAACGACAACAACGCACGGTCCTTAATCGACCAAGCGGGGCTACAACAAGCCTACCACCCGCTCAGTCCAGCAAGTTCATCATATCACCTTCAATTCATTCCCATACTGTACCAAAATAAGAACAGCCCTGTAGCTCGTGAAATGATGGTGACCTTCCATCAAATCGACTTCTACCGACATACCTATAGCATGGCTAAGCAATTCGTGAGACACAAGACTGTACAACTACCCAACTTCGACCAGTTAACAAGGAACAGGATATATCAAGTAACAAGGATAGGTAATGCAGCAAAGTAGGAGCTAACAGACATAAACACCTATTGCCCGACTTAATGCAACATAAGTACCTATTAAGCAACAGTCAAAATTAAAGACACATCCAAAATAGGGTGAAAGATGCATAGGTGCTTGCCTTCACTTCACAGGTGCTTCAACAACAAAATATCAACCACTGGATCAACCTTGATCACCCAAAAATCGCACTCCGATGCTTCATTTTCTAGAGAAAGAAACATACGTCGCAATAAATATGAATGCAATGATATGAGGAATGATCCAAATGGGATGAAACTTTCCAGATATGAAGTGCATGAAGTCATGAGTACAATGCACCAAGAATCACTGAAAACGGAGTTTGTATGCTTCCGTTATAAACAAAACACTGCTGCTCTGTCCAGAAATAACAGAATCTAGCTAGATCATCAAATTTCATTAAGTCGAAAATTGACAGAGGGTACTGGAACATGGCAGTCATTTTTAATGAAAAGAGTACATTAAATCATGAATTTTAGTGGTAGTCTCATGTCCATTGGGTCTATGTTAATTTCTGTATAGAATTTACAATGTCAAAAAGCGTGTGTGTACTTGACAAGAAAAAGCATGTTACAAACTTGATACAGGCAGGAAATTATTTTCAATGGACAGTAAACATCATAACAAGCTACTGAGAAGTGGGTTCATATTTCTAGCATTCACTGAAATTGCATTATGGTATAAACAAGCCAGAAGATATTTAAATAAATCATGACATGCAGGATCAGTTCAGGGTGTGCTATCGTTTTTAACACGCAGAGCAGAGCATAACAGAGCAAACAAAACTGGAACTGAAACTTTAGGAGTCATGGTTATTTACTAATGGTTTTGCAAAGATTTGAAATCAATTAGTTCGCATGTTTAGAACTTCAGGCTGTTAGTTGCTAGCTTTCTGCTGCCATCTTCACGCTACAGAGGCATGCACGATTGTGGGCGCCAGGAACAAAGGTCACCAACGACTGAACTTGCGGGAGACTCCGAAAACAGAACGACCAAACCACAACATGGATCTACAGAACTAGAACGTGATGGGGAGATCACCACAATGCTGCGTGACTTGGACACAGTCTGCAGCGAGAGGTCGTGGACGAACAGCTTCACGGCAGGACCATGTACATCGGCATTAAAAGCAGGAGCTGTAGATCGAAGCAGCAGAGGGTCTGCATTCAGGGAGGTCAAGGGATGTGCAGGCGTGGGGAAAAACTTGAACAGCAGGGACTGAACCAAGGCTCACCGGAGGATGGAGCCAATGACGACGACGCCTGCTGGCCGGAGTTGGGGAAGAACAGGCCGGGCCCAACGGATTTCGGCAGTGCAAGCTAGGGCTGGTGTTGGTGGCGATTCAGGCCGTCCAGGAGGATCTTCTCGCAGCATCTTCATGGCAGGGCGCACCTAGAAAATCCACCATGGCTCTGTTCCTTGGTTGTCCTACGGCTGCAGCTGCTAGTCTTCTCTCAGGACTGAAAAATGGGGAGAAGGAGAGGAGGGTAGAGGACAGCTCGTGAGAGGATAAGGCTGGGGAGGTGAAGAGGAGAGAGCAAGCAGCGCCCAGCACTTCTGGCTTTGCTCTGAAGGAGAGCCGCCCCTGCAGGCCAATCGACAGGAAGGAGAAGAAGAGAGAGGGGATGACAGGTGGGTCAGGTTGTATTCTGAATTTTCGTCATTTTATTTCTCTCCAAAGTTGCTGTCAAGTTCTACCACTTCCAGAGCTCCAAAATTAATGAAACTTTTTCTGTTGTTGCTATGGGTCAGCATGAAACCATTTGAATTAGTTTCACTCAAAAAGGTTCTACAGATTTTGAACTGTAAATTTTTAAAGTCAATCAGTCAGAGAAGGTTTATTGACATCTTAAGGGCTGAAAAGGCTTCATCCTATTCAAGAAAAAGGTTCATAAATCATGATCTAGTATGAAGTAAATTTTAAAACTGTTACATGGACAGGTATGTACAGAAGATAAGATGATTATTTCTCATAGCTATGTTTCACAAATATTGGACTCATTTGAATTAAAACAAAGCAATTGCAGAGAATGCTCCAAATTATACATGATGCACATGATGCCTTTTGTATGCTCCGAACAATGTAATGCATAAATTTGGGGGTGTGACAAGCCTCCCCCCTTAAAAGAATCTCGTCCCGAGATTTGGACAAGCTTAGGGGAGAAGAGCAACGATGCGGCGAAAAGATTAAGGAGCCAACAATATTTTTCATGCATGGACAGTAACCAGGACAGAAAGATAAAAGGAACACCAGCATGTTACTCACAGATTAGGGAAATGATCAGGAAAATCAGTATGAAGTTGATCCTCACGCTCCCATGTTGCTTCATCTTCGGTGTGGTTACTCCACTGGACCTTGACATATTTGATGGAACGATTCCTCAACTTCCGTTCAGTTTGGTCAAGAATACGAATGGGATGCTCATGATAGGTCAGGTCTGGTTTCAGATCACAACAACCCACATCAACGATTTCAGTTGGCACACGAAGGCATTTCTTCAATTGAGAGACATGAAAGACGTTGTGGACATTGGATAGGGATGAAGGAAGTTCCAATTGGTATGCCACAGCACCATGTGTTGCAACGATCCTGAAAGGGCCAATATAGCGAGGAGCCAATTTCCCCCTTACTTGAAACCTTTTTGTAAATCATGATCTGGTATGAAGTAAATTTTAAAACTGTTACATGGACAGGTATGTACAGAAGATAAGATGATTATTTCTCATAGCTATGTTTCACAAATATTGGACTCATTTGAATTAAAACAAAGCAATTGCAGAGAATGCTCAAAATTAAACATGATGCACATGATGCCTTTTGTATGCTCCGAACAATGTAATGCATAAATTTGGGGGTGTGACACCCATGCCTCCCTTTGCCAGTACCGGGAGCTGTCGAAAATAAAGAGTGATCGTGACACTCTTCGCAAGGATCTCGCTGCTCTTGAGACGAAGGTTAAGGAGAAAGAGGATGCGCTTGCTCTTAGTGAGAAACGCTTGTCTGAACTTGGTTCAGAAAAAGAGTTGCTCGTTAAGTCTGCCGAGGAGTTTGAGGCGAATATGGCTTCTTTGGACAAGCAGGTTGAAGACCTGGATGTGTCCCTTGCGAAGGCTGTAAAAAATAACGAACACCTCATTGCCAAGATTGATGCTGCTGATCAAGAGCTTGCTGGTCTTGTAAAGGCTGAAGAGCTTCGACTGGCTGACATTTGTGGTCAGGTTCGAGATGCCCTTGTTTCTGTTGGGGCAGCACCTGATCCGCTGCCTGAAGATGCTTCAACTGAGCATTACCAAGGTTGGCTTACTGCCAACATCCCTTATGTCATTGAAGCTTGCAGAGCTTTTTCGAAGAATGCTGTGCAACTTGCTGTTCGGGATGTTCTTCACTCGCTCGAAGCTGGAGGGAGTGATGCCTTGGCGAAGGCTATCGACGACTCTTTTTTCCTTTGCTACTACTGACAGCACGCCTCTTGCTTTGATCGGAGCCCTCGTCAAGTTTGCTAATAATATTGACGAGTCTTTCTGGAACAGGGTTCTCTCTATCGGCCAGCAGCCTCAGAGTGAGGTATAAACTCTTTATGTTTGATTTATGTGGGATGTTACCCCTTCGGACATGTATTTGCTGAGAATGTCGTCAAGACATGTGTTGTAAACTTGTTATTGTTTGTACTTTTAATATTTCTTTGGCTTTGGATTTTTAGGATTCTTCTGACATTTCCCTGAGCGAGTTTGCGATTTCGAAGGTTTCTTCTGACATTGTGTCAGAGAAGTGTGCTGCTCCAGAATCTTCGTCTGACGTTTCTTTGAGTGAGTTTGCCACTCCGAAGGCTTCTACTAACGTTGTGTCAGGGAAGTGTGCTGCTCCGGAGTCTTCGTCTGACGTTTCTCTGAGCGAGTTTGCGACTCCGGAGCCTTCTTCTTATAATTTGGCTCGTAGAGAGCCTCCAATTGAGATCTTCAGTTCTCCTTCGGAGATTGACCTATCTAGTGAATCGGACCCTTTGTCCCCCGTCGAAGGGGGTGAAGGTCCCCTAATTTTTCCTCCAGGAAGCCTTGTGGCTATTGGTAGAGTTTACCGTCCTGATGATGATGTTTCCGAAGGGCATCGAGGCTGTGCAAAGCGAAGATCTCGTGGACGCCGCCCTCGTGGTGGTTCTTCGAGCAGTCGTGGTACAACCAAGAAGAAGAGTAGCGGACTTCGCCGTCGTGATCCTCCCGTTTATGTTGAAGACCCTTCTTCGCCTTTCGACGCTACTTCGCATGTTGAGCGAATGATTTCTTCCGGCGTAGTAGATCCCGTTTTTCAAATGCCTTATTCGCCTTCGAGTGGATATGACGTTAACGAGTTTAGCGTTGTATGTCAGATGCTATTAGAGTTAGGTCTTATTGTAAAGCAAGAGCCTGACGATGGTTCTCCTTGAATGAATTATGCTTTTGTGTTATTTTTTGAAGAAATCCTCTTCTGCTTGCTTCGCTCTAGAATAGGTTTCTTTAATATCCTTGCGAAGCTTCTGCTTCTTGCGTGATGACTTTCTGTTTCCTTGTGAAGATTGAAGTTTTCACGCTTGAAACTTGTGTTTGGATCTATGCCCTGCGAAGGCATTCTTTGCTGAAAAAGTTTTTCCAGTCTTTGGGAGAGATTATGCCTTCGCTTGGGCTTTTCTCTTATGCGTCTTAGCTTTTTTGTGATATTTTTGACTTCGAGGCAAGACTTTAAAGGAAAAGTTCAATTCCATTTTCTGTCTCAATGCCTTCGCTTTGTAATCTGGGGGCTTGGTATCATCATTTTTGTTTATGATATAAGCCATCGAATTTGGGATGTACCAAATTGGTTTGCCCTTCGCATATTCTTAGAATTTTTCGTCCGATTTTCCTTCGTTCTAGGCCTTGGGCCTGATGGTTTTTAGCCGATGGCTTCTCACTTTGAGGCCATGGCTTCGCTTGCTTGTTCTGGTTTTTCGTTTTTGGAGTCCAGATAACAAGTTTTTGTGATACTTTTGTATCTGAGGGATCTGTGTTATTTCTTATAACACGTTGCCTCGAAGTTGGGTTACACCAAGTTCTGTTTTGGTGTACCCTTCGCTTTGTTCTAGGCTTTCTGCCTGACTCTGTTTGTTAAGCTCGTGGCTTTGCCTTTTGATAAGGCTCCTCTGCAAATTACTCTGGAATTTTTTGAGGGTAAAAAGTAATTATAAAACTGTGATACAGTCTTAGAGGCGGTGCCTCGTTAAAAAACCTCATACCCTTCGCAGGGCTACCCTCGTGAGGAAAAAGAGTGCACCCCCCGCATGTCTTTTATGTTTTACACATAAGCGATGTTCGCTCTACCGAAGAGTCGTTCTGTTGACTCTTGGTAGTAGCGGTTCATGAAATCTTGCAGTATCCTTGCAGAGTTCTTGAGGCCGAAGGTCTTGTAAGCTGGTATATCTTGCCCTTCCTTTATGAGATGGATATTCTTCCTTCTAGGAGTTTCATTGTCTTCAATGGCTCTTGCTTGCAGTTGATCCCCGAAGACCCTAATCACAGAGATTGGTCCAGGAATTTTCATGCATAGATAAGCTTGATGTATGACAGCTTCGAACTTGTTAATTGACCCTCTCCCGAAGATTGCGTTGTAAGGGTAGATAAGGTCAACCACATCGAAGGTCACATCTTCAGTTCTTGCGTTTTCTCCTTCTCCGAAGGGTACTGGCAGTTCAATTTTCCCCATCGCCTGGATTATTTTTCCGGTGAAACCGACCAAAGGAATTCTTGCTGGTTGAAGAGTTTCGTTTTCCAAGTCCATTCTTCTTAAAGTTAAAGCGAAGAGGATGTCTTCCCCCATCGATCAGTATTCTTAGGACATCGAATCCCTTTATGTTTGCTTGGATCACCAATGGGTCTGAATGCGGTTGGTCCAGATTTCTTGCATCTTCTTCTCTGAAGGTTATATCAACATGGAACCACCTTGTCTTGACAAAAAGAGTCCCCGAAGAGACGTGTTGAACCCTTCGCATGTGTTCTTTTCTGGCCCCCCTTGAGTCTAGCTGCTGTGTCGATCCTCCAGTAATGGCATTTATTCTTTTCCTTCGCACCTCGCTGTTGGCTTTTGATTGCCTTGCGTTGTTTTGATAATTCGTTTCTGGTGGTGGTGGTAGCGCGGCCAAACTTTGTGGTTGGTGATAATTGTGCTGTTGTAGTTGCTGCGAAGCTTCTGTTGGGTAGCTGATCACATGGTTTACAGAATGCGAAGGATAGATTGAACGAGTGTTGCTTTGGGACCAGTCTTCGCGAAAGTTGCCCATGTGACGAATGGCTTTCTTTGCTTCCCTGTTTGCTAACCAATTTTGCTTGTATGACAGGAAGTCTGGGCATTGTTTAGTTGTGTGCCCTTTACTTTCGCCGTGTAGTTCGCAAAACACGGTGCGGGAGTTGGATTTGTTGTCACCGTCTCTGCTTCTTTCCTCATGATCTTTGTCATGGTTGCTTCGCCTTTTTCCTTTTTCGTCCTCTCTGGTTCTCTTCTCATCTCCCCTTTCCTCTCTGTTTTCGAGATTATGTACCCTTCGACTGCTGTGGTCTCTGGTGTTTTCTTTGTTTTCGTCATGCCTTCGATTTCGGCTTGATTCTCTGTCTTCTTTAGCTTTTTTCTCGTCTCTTTGCTGCTGAGTTTGCTTATTTTCATCATCCTTCTTTCTTTTAAATTCATCATCTGATCTTGCATACTTTTCGAAGATGTCAAGTAGTCAAAAGATTGTGGTAGGCAGGCTTCTTCCTTGCCAGCGAAGAGTGGAAAAGGCCAGACCTCAGTCCCTCCATTAAGGCATCAATTACTGTGGAAGCTCCTACTCCTCTAGCCTTCGATTTGATCTCCATAAATCTCTGCATATATTCTCTGAGGCTTTCATCGCTCCTTTGCTTGCAAGAGAACAATTTTCCTTGATGCATCTCTTCAGCTTGGAAACCCTAAAAATTGTTTATGAATTCCTTTCTCAATTCGGACCATGAATTGATTGATCCTGGCTCTAAGATGGAGAACCATGTTTTGGCAGTGCCTTCGATTGCCATCACCAGTGCCTTCGCGTATGCGGAATTTGTGCCTCCGCCGGATTCTACTGCAGCTTCGAAGGACATCAAGAATTCTCTTGGATCAGACTTCCCTTGATATGCTTTAATTTTTGGCATCTTGAAGTTGAAAGGACAGGGCTCGTTTTGAAGTTCTTCGCTTAGCGGTGAATTTTCATTGATGTACATATTTGCTTGTGCTGCTTACTTCGTAGACCACCTTCCATTCGTTCTGCTTTTGCGTCTTTTTTGGATGATTCTGACTTAGCCTTTTCAGGTTGTTCATATCTTCGTTTACTTGGTTCAGCCTTTCATCCATTTCATCAATTTCCCTCTGCGTTTGCCTTATCTTCTGCAGCATGTCTATCTTTAGTTTGGACCTCTTTTCCACGGTTACCAAGCGTTTTTCTCTATCAAGCCTTTTTTGCTCTATGACTCGAAGTCGTTCTGCTATGGAATCTGCTTCGTCGTCTGCTGTTTCGTCACCCTCCGGAAGGACGTTTCCAACCTGCGAAGCGTCTCCGATGTTGTTTTGTATTCCTCTCTGAGCTTCCTCCTGCCTTAGAGCTTCCTCTTGTCTTGCAGCCTCTTCGGCTCGAGCAGCTTCTTCGGCTCGTGCGGCTTCGGCACGTGCTTCTTGTTCTCTGGCGACTTTGGTTTCTTCTTCTCTAGTTTGTCTTTCCTTTTCGATCTCAGCGCGCTGTGTTTCGGCATCTATTGTCTTTGATGATCTGCCTTTGGCCATCTTGGTTTGTAATCGTGGTCGTGGGTTCGCCCCGCGTGACGGCGCCAAATGTTGGGGGATCGAAGGTCTTGATAGACTCGGCGAAGCCCTCCAACGAAGAGTGTATGATGATTGCGTTCTTGCGAAGCCCTCCAGGCGTCTTCAGCGCTCGGATTGCTCCTGGCGAAGCCTTCTCAACATCCCGAAGTCCTCGAGCTCCTCGGCGAAGCCCTCTTGAAATGTCCGCGATGCTAGACTTGGTTCAACTGCCCAGGCTGTTCCTCGGGTCTTACGTTATACGTTGTTCCGAAGCCCCCAATCGTCCGCGGTCCTGGGCGAAGGGGTTGAGGGACGACAGAGAAATGTGGACAGAGTAAATGATGTGTAGGCCCGAAAAACAGATGTCATTACAGGAGCTATTCCCTCCATATTTATAGGGAGAGGAAATGTCAAAATTACAGCGATGCCATTAGGCAATCTTGTTACGTCGCCTAGAATTTAGGCTTTAGAGTAGCTCTTGCTCAACACCCTTCGCTGTGTCTTTAAAACCCTTCGTTTGGTAACAAATACCCTTCGCATGACTCAGAGAGCCTTCGGCGTTAACCCCAACAGGTTACTTCATACAAGTTTTAAAAAAATAACCTGCATAAGTTTTAGTCTCATGATTTAATTTTCATCTTGTATTCCATTTGTTCTCTTTTTCGTAGATGCCGGAATTTACGCCCTTGTTTTTTAATTGGTAATGTGGGAATAATCTTTTCAGCGCAAAATTATAAATTAGAAATGCCGTCTTAATCAGTTAATCATACGGCATTTTTTTCTTTTTTCTTTGCTGGGGTTGGGACCGTTGGGTCCAATGGACCACGGCATCCTTAATTCCTTATATCGTCAGACGCTGGGCCGAGTGACTGATGTGTGGGTCAGTGGAGATCTGGTCCCACATGTCAGGAGGATCGGTGTTTTTTTTTTCCTGATCAATCAGGAGGATCGGTGTTGGAACGTTTGACTCGTTGACTCCGAAACCGGAACGACGGCAGAAGGTCTGCGGCCCACCCGTGCGGTTTCTTGTCTCGAAACCTTTCCTTTTCCTCGCTACCTGAACAAAAAAGCTGCGCGATCCACCCCCAAAATTCTCCTCCCTTTCGTTCCCGATTCAACCTTGGTAAAACCCTGCGCCGCCATCGGCAGGCGAGCGATGATCGCGCAGCGCAACCCGCGGAAGCGCGGCGCGCCGGAGCAGGCGGCCGCACCGGAGGCGGGGAGCTCCGTCGCGCTGCCGCTGCCGGGGTTCGTGGCGGACCGGGCGGAGGCGGCGGCGCGCGTCGAGCGCCTGCTGCAGTACCAGTTCCGCGACGGCGCTTTGCTGGAGGAGGCGCTCACGCACAATTCCTTCGCCGACAGCGGCGCCAAGGGCGGCGCCGCCCCCTTCTCCTACCAGCGGCTCGAGTTCGTCGGGGACGCCGCTTTGGGCCTCGCCTTCTCCAACTTCTTCTACCTTACCAACCCGGACCTTGGCCCCGGCGCGCTCTCCACGCTCCGCGCCGCCAACATCTCCACCGAGAAGCTGGCCCGCGTCGCCGTGCGGCACGACCTCTACCCGCTGCTCAGGCGCAACTGCCCTCGCCTCGATCTCCTCGTAAGTCCATAGCTAACCTCTTCCACTCCTTCGGATATAGGGATCTCTTATTATTTTTTTATCGGAAGATATTCGCTCAAAACATTGCTTTGTTTGCTGTCTCCGTGGTGGGATAATTATGTGATGGTCCCTATGCTGCTTTACTACTTTGGGGGGCACATGACGCACGTCTTACTACGTTGTAAAAGTGCCTTGTTCGGGACTTTTCGTAGATTACTTTTAGCAATGCACTGTCGTGGCATCCGTTTATACTACCAAACCGTTCATCTGCCTTTAGGTGGGAATTGCATTGACTTCCACTTATCTGATTGCTGCAGCTTTTTCTTTTCTTTTGAGATCCATGGAGAACTGCCTCTTTTCTGTGAAAAGAGGATAAATGTAGGAGCACAAACTTTATTTCTAACCTGGCAAAACCGGGCTTGCGCTCTCTATCATACCAATATGGCAGGTGATAAGAGTTCATCACAAAGACTAAGAGATTTATCTCTAATGAACCTTAACTTGTTATAGTGCTTGCCAGACGGGTATTATGATATCATCATATTAAGTAAGTAGAATGTACACTAGTATTATGCCTCTTGATCTGGGAAGCCATTCCAGTGTACTTACGTTGCGTTCTTAATTTGTCAGTTTTATTATTGTAACCAACATTTTAACTTATTCCCTGAGCAGTGCCACAAAATGTAACTCTAAAGGTAGTAACTCCTACCTTTCAATGAAGTGGCCTCTTAATAAGTTGTTGTCTTAATCTAACAAGAGTAAGAAATATTCCAAGACTCCAGATCAGTGGCTGACACCGATATGATATGTACAATATTTGATGGTATTCGGTCGAGTAACATCATCCTGTTGATCTTCTTAATGGATCTGTTACCAGCTTTCATGATTTTTGTTGACCATAATAAAATATATTTACTATATGTTTCATAATATATGATAGAAAAGACCAAAGTACTATGGGTCCAAAATCATTTCAGATGGTTTGGACATATATAGAACACATGCTCTCAGAAGTGGCGGTGCATAGCGTAAGATTAAAGTGCGCTACCAATGTTACGATGTCAGGGGTAGACCAAATTTGACATGGGAGGAGTCTGTAAATAGGAACTTGAAAGAGTGGGATATCACTAAAGAAATAGCCAAATAGCCACGTGTGAGAACCAAGGCTATCGAGATCCTTTAGGCTTCTTTTTGAGCCTACCTCAACTTGCTTGAGACTTGAAGGCTTTGTTGTTGTTGGTGGTGGTGGTGCATTATCTATTATACGCTGTTGTAGCTATCCATTTTGTAAAAAAAAAATTATACATTTGTCGGTAGCTGCCATTTCTTGCTGGCTCATGACAAGAAATGGATGTTTCCTACAAGGATGTGTTTCTCACCTTTATTCCTGTTTTTTTTTTGCTTTTTTTTTGTTTTTTTTTTATACTGAACTTTAACTTTCCATCTTGTGAAGGGAATCTGATTCTCGCGATCAACTTTTTTTCTTGCAAGTTATCTTACAGCTTGATGCATTGTTGATTTCTGATTATAGTTTTTAGCAAGCCCTACGTTTTCAAATGTTCTGGCGTGCACACATGTTATCCACTTGACATTTACTTGGTGAGATGCAGATAATAGACAAGCTGTTTTGATGATTAAATTCTTTACTGGGTATACTATTCATGATGCAGGTAGGCCAGTTTATCGAATCAGTGAAACAAGAGCCAGAGGATGACATTGGCACTGCACCCTATGGTGGTAGTGTCGTTAAAGCTCCTAAGGTTCTTGCAGATATTGTTGAGGCCATCGCTGCTGCTGTCTATGTTGATTGCAAATTTGACCTTGAGAAGCTGTGGAAGGTTATTTAGTTTTGTTTCACTCATTCCGTATACATGCATATACTATTTTGGACATTAACATTGGAGACACAAGTTTGTCAATTAGCACGGATCATATTATATTCATGAAAACTGTCATAGTAAATGTCATTTCTCAAGAAGCTATCACAAAAACTAAATAGGTGAAGTTTTTACAAACTAAATCTTCTATGACATACCTAGTGCAAAGCCGACATACCTAGTGCAAAGCCACACTATTGACCAATTGCTGTTCCAGTCAATGGACTCTGACCAACCATTCCCGCTTGCAAGTGACCCACGATGATTTGTTCACCTCATTTAGTAGATCTGTAGGTGTATGACATGCTTGATACATGATGACAAAAACACTAATTTGCCTGCCTGGCATCTTAATATTACATCATGTCCTTTAAAAGCGTGCCTGGTTGATCAGAGTTCATTGACTGGAATGAAAATTCGCTGAAAGTGTAGTTTTGCAGTAGATGTCAGAATATGTACTTGTGTGAAAGTTTGATCAGAAGTGTAATTTGGTCAAAAATTTTAGTACATAATAAAAATATAGTCCGAAATAATTTATTATTTTTATTATGCCTAGGCCCTAATTTGAGATACTTATATCTATAGCTGTACTCAGAACTCGTGATCAGTAAAGCAGCATGTTTATGCTCATGGAAAGTAATTTGGATTAGCTAGTGCTGGTGATTAATAGCGTGTCTGTATGATTATGGCTTTCTTGTGTGATTCAGGTTACTAGGTGGCTCTTTGAGCCAATTATCACAGCAGAAACAGTAGATGAGCAACCTGTGACTACGTTGCATGAGTTATGCCAGAAACATGGGAAAGCTGCAAAATTCAAAACATGGCGTAATGGTGGGATGACGGTGGTAAATGTCTTTGTTGGTGGGGAGCTGGTTGGGATTGGCTCCTCCGAGCACCAGATCATAGCTAAGCTCAATGCTGCACGAGATGCATTAGGCAAGCTTGGAAGTGGTTCAAAGCTTCAAGTGTTGACAACTGCTGCTGACAATGGATCAAAGGATGGGATTGGAGAGCTCAGGGAGTGCAAGCAGAAACTTAACGAGCAGTGCATCAGAAAGAATTGGCCAAAACCCTTCTTTAAGTAAGATTATTAATGCTTTTTATCAAGTTTGTAGTTTGATTTTCCCTATTTGTTAGGAGTACATTTCTTGTAACACTTGAATCAGGCACAAAGTCTAGCACTGTAAATACGGGGATGGAGAGGGCAGGGCACGGGGAGTGCGGAAGGAGCATATACGGTGAAAGCTAGCTAAAAGTTGGAAACTTGAAAACTTGCAATGTGAATCATTAGATGGTTGTCTATGTTTGAATCTAACAGAAGTTCAAAACTCAGGAAAATTGAAGGGGCAGCTGCACAATAACCAATAGTTATAGGGTATCACATGCGCCATCTCGACCGTAGATGCCACATCCAATGACTACTGTTGCATGTTTTCAAGTTCTCAACTTTCAGAAGGTTTTCACCAGACGTGCCTGAGGTTGAAAGATGTGCCCCATGGGGGTTCAGGGTCCAGGAGCTTGTGGGTGGGTGGGTGCCATGATAGAGATAAAGAATCAAGTCGCTGGACATGAGAGGATTTTAGAAAGAAGGCAAGAAGAGAGTAAAATAAAAGGATAAATAGAGAATGATTGAAGAATCATAGCTCCCACGCTAGGGTGATTGAAGAATCATAGCTCCCAGGATAGGGTGTCTTTGTTTTAAACTCTGTCGGCAATGGAATTATGGGAAGCCACCCATAAATAAATTTCCAGCAGACGACTCCATGAGTTTGAGTTTGTCAACCCAAGTGATAACCAACATGGTTCAAACGTGCTTACCAATTTACCATTTGTTTTGATCTTGGATTCATTCAGATTAATTTCTATAGCTTACTTGTGCCTGTTTATGAAGTTGTAACTGATAAAATCTCTTTTCAGGATAGAAAAAGAAGATGGCCCTGCACATGAAAGGAAATTTGTGTGTTCTGTTCAGATAGAAATACAAAATGGTATCTCACAGACGGAAAAACAAAATGGCATCTCAAAAATGGGAACCCAAAATAACATTTTTGTAACAATAGGTGATCCTATGTCAAGGGTAAAGGATGCCGAGAATTCTGCGGCGCAGAAGATGTTGGAAGTTTTATTGAAACTGTGAGATGTTTTGATATACATAGCCGGATTTTGATGTAGACATTTTGTCTCTTTGAAAACATATTTCTGGAGTGTGGGCGTGTGGAACTGACATATCATTATATATCCAGTAGCTACTATAAGTTATACTTGGGCAAGTTCCTCAAGACATGCCTTTCCTTGATAACTTAATAGTGGATAAATAAACGTAGCCAACATGTTTTTTTAGAGTAAAATGCATGAACTGCCATTGAACTTGTCAGGCTGTTTCAGTTTGGCCATCGTACTCAAGAAAGTGCAACTTGTGGCCGTTAAGCTTGATCCTTTGTGTCGATATGGTCATTACTTTCATAACTCTATGTATTTTGATGACATGACGTACGTATAACCGTGACTCATCATCCCTAGTGGAATTTAACTCATCTAGCGTGGAATTTCGTAACACGTGCACTCTCAAATTTTTTTTTTGGTATTTGTGTCACACTTTTCCTTCTACTGTTTCTATTTCTCTGTCGGAGGGTCACATCAAGACAATTTCTGGCCGTGTGGGCACTCTATTAAGATGTTTGAAAATTTTGGATTGTGAGCATGTCTTGTCTCATTTAGAAACTAAACCTCACTTCTTCGTCATCTAAATCTAGTAACCGAATTTCATCTTCTTCAAAGTCCTCTACAGTTCCGATCACTTCCTTCCCCTTCACATTATCAATATCCACTACTAGATATGTTCATGCTAATATGCTACTATTCTCTTTTCAGTCATGACGAGGAAGCAGGCACAAGTAAACAACAACTGGGATTTACCATAATCTGAAGGAGGTCCTTCTTGCCAACGGGTTAAACTCAGTGGTTGAAGGATCCATCCTCGCTTCTACTTCAATCAATTCTGCTCGATTGTATTCTGTCATTGCTCGCCACTTGCAGCACCGCTGCCTGATCGTGGCCCATTCCAAATGAAAAGAGGCGCAATAGATGAAAAACATTTCTTTAAAAAGATGAAAGGGGCGCATATCTTAACTAATAAATTAAATTGTAAAGGAAAGAAGTTCATATGTGTTGGTGCTCTGCGACGAGTTGAATTTCATGCGAGTCACGGTAGAGATGGCAGAGACGTCTGTGTGAATAAAGTGCAGATAGCTCTTTGTGATGTTTGGGACTTGGGATTAGCTCGGTCGCACTGGTTTTTTTTTTTGGCCGGAAAGCCATCCGGCATGCTTTATTCATTCGATGACACAGTTACATCATTCATAAGAGTAGGTAGAATATGGCTAGGAGGTTCATCAACCCAAATACAAGTAAATTTAGAAGAAAACACTACTCTAGTTAACTCGCGAGCTACCTGATTGGCTTTCCTACCCATTGGGAGCATGGCTTCTGCCTCATATACCATAAGGAATAGGGTTTCTCATGTGGCCCAAGTAGGCATGGTTCCGAGGAATAGGTTGGATTATTCGATTGGTTTTTTTTTTTGAGTGTCATAATGGCCGCACTGCTGGGAACTCTAACAATAAGGAGACCAGTTTGTTGTGCCTATTACTCTTAAAACGAGTCTTGAAATTAGAGAATAAGTGAAAGTTAATAAAATATAACGATAACCAAAAGATAGTAACAAATAAAATTGAACATGATAATTGGATGTGGTACTAAAATAAAATGTTGGAGTTTATGATTGAATGTCTTATTTCCGCAAGTTCAGTTAACATTGGATCAATTCAGAAAAATATGACACTATAGATAGCGCATTAATTAAATTCACACCGCTTCTCCCGCACAACTAACGCAGTCGACGGTTGGCAGCTCTTTCGCGTTGTTGGGTACGTGGCCACTGCAGAGACCAGCTATGGAAGCGAACTTGCAATATCAAACATTCGCTGACTTCGATTAAAAGGATCGAGTGGCCAGATATGCTGCGGAGATCAGGGACCTCAATCTCCTCGTGCAGTGTTTATATCGAGCATTATGAACCGTGTTGAATAGTACTATGAATCTGAACGCACAAGTGCGAGCGGCTACTTGGAGGTGCAGAATCCTTGGTCGTCTGGTTCGTCTCCTTGGTTTCGGGGCTTAAAAACAAAGGCATGTCCCCCCTGTTCCACGCAGGGATCGAGGCCACTGCGAATTTGGTTACTTATTCTTCATACTCCGTTTCCTTTTTGCTGTATTCATGCTCTCAAGTCACCGTACACCTGCGTACCCATGTGAGGGCGGCTTTTATACAATATCTTCGGAACAGTTTTACTGATCCTGGAAGGAAAACTTCCTGTTGCTCAGTAAGCTGATGTGTTATTTTTTTTTCTTCTTTTACGACATGTAATTTAACAGTGTTGCAGATCCCTGTGAGCATGCAAGCGTGGTGATTGGAAGTATTTGGATCCGTATTAATCTTTTAATTTGGAGTTGGTTCAATATATAATATCAAATTAAATATTGAGTTAAATTTTAGAGCAACGAATCCGTCTCTTCCGAACAGAGGTAAATGTGTACTAAGAAACGCATAGCTTAATCGAAGGTCAGCTCTGAATGTTTGGAGGTAAAACAATACTAACAAGCGTGAAATGCATGTCAAAGGGCCACATGGAGCGCATCTGATGACTGATTGACTTCATGCGTAATGCAAGAAGGACGGTGACCATACTAGTAGCTTGTTAAGCCAGCCATACACCATGAAACGCACACGCACACGCATTGCTTTCCACTACATTTTGTAATAATTTTCCTTTGGAGAATGGTCTTACATGCTCTTTGCTTCGAAACTCAAGTACTCTACCGGCTGCATGCATGCTACACGCTGCTGACCTCAAATGCCATTCAGTTCTGTGTCCTATATAAAGGTTCTCGTCTCTCCAGACGAGTACACACATTCAAAACTCACCTGGATCCTGCTCTTCCTTGATTTCTCTAATATCTCAATAAAGCGGAGCGAGCGGCACAAATCAGATCGACGCATCATGAGAAACTTCACTGTATTTCTCATGATAGCACTCGCCATCGTCGTTGTGGCACCGGCGGTCACTGGGCTCCCGGCCAGGAGAAGCCGATTCCTCGCCAACTCCGTGCCCATGTACGCCTGCTCCAAGAAATCGGTCGCTGCCTGCCTTGCGCCGGGGAGCCCCGGACCGGCGTGCTGCGATGGCCGGTGCGTGGATACCGTCGCCAGTGCTGAACACTGCGGCGGCTGCAACAAGGTGTGCAAGCATGGTCGCGTGTGCTGCGGTGGGCGCTGCGTCGATCTGTCCTCGGACAAGGACAATTGCGGCAGATGCTCGAATCAGTGCAACAAGAAGTGTTCCTATGGTTTCTGTGACTACGCTTAGCAATGAAAATTGAAGTGTGAGAGCTCTTTGAAGATCCTGTAAGTTTGCTGGATGTATTTATATGCATATACAGACATTCTTGATCCATGTCACCACAAAGAGATTTGATTAGAATTCAGAGGTACACTAATTAACTAAGGTGTTGTGTTTCTGAGAGAGGTTCTGCCGGAAAATTTTGGATTTATTTAGTTCGTCGTAAAGACTGATTTGGATCCACACAAACTGGTTCAATCTTGTTGTAAGATGTCATTTGGAGCTGTTACGATCGTGCTACGAGATCATTTGTAGTATCCATGAATACATTAATTGTTGTTATTTCTACTTTTACCCTAGATCAGTGCTGTTGTGATTTTGTACTGTTACATTCATGATTATCATTTTCCCTATGGTTTCTTGTTGGCCAACTTACATATATGTCGTGCTGGGATTAGTACTCTGATAAGGTATAATCCACAGCAAGCCATGTATATCATGAATCCCTGGAGAGAAAAAAAAAAAGGGAGATAATTTGCTTTCCACATCCATGTCTTCCAAGTAAACTGAATTTTTCCTGCACTGATAGGTATATGCATGGAGGAACTAACAATGGTCCATGAAGTTTTCTACAGATTATGCAGCAGAATGGGGAGCGGTGTATGTGATTTTCCCTCATCAGGACCCAGCTTCTAAAACATCTTGAAAATCAAACAAATATCTCTAGAACACATCCTTATAATTTAGATGTGATGCGTGCCTAAAGAATGGTCAATTAAGTTCACAGGTCATGCTTTCTTCCTATGGCTGGCTTGGAGAAGTTATCTCCGATTTAAGCATCGAACTCTCTTTCAGCTCTAGTCAGCAATCATATAACCATGGCCTGCTGTGGTTGAATGGAAAAAAAATATAATCTGAACTGGTTCTTTGGTAAATTCAGGAACACCTTGGGCAAATATATCCAGAAGTTTTTGAAAATTTAACATAAAAAGAACGTCAACTAACAAAAGCATGCAACGTTTAAGGGCGAAACTCAACTCCCTACTTTCTTTTGTTAGACTTCTCCCTTTTAAACCAGCGGCGCCATTATTATTGATTTTGGCAACCAAATTTCAAATCACCAACTGTTGAATGAAAATCTATTACATATATATTAATATAAATATGCTATGAAACATTAATATAAAGTTTTATTATAATGTAGTAGTCATATAAGCACCACGAAGACCAGAACTGCAAATAAAAAATATCAAGGGAGCTAGTTACAAAGAAAAGTAAAAAAATCACTATTTGTTTACTATTCATGTCGTTACTTTCCAGTTCTATTATTTCAACTCTTACTGCCAATTCTACATATGTAGTTGTTTGTTTAGTTTTCTGAAATTTCTTGGTTTTTATGCTTTCTTCGATCGGTTAGCAGTACTTTTCCAAAAATGATATTATTGTGTTCAACCGAACTCAGCACTGCCGCTTGGCCAAATGTAACGTCCCATTTGATGAAATTAATGTGGTGACTGAAAGACCGGAAGGTCAAGTCAGGAACTAGGAAGAAAAGTTTGCAGGAGATGAAGTAAATTGTTAGAAAATCATTCTGTTTGTCTAGGAGGTGCTTTTAATTTGTTCGTCATTTGCTATATACAGATTTCTTAGAGGGTAAAAAAATGTGAATAATGGACACAAACTACCATGACTAATATTTGACTATCGTAGTTCTACTAGTTATTTGAATAAGTTTTTCTGCTAAGCCACAACACCTGAGTCCATCTTGCAAATACTACGGGCTCTACCACAACAAACCATTAGCCAAACCTAGTCTCTAACCAAGTTCGCATTGTATTACAGCAAGTTTTCTCAGTTACATTGCATCCCCAATTCCACTGCTTGTGTACAGTCAAGCTTCATGTCATCAGTAGGGTTAACTAGGAGAGCAACGAGGAGGAGGTTGTCCAGGGGTCTTAAACAAAACTGAAGATTTTACTATCTGTCTCTGTCAGTCTATCTTTTCCGTTGATTAGAAATGTTGTGCCTACTTAAATATTAATCTAGCTATTTGCTGATTACGATGTAAGTGTGTGGGTCGCAGCTCGCAGTACATGACGACCGTATGATTTTGAATGGAAACGCTGCTGATACCATTAACTTGCTTTGTTATCTCTATGATATCTATGCTATATGAATGTGTTTTCATTAGAGGGCATATGATCTTTTATAATTTTCTACAAACAACAAAAATATAAACGTATTTTAGCTCCGAAACATATTTATATTTTTAGCTCCGAAACATATTTATATTTTTATCACAGATTTACAAATAAAAATCATCATAAGAGAATTATGAAAAATTCAATTATGAGGGCCATGCAACAATTATCTTATATTACACACATGAAAAAACCTAAATAATCCTCCTTATATTATAACAGCATGATGGGTAATTTGGAAATTGGTATGAAGGGTATTTTTCTATTTTTATTGATATGCATTTAGCTATTTTTTTGGCTCATAATTGCATGGTGGATAATTTAGAAATAGATTCGAAGGGTGTTTTTGGCTATTTTTTCTTATTCCAAAATTAGCTATTTTTTGGCTCACAATGGCATGATGGGTGATTTATAAATAGGTGTGAAGGATATTTTTTGCTATTTTTTCTTATTTCGAATTTACTATTTTTTATTCATAATGACTATGGTGGATAATTTTCTCTTCTTATTTTTCTAATTAACGTGGGAATTTTGAGGCCTTCAGAGTGTGGTTCTATTTCTTTGTTGAGCAGTTTTATAGCCCAAAATAATAGCCATTAGTTCTCCAAAATTAATGGCCATTAGTTTGAGGGCAAATTAGTAATTTGATTATTTATTTATTGTTTAATAATCATGAACTAAATAATTCAACTCTAACCGGCTAACCCTATAAACTATAATAATGAACTAGATTGATGAACAACATGAATTAATCAAATTACAAAATTAATTTTCTTTATAAAAACAAAATTACTATTACAAGTCCATCACACTTTATGTTTTCCGAAATTACCCTTACTAATGGTCATTAGTAGTAGATTTCTGAAATTAAATCTAGACCGTCGGATCAAAATAATGGCCATTAGTTTTTCAAAACTAGTGGCCATTATTTTGGACCGTAAAACTCCTCTTTCTTTGTTAATTATATTATATATATAATAGATTGTTGCGTAGTCCTTGACCGCTTTGCATTTGCTAATGACAACAATAATTATGGGTGGGGAACTTCCAGTACTATGAATCATGCTCACGTTCTTGTAACTTCTTTCGTTCATCTCCTTGCACGTATGGTAGAAGGTTCCCCCCCCACCCACCCCCCCACCCATTATATTGTTTTGAAGTCTCAGGTCATGTGAGGGCAGCCATAATTTCATCAGGAGATTGCGCCCGGCTGCAGTGAGCCGCCATCTGTACTCTTGTTTTGAACTCCAAGTATCACCGAAAGTCAACTGCTAGACAGTTAAGTTGCTCTTCTCATCATCTCTTCTATATAAGCACCATTCATCCATCCCAGACATTCCCATGACATGTACACACAACTCTCACTGACTGAGCACAAGAACGCAAGAACCATCCTTGGAGATCGACAAGCTTAGCAACTTCATTGTAGCAGCGTTGGCAACTCGGCATGGCAAAGCTCATTATCTTCATGCTAGTCGTGACGGTTGTCGTAGCCACAACTACTGCCGTGGTGTCTGCTGCCAGCGGCACCATCCCAGAGTTGGGAGCCAGGAGGAGCCGCTTTCTGATTGCTAACAGCGCAGTCTATTCGGTTAAAAAAAAACAGCGCAGTCTATTGTTACAAAATTAACTAGGCGTAAGATAAACTTGATCGAACAACAAAGGAGCACAAAATGATCTACATAGTTCAAACGAAAAACGAACTAACAACAAACTAATTATTGGAAAAACCAGACCGACTAAAGCTAACGGAGTACACATTACAAGATAGATTGCTGGACGAGCCTTAATTCATGAGAAATTACTCACCTTAATAAAAAGGCATTGATCTACCATGATAACACGCGATGCGTGCGTGCGTGTGTGTTCGCCAGCAGCCTGTGTATTTTCATGCTTCACTCATGTTGGAAAGCATCCAACATCCCACCATATATTTTAGGTTACTTTCATCTAGATGAGCAAGGTGGTACAAAAAAACTCACCCAGCCATCTGCACACCACCGTGGCTTTCCAGCAGCAATGTATAGACTGCTCAGCAGCAATGTATAGGCGAAACGGTATTCCAGCCTTTGGTGCTCTAAGGACAGGCGGCCTTGAAAGATTTCGTTTTATCTCAGTAAACGCATGTTGCTGCTCTGCCCCCCAAGTAAATTCAGCTTCATTTTTTAGCCGAAGTATTTAAGTAAAAGCAGACGCTTTGCCAGCCACGTTAGATATAAATCGCCTAAGATAATTGATTTGTCCTAGTAATTTCTGCACATCTCTCTTACATTGCGGTGGCTTTAACTTCACAATTTTATCTATTTTGGTAGGGTCTATCTCAATGCCATGCTCACGAACAATGAAACCCAAGAATTTACCAGCGGATACACCAAAAGCACATTTAAACGGGTTCATTTTCAAACCATAACAGCGCATCCGTTCAAAAGCTAAGCGCAAATCAGCCAAACGCAAATCAGCCAAATGGTGTTCCATACCGTCAAATTTAACAACTATGTCATCGATGTACACCTCCAAAATAACTCCAATCAGATCATGCAAAATTAAATTCATAGCCCGCTGACATGTTGCTCCTGCATTTTTCAAACCAAAATGTCATGACAACCCATTCAAAAAGGCCAACAAACCCAGGGCACTGGAAAGCCGTTTTGGACGTATCCTCCTCGGCCATGAATATTTGGTTGTAACCAGCATTGCCATCCAGAAAACTAATTACTCAATGTCCGGAAGCTTCGTTAATTAGCATATCGGCTATGGGCATGGGACACTCGTCTTTAGGTGTGGCTCTGTTTAAGTGTCTAAAATCAATACACACCTGGAGTTTACCACTATCCTCTTTCTCTACTGGCACAATATTAGATACCCACTCAGCATATCGACATGGCCTAATAAATCCCGCATTTAGTAATCTACTAATCTCCTCTTTAACACGATCATAAATATTTGGATTAAATCGATGCAGCAGTTGTTTGTAAGGCATGAAACCATTTTTAATGGGCAGCCGATGCTCAACAAGTTCTCGGTTTAATACAGGCATTTCATGGTAATCCCAAGCAAAACAATCAGTATACTCACGCAAGAGGGCAATCATTTTATTTTTATACTCGACAGACATGTTTTTGTTTACAAAAGTCGGCCTCGGAATAGAGCCATCACCGATGTCCACCTCCTCCAAAGGATCGGCTGACGAGAATCCCTGCCCTAATTTATCTAAACTATCAAACTCCTCTATGGCTTCAACAATGTCATTTGTGTTTGAACGGTACTGCTCGACCCGCTGCCGAAGCCACTCCAAGTTTGCATTAGCACTGCTCATTTATTAATACAATTAGAATTTAACCTAACTGCAGGAGCCGGCTGTACAGAAAAAGGAATAAAACCTTCCCCAGTTATACTAAGAAAATCATAATCTGAAAGGTCCATCCCAGAGACACATTCAACTTTCTCATGCTGCCAATCTGCCTTTACATCAGCCAGAGCAATATAAGCCGACGTGTTTGCGTGAACTACCTCGATATCATTGCCAACCCACTGTATTAAACATTGATGCCACGTAGATGGAACACAACCATTAGCATGAATCCAATCTCGACCCAATAATAAGCTATAGTTACCTTCCACTTCTGCGACGAAGAAGGCCGTGGGTATGGTCTTGCTGCCAATGGTCAACTCCATAGAAATCACGCCTTTTGCCTCCATTGCCTTGCCTTCAATCCCATTGAGTGTAAGATTGGTTTTCACGAGCTTTCCTAATTTTTTAAAAAGAACATAAGGCATTAGATTAACAACAGCTCCACCATCTACTAACATCCTGGAAATCGGCCTTCCATCGATATGCCCCTTGACATATAATGGCTTGATGTGATGAACTGACTCCGGCAACTTCTCAAATGTTGCATCCTTCAGCCCAAGTGTAAGTTGAGCGATTTCTTCTTCAGGAGCCCGAAATTCACTAGGCAAGACAAACACCATGCAAATATCCATTGGCTGCGGCGGAGGCGATCCATCTTTTATCAGAGGAGATTCATCGCCGTCCAATAAATCCACCTCATCATCACTAGCGTGCACTGCTGATCCCTCTCCCTGTTCTTGGCGAGGAGGAAACGTTGGCCTGAGAGAATTGAAATTCTCATCGCGAAGCTTCTCAGCCTTCTCCTCCTTCTCTTTCTGAGCTTTGAGGCGCTGCAGCCTCCTCTTCTGAGTGCGGGTCACACCATCCGGGCACATTGTTTAGGAGGTCTTGATTTGGGAGCTGAAATTATTACCCCTTGATTTTTGGGATCACCACGCCTCCTTCTCAGTGCCTCATCTCCTGCTGCTCGGCTCTTCTCAACAGAATTGCTAGCAACACTAGCCGAATTATCGACTAACTCAGCCGTAATTTCTTTCTCAGGTTCGGCGGTTGTAGCGGCTGTTTCACTTGGTGGTTTAGCAACTGGTCGCCATTCCTTCCTTGTGCGTCCAACACCTGGTCTGTTAACAATTTCAGAAGCAACATGCTGCATTGTTGATCTAATTTCGTCCTGGCGCTGCACATCACCAACTGCAATATTTGATGACCTGAATCGAGCACGTGGTTGTCTCGGGAACAACAACACTTGCCTCCATCGGCCTAGCAATACTTTGTTGTTTTGCATCAGCGTGTGGCCTGCTACTGCTAGCTTGATTATTCCCAAACTGAATACTCTCAGGTGGACTAGTAAAAATGCACGTGCGCCACGCACGTGTCTAAATAATAACATCACTTGACAAGACCATGAGCATTACGATGTACTTAACTATATTCTCTTTGTATCATAAATGTCAAAATAATATCTAAGTTGCAATATATATTATTATGCAAAAACATAATGGGCACTACTAACACATGTACAATGCAATCACCAATTATCAATCTTGTGACCCCAGCCATGCATCATCATAATATCTTTTCATGATTACCACATGCCCTCGTTTGTGCTCCGTCATCATTGACTTGTCATGTTTGTAATATTATTCCAATTAAAACTGAAAAAAAGTGTATATATAAATATATATAGCCACATTTATTATATCCAAAGGATTAAAAACTTCATTAATTACATGAATACATTATTATCCTATGACCCCGATCGAATCATTTAAAAACAAAATGCCTTTGTTCATCAAGTTTGTCCATGTACTGAATTGGCCTGTTGGCAGAGATTGACTCTGGATCAGCACTGACTATCGTGAGAGCATACATGCACGAGAATCTTGGTAACTTGACACAAATAACAAATCACAAGGTTAATAAAAGTTGATTTCTTTTATTCCAACTTGATTCAACACAACACAAACCACAAGATACAGAATTCTGATAATTAACCGTGATCCAGCACTCGAGTATGTACAAAGAAAAAAAAAGATATGTTCTAAAGATTTGATGACTACCGCTCTCCATTACCAAATGATAAAGAATATGAGTACATAGTCCTACAAACAACATTTGACCAAAGCTACAGGCCCTTCCCTGAAATAACTTCTAAGAGCTCTACATGTTCTAAAAGCTTTTGGAGTGGGTCTTCCATTTCTCCAGCTTGACTTCTCCATGGAATAAATTTTATGAAAAATACAACATATTAATCTTAATCATATTGTTACCATTTTGGAAGACGGTTGTACTGAATAGTCAGCCATCATAAATATAGTAACTAAAAGCTCAAATAATTGTCCAAGGAAAATTTTAGTCACAGATTGCCATATTGATGTGCAGATTATGTTAATAAAAAGAGTTCAGTGACGATGCTGCCTGGTAATAAGTAGCATGGTACGGTTACAGTTTACGCTAAGAAGCAGAAAGATAATATCTAAGACCACGTGGCCAAAATATAAATGTCATCATATCATCACGATGACTCACCTTGCCATTGCTGAACTGTTGCTCCTCATAGAACTCACATGGCAAGTTAACCTTTAATGCACGACGGCTGCAAAAGGTTTCAGAAACTATAAGAAGGTATATCAACATGCTTTAATGGGTAATGACTGTAAGTCTGTAACTAAATTTGTCAGCATAATACTATGTTTCGTGACTCCACACTCATAATAATCTTCACTTATAGATACAATGCAATAAAATAACAACTCAATCAACAGATGTTGTCATACATAGTTTGCCTATCCAAGCTACAAAATGCAGATCTCACCATAGCAATGATGTCGCTATGGAATTTTAAATATTGTAGACACTATAGTGTACTCACCAGAGAAATATGTAATGAAGCACATGACCCCTTTTAAATGGCAGGAATATTTGCCCTGCTGCCATTGCCCATTTATGTAGATAGAATCAAATTTGATAATTATTTGGCTTTACAAACAACAATCAGAAACCACCCTTCTTAATCTTTTGGGGCAACAGGAAGGCACCTGAGAGTGAACTATCATAAAGCCATCTGCACAAACGAAACAAAGAAATGGTAAGCAAATGCAAGTCGCTAAAATAGTAATCTATACGCCATTGCAACATAAATGGGCAACATTTTATTTTGCGTACCGTAATACAAGAGCTCAGAAGAAAGACTTATATATGTAAAAACACGACCATTCAAGCTAAAAATCAGAGGATCCATAATAGGACTCTCATAGACTTGCCAGGAAATAGAAAATTTTGAATCGGCTTTTGCGCTAGGCTCAAACTTGAGGAATCAGAGTGATATAGAACAAGCTGTTAGTACAGGAATGCAAGTATCAGATACTTAATTTCAATTAGAACTTAAACAAAAGGAAATGAAAACTCTGCAGCAATCAGAACACTATTTCTGAGTCAACACCAATGGAAATAGTGTCATTCAGAAAATGCAGTAATCATTCAGAAAATGGATCTCTATGTGAATGATGGGACATGCAGCCCTTCGTCGCTTACTCACTAAACCTTTTATCTGAATCAGTCCTTCCCAAGCAGTTGGCATATCACCAAAGAAAATAAATAGTAGAGGAAATTCATCTATAGAGGTCAGGAAAAATAGTTACAGATCAGGGAGAAGGAAGGGGCTTTTCTGACCTGGAGTTTATTTAGTTAGTAGAGGTAGAGCACATGACACAGCAAGGACCCTTTCAGCTCTGGTCATCTTGAGGATCGTGGCAAGCAGGGAGACGACGGCAACAACACCTCGGATGCTGCCGGCCCTCCTCATCTAGAAGCCGTAACTTAGTAACATCGTCAAACGGTGGCAGGGCTAATAATAATATTGTTAGACGGGAAAACAAACATCAATGACATTGTCCAACCTGAACCCAACTATTTATGTCGAGCAGTAGTTTATATCATTCAGTAGTATGGCTTCATGTTTATTACATTCATATATGGTATCCATGGCACAACAGAAATAACATATTCAGTACAAAATAAACTGATAATTGATAGATAATAAAAAAAATTACATGCATGGTAAATAATGTTAATTTATTATTAGTCCATCTGCAAAGGGTTTCGGTGCATACCTCCAAGTTAACTGAAAAGCAATGTTACTATATAGCTGGTCACTCATAGCTGGTTGAACAGGTCGAGCTGATTAAGGTAGTCCCTACTTGTTGCTACCTCCCTGCACAAAGGCAATGAAAATCATCTGGATGGATGAAATTTCGATCTTAGGGTGTATATTACATATAAAAGAAATTCAGTCACATTTTATCCATCACATTTTAGTGTATATAACCAGAACCTGGCACTCTGGCAGTATCCATAGATCCTTGGCATTGGTCAAGCAGATTGGGCATGCCTGCATGGACATAAAGCATTTGATGCGAGAGTGAGCCAAAAAATTAAAAATCTTACAAGCTTTCTGTTTTCTTCTTACCTGATCCTCTCTTGGCATGGAAGACTGACCACTGACGTCGCTGGCTTCCCTCCTCAACAACGGCTGCCTCGACGCAGCCGGCAGAGGTGATGGTGCTGGCACGACTCTCTTAGCCTTCCGTGGATCGACTCTGTTCATGTTCAGTCAACAGCAAGAAATAAAATATGCACTAAATAGTGATCCATTACCTCAAAGTATGTGCTGAATCATATACAAGGAGTCTCTTGCCAAATTACAATTTTTTGAAGTGCATGCCAGCTACAATATTCTGAGGAAGAAAAAGAAAGGTAAATAAATCTGCATAATCTACTTCCAAAAATGAAACCTGCACCACAAATAATGATCAATTACCTCCAAATATGTGCTGGGTCATATATATTTATTTGCTTCCTCATGTTTTGGAGAATTCTGGGATTAAAATACTAATTATTTTGGAAACCTTAAATTAAAAAGAGCATCCACCTAGTCCCTTTGTCCAGAAAGTCCCATGAACTAATGTCGAAAAAATTAAAATGAAGGAAAACCAATTTAGAGGAAATGAGACAAATCTTTACGCACTTCCAGCTTTAAGGTTTCAGCAATATTCTCTATATGTGCTGCTTCTATTCCAGAATGATCACCTGTTTTGAATAGAGCAGGTAAATGAAAAGGGGAAAAGAATATTGTCATCTCTCGAATAGATGACATCACTGAGCACTAATCTGTCCTTCTCTACTCCTCTTTATTTTCGTTGTGACTCCACCGTGCGTCGCAGCCAAAAAATTTTTGGTGCCGACAGGTGGGTCCACATCCTACGTACGCGACGCCCCTCACCTCGTTTGAAAAAAAAAAAGGTAAAAACGCAGCGCTCTCGGTGGCCTCGCTCCGCCCGCCGCCGCCACCGCCGTCGCTCGATCCCCGCAGTCGACCCCGTCGCGATCCTGTCTACCGGCCTCTCCTCCTTCCTCTTCCCCCTTCCCCGACGTCCAGCCCGTCGTAGCGTGCACCTCCGTTCCCTCCTTCCAGCCGCCGTTACAGATGCCACGCCTCCAGCATCTCGCCGGCTGCGGGCGGCTCCTGCTCCGCCCTTGCGGCGCCAAGATGGGAGTGGCCGGCGTGGTGGGGGACTCGTCCATGGACGCGCTGGCCAAAATGATCCACGACAGGTGGGGCCGACTGATCTCGCACGCCCGCGTCCCTTCCCCTCCCCTCCTCTCTCGCACGCTGGAGCCAGAGCCGGAGAGGAAGGCGGAGGCCCCCGTGCGGCCGCTGCCTCCGGAGGACCGCGATGACGCGATTGATGTGCATGCGGCGGGGAAGGGTGGCCTCCAGGAGTGGGAGGAGGAAGAGGATGATGACTTCTTGGTGCGGCAGATCGACGTGTACTTCAGCCCCAAGGCCTCCGACGACGACGGCAAGGTAATGGCCCGCAGAAAATCCCCTCCCTGTTCTTTGTTCTGCAATTTGTGGGTTCTGGCGTCTTCCAATCGCCATCATCGCTCTGCTTTGGGAGCGATCTGTGGAGTTGGTTTGGGAGCCATAATTGATTCCGGCGGCCTATTGAAATTGGTCGGTGCATGGGAATGGAATTTACCGGAGTCTTTCTGTGATCTTTTAGTTTCATTGAGTAGGGAGGGACGACTATTGTGATTGACCTGGCTTTCAGTGCTGAAGGCACATGATACAACTATAAATGATGTCATACATGTTTACTTTGTTCAAATCTTGTCTCATAACTTAAATGGATTCCTGCACACTAGGTCGTGTTTCTCAAACTGTAAGAAACTTTAGAATGAGTGCGCCATACTATGTCACAGTTTCAATTGGTTGTGTTTTGGGAAAATTTCTTAGTTTCTCGATATTATGTTGGTCTGTTCTTGTGTCCTGCTGTACATAGTATTGACTCGGTTTGTGTTATTATCTATATCACAGCTGTATCTTCTGCAATATCCCTTGAAGCCATGTTGGCGCCCATATGAGTTAGATGAGATATGCTAAGAGGTACATCACCTACTGCATATTATATCTGTCTCTGTGACGAATTTCTGTTAATAAACATGTATGTTTATTTTACTTGGCTAAAGGAGATATGATTGTATCAGGTCCACTTTAAGCCATTAAGTTCAAAAGTGGAAATAGATCTGAATGTGGATACACAGAGTGAAAATTATGACCAAGACGTCTCTGCACCATTGAGGCTAACAAAACAGGTGAGTTTTCTTATATTCCACATGAACTAAACTCTTTAAATAAAATGAGCTTCAGTTCCGTGTGAGATATAATTATGTGCAATACCTTTATGGTTAACGTTTGGGCACTTGCATGATTGTTTCTTTTATTGGCACACCTTAGATTTTTTCCCCCATTTGTGTGACAGTTGCTTCTGCTGCTGCACATTTAGATTTGTCATTATTAAGTAGTTGATGTTATATCCTATCATTTGTTACAATTTTGCTCCTTCATTTGTAACCTGCTCTTTTTTTTTCATTTTTTTATAACATGTTCGATTCTGCCTTTTATTGTTCCGTAATCTGATGTTGGTAGGATGCAAAGTATGCCACAGTTGAGATTAGGTTGTGGCGTAGAATTAAAATATAATTTCTCTGGCATCAACTTATTTACGTGTAAATGATCCATTAGCATAATAGGAAATTATAAGTTCATAATAAAATGACTGTTGTGTACTTTGTCAGGTTCAATCATTGCCTTGATAATTCCTTCTTATGTTTCAGCACTTCGGGAGTTCTCTAAATTATTATTGCAAATTTGCAATCGTGTTGTACGTGATGCCCTTGCTTATGCCTCCTGTTTAAAACCTTGTACATGTGATTAAACAAAAGTCTGCTTATTGCTTATGCCTCCTGTTTAAAACTTTGTAGATGTGATTAAACAGCCAGCTTCCGAGTTACTTTTGCTTGATATACCCTGCAGTCTGAACTGGATGCAGATATATATCAAAACCTGGACCAACTAAGCATTACTGTGAATTTTGTTTCTTTTATGATAATCTCTTTTAACAAATTTATGTTTTGTTTATAAGGTGCAAGCGATGTCCTATCTAGGTTACATAAACCTTATATTATGGAAATTAATTTATGAATTATGAGAGTGACATCAAGGGTCTGTTTGAAAAGGGGTTATTGGGGTCTAAATCTGTAGGGGGCGTTGTTTTAAGTTAAAATCCACAAAACTCCTTAGAGTAATCCTTGAAATCCCAATGGGCGATCTGTACCTCTAATTTCCATGTGTTGTGTCACAACTAAGGGAATGAGGGCATATATAGTGTTGACAGGCAGAAAATGAACTGAAGCTAGATCCTAAAATAAAATTTTCTTGCAGAATAAATTGCTTATATTGGCACTCTTTTAGTATTATATCTGCTATCTAGCCTTGCTGTCATGAATTTTAATCTTTGTCTGTAGCATTGCACACATGTGTTTTCTTTAGTATCTCTTTGTTGCGATGTCCTTCCCACCCTTTGCTGCCGTGTGGCACCATCATCCTCAAGCCATCGAGGCATCGACGGCTAAAGGAGATATGATTGTATCAGGTCCACTTTAAGCCATTAAGTTCAAAAGTGGAAATAGATCTGAATGTGGATACACAGAGTGAAAATTATGACCAAGACGTCTCTGCACCATTGAGGCTAACAAAACAGGTGAGTTTTCTTATATTCCACATGAACTAAACTCTTTAAATAAAATGAGCTTCAGTTCCGTGTGAGATATAATTATGTGCAATACCTTTATGGTTAACGTTTGGGCACTTGCATGATTGTTTCTTTTATTGGCACACCTTAGATTTTTTCCCCCATTTGTGTGACAGTTGCTTCTGCTGCTGCACATTTAGATTTGTCATTATTAAGTAGTTGATGTTATATCCTGTCATTTGTTACAATTTTGCTCCTTCATTTGTAACCTGCTCTTTTTTTTTCATTTTTTTATAACATGTTCGATTCTGCCTTTTATTGTTCCATAATCTGATGTTGGTAGGATGCAAAGTATGCCACAGTTGAGATTAGGTTGTGGCGTAGAATTAAAATATAATTTCTCTGGCATCAACTTATTTACGTGTAAATGATCCATTAGCATAATAGGAAATTATAAGTTCATAATAAAATGACTGTTGTGTACTTTGTCAGGTTCAATCATTGCCTTGATAATTCCTTCTTATGTTTCAGCACTTCGGGAGTTCTCTAAATTATTATTGCAAATTTGCAATCGTGTTGTACGTGATGCCCTTGCTTATGCCTCCTGTTTAAAACCTTGTACATGTGATTAAACAAAAGTCTGCTTATTGCTTATGCCTCCTGTTTAAAACTTTGTAGATGTGATTAAACAGCCAGCTTCCGAGTTACTTTTGCTTGATATACCCTGCAGTCTGAACTGGATGCAGATATATATCAAAACCTGGACCAACTAAGCATTACTGTGAATTTTGTTTCTTTTATGATAATCTCTTTTAACAAATTTATGTTTTGTTTATAAGGTGCAAGCGATGTCCTATCTAGGTTACATAAACCTTATATTATGGAAATTAATTTATGAATTATGAGAGTGACATCAAGGGTCTGTTTGAAAAGGGGTTATTGAGGTCTAAATCTGTAGGGGGCGTTGTTTTAAGTTAAAATCCACAAAACTCCTTAGAGTAATCCTTGAAATCCCAATGGGCGATCTGTACCTCTAATTTCCATGTGTTGTGTCACAACTAAGGGAATGAGGGCATATATAGTGTTGACAGGCAGAAAATGAACTGAAGCTAGATCCTAAAATAAAATTTTCTTGCAGAATAAATTGCTTATATTGGCACTCTTTTAGTATTATATCTGCTATCTAGCCTTGCTGTCATGAATTTTAATCTTTGTCTGTAGCATTGCACACATGTGTTTTCTTTAGTATCTCTTTGTTGCGATGTCCTTCCCACCCTTTGCTGCCGTGTGGCACCATCATCCTCAAGCCATTGAGGCATCGACGGCCATATCAGACACCCAATTAAAACTGCCTCATATTTCATTGTTACTACTATGTCAACAGGCCCAACAAGCGCCCAACAGAGTGTATGATGCTTAATATGACCCAATGTAATGGATTTCTTGATTTGTTTTTATGCAGACAGACACCTCTATTGAATTATTTTGCCAGATTTCTTCCTTCAACCCATACAGCTGCTACTTTTGATCCATTTGATGGTCCAAATGAAGTGTTATAGTAGTCATCAATGTTAAACTGTACAATTAAATTAGCTAAGATTCATTACATTTTGTCCCGATCAGTCCGTGGCAACGCACGGGCACTTTTGCTAGTTACTCCTTATGGAAGATAAGGGGAAAAGAATCTTGTTCTTGCTACAACTGCCCCCTTATTTTGTAAAGTACATAACGTGACTACTACAAACTGCCATTACCAAGAATCAGAGTACAATCATAAAAGTGTCAAAGAACAATGGCATCAGAAAAGTGCAATAAGTAGAAATTCAGAGTTTTTCTCACAAACGTCAGTAGAAAACATGCGTCAATGCCGACTTCATCATCATCGCCGGGGTGGCCGGAGCGGCAGCGAGGAGCAATCTCGCGAGGACGGCGACAAGAGAGGGCAGTCGCCGGGCACTTCGGCGGTGACGACCCACGGCCAGAGCACACGGCTCGGGGAGGACTGCGACAGCGGCGTGGGCTCTGTGGTCGTCAGCCATGGCGGAGGCGGCTAGGGTTTGGGTGAAGGCTGCGGGGAGGGAAGGGATAATGCGAGGAGTGAGCTCAGCCTCGCAGGCGGATGTGCTGGCGGGCGAACTCGCCTCTGCCCCCCGGCTCGATCTGGAGCGCCTCCTTCTGCGAGGAAAGAAATCAATCGCGCCATTAAATGAAAGAAAATCAATCAGCTTGATTCAAGGCGCCGGCAGATGGTTGACTGCAGGAGGGAGGGGAGGGGAGGGGAGGCACCGGTCAAGATGACGAGGAACCGCAGCGGCGAGCGAAATCACCACGACGTCGCCGCCGTCGCAATGCTCCTTCTCGCTCTGGCGTCGCCTCCCCGAATCCCTCCAGTGCCGCATCAAATTCACGAGAGGCAGAGATCTGCATGAGGAAAGTTGAGAGGAATTCCCGGGTGTGTACGCGGCGGGCAGGTACGCATTCGTCGGGGTGAGAAAAGAATTTTTTTAGAGCGTCACGGTAACGCAACACTTCCAAAAAAATTAATGTTACCGCGAGGAGAGAGAGGAGGGGAGCGTTACATGGGGTGGGTGGAACCATTCAGTGCGTTAGATTCTGGGGCCACTATATGGCAGGACGGTTCGGATAACAGGGTATAAAAATAACTAAGTAAAATTGATTTTTCTCACAACTGGTTCTTTAAAGGTTGAGATAAGGTACAGGAACACTACCAATATTAATAGTTGATCTTTTCCTGTTTTCTTTTTGCCCTTACGCCATGTGAACTGAATGACTCTGCTGTCCATCATGGCCTCCTTTTCCCCATGAAAGCCGATCAAACATAGTAGGTTTTGTAAAATTTGTTGCCCACTCAGGTGCTGTCCACTCCGGATAAAAATAATCAACAGGAGCTGGAAACTGTGGCATCCACGTAGGATACGGACAAGGAGCAGCTGGATACATAGGCCACGGCCCTGCCATTGGAGGGCCAAACCATGGTGCTAGAGCAGGATATGGCGCTAAATTCGACCCTATAGGGACAGGTGCATATACTGCAGGAGATGGAACATTTGTCTTACCATTCCGATCCCTTGGCTTGACCAGCAGCACACGAGGTGGTTCATTGTTGGATGAACGGGCCTGCTCTTCTCGAGCGGCCTTTTCCTCGTATTTGGCCAGAAGCATGTCGAATGTTGGTGGCGGCCTTCTTGCTCGCTTAGCAAAACGACTTTCCTTCTTCTTCTCATTAGTTCCCCCCTCATCTGACCGAGCATTCTTGGGTTTGAACGTCCTTGGCCTTTTGTCACCAGCTGATGAGGAAGACACCTTACTGAATTGAGATGTCTGCTCGGCACTTAAATCATCAGCAATGACAACTTGCTTTCCCGCAGTTTTCTCAGCTTGATCTTGCCGAACCAACACTTTAATTTGCGATCGCTCAAATCAACCATGTTAACTGGGAATGGATCACTATCCAACTTCATGGCCCGTGGGTCTGCGAGCTTTAGCCGACCTTCATTAATGGCCATTTGCACCTGTCGACGGAACACATTACAACCGTTAGTTGCATGCGAAAAAGAATGGTGCCACTTACGGTAAGCACGTTTTCTCAGCTCATCCGCAGAAGGAATAACATGTCCATGTGGCAATCTAATTTGTTTTTCATGCAACAACAAATCAAAAATCTTTTCACATTTAGTAACATCAAAAGTAAATTTCATATCTTCTTGTCGGCCCTTTTTGTAAGATGGTTTCAAAGCAGAACACACAAATGGCCTTTTGGAAGTCCAGGACCATTCTGCCACACATACATAGTGTCCTGAACTCGGCTCTCATGAGCCAGAGCCTTTTGGAGCACCTGATTGACACCCGTGAAATCTTGCCCATTTAAGCTATCTCTAATATGAGAAGATAAACCTGTAAATGCAAGTTCAGCAAGATCCTTCTCAGAAAGCGTTAAACTGAAACATCTATTTTTTGTGTCCCTGAATCTCCTAATATAATCAGACACAGACTCACTACTTCTTTGCTTAACAGATGCTAAATGAGAGAGACGCGGTTCTTTTCTCTAGTATAGAAATACTCATGAAATTTTTGCTCTATCTGAGGCCAAAAATAAATTGAGCTCGGTGGGAGAGATGTGAACCAAGTAAATGCAGTACTGGATAAAGACAAAGGAAATAATCGTAATTTAAGCACATCATCATTCCCGGCACCACTAATCCCACACTGTGCTAAAAACTGGCCCACATGCTCGTAAGTAGTTCTACTATCCTCTCCACTGAATTTTACAAATTCAGGCATTCTAAATCCATGAGGAAACGGCATCAAGTCATAGAAACTAGGATGTGTAGCGCGCTCCGCCGCGCCTATTAAGCACATAGTTTTTTCCTATTGTGTTGTACTGTTTTTTTTTTTTTTTTGAGGGGATGTACTGTTGTTGAAGTTAATTACTTAAAAGGAGGCTTTATTACCTGGAAGAGTCATACATTCCAATTTTAGTTTGCAGGCCCAAATACGTTGGTCTATTTGTTTTCCATTCACGTTGTCGTAGCGAGCTTGGCTCGGGCGGCTACCTGCTCCGTCTTGCAGGCAAGCAACCCGGGTTCGAGCTCCCATCCACGCACCAAGGCACGGTCGATTTTCTGGCTTCCCTCGCTGCTGGGCTGTGGCTCTTGGGCCCGGCCCAGTAGGGTTCGGTGGGCTGTGATTCTTCTTCTTAATGAAATTTCAAGGGGACGTCGGACCCTTGAACTCATTTTTTTTTCCATTCACGTTGGAGCAAACGTTGTTCCAGAAAAAAAAACAGAAGGTACGAAGCCATGTGTGCTTCTCCAAGGCCCCTCGAGCAACGTGTCTTCTGTTCACCACGTTGCATCAGTTTTATCCCCACGTCGCACCGTTCTTATCCATGTGGAGCGTTCTCTCTCTCTCTCTCACCGAAAAGCAAAAGCAGCCAAAGTCTGAAGTCTTCTTCCTTGCTCGCTCGCTCCTCTGCTCCAGCGCAGTCGCGAGTCGCGACCACTGCTTGGCCCATGGGAGCACAAGGCCGCCATGAGGCTCTATCCTGCCTGTCTGCCTCATCCCCTCACTCTTCTGCTCCGGTGCAATAAGCATGTGGTTGCGTCGCCGCTCGAGGGCGCCAGCCATGGAGGCCAACCCAAGCTTGATCCGGGCGAGTCCAATTTCATCGCGTGCCCCCAAATCAAAGTAGGAAACTGGACTGCACATGCTCTATTTTTTCATTCATCGATCCAATTTGCATCTGCAATCGATGTCCATCCTCTTCTTCCCTTTTCCCCATCTGGACGCCGGTCGTCCTCTCCTCTGCATCAACGGAGAGGGCACAGCCATAAGCCACCATGCCCAGCCAGCAGTCGATCTCCACCCGGCGACGCGGCCCACCGTGCGCTACTTCCTCGGCGTCCTCGAGCTGGGGAACCTCCTGGCCTCAAAATCAGGCCCGGGCACGGGTCGGTGCTGCGTCTATGGCGGCCGCGGCCCATGTTCTGGAGCCCTCGTCGCGGCCCGTCGGCGGGAACTGACGTACGGAAAGCGGCGTGGTGGGTGCGGGAGGTGTCCACGCCAGCTTTGATGACGCGTCGCGATGCAAAAGAGGCCACGTCGGGCAAAATGCTGTCGAGGGGCCTTAGGCTCTGTGCTATCAGAGTATAGTTATGTACTTTTAGCACAGCAGCTACTTGTTCACGCACACCGCTAGCACTCGACTCGGCTTGAGGCCGAAGAGGGACACTAGCAGGTTGTGGCCTAAACTGAGAACTCGAACCGCCTAGCATGTTTGTTGTGGCAGCACCAGCCCAGGCATCGGATATTGGACCTATATGAGCGCTTGATACTTGCGGGCGGATCGGCGGTTGGCTGTATGCCATGGTGGTGTAATATGGCTGTTGGAAATTTGGGGGTGTGGCGAAGGATCGGCCAAGACCTGTTGTCGATGTACCAACACCTACTGACCCAGTTACAAAAGGCGTATTGCTAGCCAAACCAAGATAATTCCGACCATCTACAAAATTATTGTGCATAACATTGTTGATCGGTGTATGAAATGCTCCAGCAATACTAAATTCATTCGGCATGACACCTGCGCCAGCCAACGCACTGGACGACAAGGCGTCGGCGCTTGGGTTTGGCAGAACCGGAGCAATTGGGATGCCCTCTGAATTCGTACCATGGCTGGTCGCTGTGCCGAGATTCATGTTTTTTAGACGAGCATCTATAATTTCTTCTAACATAGCAGGTACTTTATTGGCAACAGATGCTCCAACTGACGTGTCTATCATGTGTGCATAATCTTCAGGAGACATAGGAATTTTAGGTCCTGAGTCCTTTACCTCAGAAGCGGATGGCACAGCTGATGCAGGGAGTTTCTTAACCACGCCTTGACGCGTCTTCATCCAACTAGACAGCGCTAGCTGGCGATACTCCTCCATGCCCCGTTTGATCTCCTGACGTGCCCTCTGGTAGTTCCGTGAACTCCGGCTTGATGATATTGTCACCATCAATCTCGGACAACGACATCCTCAGGAACCAGAGACACAGACGTTGCCTTGGTCTGCAAGAAGAAGCAGCAAATCACAATCGGCCTTAGGGCCTGATGCGTAAGCAGCAAGAAAACAAAAAGAAAAGCAAGAATCCAGAAGCAATCGGCCTCAAGGCCTGATGTTACGTACTGGAACAAAAGCAAAAGCAAAATACGGGAACTCGGCTGTATGTGGCCGAAGCAACACCTCGTCCCCAGCGGAGTCGTCAAAATTGTGTTGGCGCGTGATTTCGGCCAACACAATGAAGAAGCTGCCACCGGACCGGCCGTCGACGCTTTCATGCTCGTCTATGAAGCGTTTCCGTTTTTCACAGGATCGAATCGGACGTGCTGATGAACAGACACAATAGTACATCACATAAAAAGCACAAATTTTATATCTGTAAGTTATTACAAGTCTTAAATGAATTAAAACACGTGAGTAGCACAACGGAAGTCTCAACTATACCAATTCTACAACACTCGACGGTACTTGGTCGCACATCGAAGCCCTGCGATGTGGACCTGGAGAAACTTCACCAAACAACAGCAGAAGCAAGACTACCTGCACAAAAACATAAAGAGCCAAACCCTGAGCAACTAATACTCAGCAAGACTTACCCGTCAACGTGGCTAACTACAGCCAACTCCTGATATGCAAGGCTACAAAAGGGTAGGCTGACGCATAAGCATAACTCGCACTAATTACTTGGTCCTTACTTTCAAGTTTTAATTTCAAGTTAAGTACTTATCCAAATAACACAGTGCGCATATATCTAAAACATGTAAAGTAACAATACATCAGATAAGTAGCATAATAGTAACAAGATAATAATATAACAGAAATCAACTAGCATAATCATATCATCAACCATATCACACTATGAGGTGACTCAGTGAACAAGGTTGCGGCGGCATCGATGTACATCCTGCAGAAGAAAACCTGACCACACGACGCACACGCGTAAAGTCGCAAGCGGCAACTGTTCGCGAGGGTCCCCCTGAAGCTAGGCTGGGTCCAACCCCTCCCGAGAAAGGCCTTCCTGCACGGTCCCCGTCCCAGACGTACGCCCCGATTGGGAAGCATCCATTCTCTCCCAAATACCATGATAGAAAGGGCAGGCTTCCGCCGCACACCAGCGCAACCCAAGCTACTAAGTTTACTAGGCCCATAAAAACACTAGCATATGATCAGTAAGTTCGAACTTGCTCAACAGGACCAACAACGGACGGTCCTTATCCGACACAGACGGGGCTGCCACCGTTAAGGCACAGCCTTCTCCAACCATCCTATACAAATAATCCCCGTCCGGTCTCAACAAGTCCTAAATCCATCTAGTACAATCCAGGGTGATTCCTACAATACGAGTGGGACCTACCATTCGTCTTCTACCGTCCACTAGCCACTAAGCATAGCAAGTTCTAACGCAACCTAGACCACATCTACAAAAATAGAACACAAGGTAGGACATGGAAGGGAATCCTAATGCAGTTCTACGGTTTCACATCAACTCTTAATAAACCTAATGCAAAAACAATTACTAGCCCCAATCAAGTGATAAACAAAAATCCTAAATAGGAAGGCATGCACCGGGGCTTGCCTGGCTCAGGAGCTACACTAGCTGGGTCAGCTACGGGGTCAGTGTCCTGCTGCGCCTCCTCCTGTGCCTCCTCCTCCGGCAGTTGGAAGTCCAGTGGCTCCGGAGTCGTCTCTGTCACTACACGTTATGACAAGGAAATAATGCAAAATTAGATGCAAGAATATGATGCAATTAAGGATTTAATTACATGATAAGACAGTCATTTACACTGGAAGTGCAAATGATTAACTTTGTTCATTAATTTCGTCTGAAGTATTTCCTTCATTGACTTTCAATTAAGTTAACCATTTAATCAACTTGAGTTGATTAAATAAATAATCTGATTTCGAAAATTAATTTATGTCCAGTGGCATTTTTCTGGTGAAAGTCACCACTGGAAGTGATTTATGGTGAAGTTTGATGATTTATGGATGAATGGATTATTTATAATAATTTATACAATGCTGAGAACAATTTAAATCATAAGAAACTAATTATACATCATATGACAGTGGAAAAATGCTCTGTATGTGTGTAATCGGTTTCTTAACAAGCATGCCAAAGTTCAAGATTTATGGAATAATAGAGAAATTATAAGGAAATAAACAATATCTGCACAAATGTATTTTTCAGAAAATACACAACTTGCAAAAGGATAGTTTGGCATTTTTCGTGGACAGGGAATGCCACAAAGAGTCAAACAAAATTGGATTCACAATTTTCTGAGGTGTATTCGATTAAATACATACTAGGTGAGACACAGTAGAGATGGCAGGAAAAATGTGGATGCAAAATGGTACATGAGATGAAGTTTTTGTGTTGTGAAGATACTTGCACTGATAAACTTCGAGGAGATAAAGTTTCCCAACCGAAAGCATTCATCTGTTAAAAGTACCAGCACTTCATGGCTCTATTAAACTGTAGTAATTTCACAATATAAATCTAAATGACTATACCTTCACTTGTTTGTTTATTTTTCAACATTGACGTCAGTATCGATCTTCTTTAGCAGAGATTTTTTTCACATGGCAAGGAACAACATCTGAAACTTACCCGATAAATGGAGAAACTTACACGAAATTAAGCTTTCTTTATGCTGACTTCAATCCTGATGTTTCAACAGCAGCATGTATCCTCAAGGACCAAAAGAACTGCAAAATGTGAAGCAAATGCAAGAGTGATGGTCAGGGGGTGAAAAAGAAAGGCTTGACCTAATTAAAAACCATGGCAACTGATAATAGGTACCTAAAAAACAATTATGTGACTAATTTGAATCTGTGAATGGACTAAAATTCATCAAGGTTCACAGGTACCCAATCTGGCATCCAGTAAAACACTCCTTTCCAATTCCATATGACAGAGCTAGGTAAATAAAAAGGAGATCGAAGATAAGGGTATGAACACAGTACCAGCAAACTTACTAGCCACTAGCAGCTTATTAGCTTAAGATCTGCAAATATTGGTGTTCACTGAAAAAAATAAACATCAATGAAGATTTGTTTGTACAACAGAAACAAAAGGTTTCAGATTATACGACAATGTGGTGGCAGTGCGTGCTTGCTGAATGAATTGCGACAGAACAAACTTAACTCAAACTGACAGCAGACTGAAACTGAAACTCGACAACAATATTCAGAGCTCTACAACTAAGTTTTGCTTTGCTTAATGAATTACGACAGCACAAATTTAACTCACGAACTGACAGCACAGACTGAAATTGAAACTCGACAACAATATTCGAAGCTGCATAACTGCTAACGTTTGTTCAGATGGCGAATCTAGCCCAGGCATTGCCCCCATCTTTGGGAAGAAGCAGAGGAGGAAGAGGAGCATACCTCGATGGCGAGGACGGCCGGGCGCCGTGCAGGTTTTCCACTGCGACGTCGCCGTGGTCGGGGATGCTGCAGCGGCGGCGGCCGGCGAGCGATGCTTGGGAATTAGCAGCCGGGAGAGAATCAACGTCGACCAACAGGGGCACTTGGGGTCGAACGGAGCTAGGGCCTCGCGGGAGACGACCTCGACGAGGACCGCGTAGATCCAGCAAAGGTGCTGGTTTCCCGAGCCGCCGCAGGACTTCTCTAGCCACCAATGCACGCCGGCAGGGAGGGGGCAGTGCGGGGAAGATGGACGGCGGCAGCGGGGATAGCGGAGGAGGCGGGGGCGGCGTAGAACCGGCCGGAGCGCGGATTCCGGGGATGCAGCACGACTTCCCTTGCCGCGGACGCGCGCCGTAGGGGAGGGGCGGCGCAGGGACGACGGAGGGCGGCGGTAGTTCAGCAGGATGGAGAAGAAAGGAGGCGGCCGCTCGACGAAGGAAGAACGATGCCCAGGTTTCGGTTTTAGTTGGGCTGGGCCGCAATGTACAAATTCTCTGTGTTTCGGCCGTTCCTTTTTTCCTGACTCACCGTTCGATGTTGCTAGATATATTTACCGACGTATAGTCTGTTGCTATACATTGAGATTTTTACCGACGCTCGGCGGATCGGGAAAAGGAGAATTACCGACTTATCACCTGTCGCTAACTTTTAACGACTTATAGTAGGTCGTTAATAGTTTATCTTTACCGACTCACCAGAGTCGCTAATTGTATGCTGTGGTGTAGTGATTGTTTCATACATACACAGCTATGGAAAATCAAGACTTCCTACCTGCGATGGAGTATATGGGCTGCGATGTATATGGCAGTTTGTACGCGGCTTATAAAGCCCGGAACCAGCGCACACCATCAGGAACCAATCGGCCTTAAAACCCAAACTCCATCACGGTGCCAATTTCAACTACAAACAGCAGGTGCTACCAACGGTGCAACAAAAAATGCAACTACGGTTTCTGCGATTATTGACAGTGATAATGAAGATATTTTATATTTATTTATCATATATATGAATAATCTATCCGGTGTGGCCACAAATAATTTTCATGTCCTGGTTGGCATGCATATTTTATTTACCACAGAACCGGAGGGAGGTGGTATGACCTACGAAATGGATGTCAAAGAAACAGCATATGTAAGAAAGATGATACTGAATCCCCTGCAATGATCTGGAAATATAAAAAGTAATGTACACAGATACAGAGTCCATCAGGCATTGTGGAAGGATATGTATTTATATTTTGCAAAAAAAAATATGTATTTTTGTTTGTATTTATTAATTGTCAGGCACCATTACATGGTGGCACTGCAGTGTTGATGTTGTACATGTGACTAATAAATATGTGATGAACGGTATGGCCTTTGTTCCATTACAGTATTTGACACTGGGGCAACTTCCGAGTAGGCTGTTTCAGTTTGGAGGATCAAAGATGGTATGCACAATGCCGGTAGGCTGTTTAGGGTTGGAAAAGAAGCTCCGTTCAAGGTTGACACTCAGGAGAATGGTTTTATGTTAGTGATGATTGGTGCACGTCTCTTCGTGGAGCCATATGGGTACCTGAAGAATAGAGGTGCACTATTTTGGAGTTGAGTGTCATTCTGTTAAGAAAAGAGAACAAAGTACATGGGAGGAGTGTGTACTCCCTCCCAAACACACAGCACACTACTTCAGACGCGCCACATGATAAAACAAAAGACCTAGGCCACGGTGAAAAAAGCAGCTCGGTCCGTAGCTGAGAAGCTCCAGGTAAACACAAAAGAGCACCACTAGATGCTTTGAGAGGAGCACATTGTGAGATGGATTAGTTTCATATATAGGGTGTCGAATCATTCATTAGGAACCAAAGCCGATGAAGGCAAATGGCACATCACACTGCATTGACCTAGCTTCGAGAGAATAACTATTGTGCTCCTAGTATATTTATCCAGCACTTTACCTGGGCCTATTTATTTGTGGAGTAATGTAAATTTGTCTGAGAGATACCATTGAACGATAATTTTTGTTGCCTGCCACTTCTAGTGATTTCACAATTTTACAGCAAGATATTACCTATTATGGAATCTGCTGGATAATGTGAAACATATAACACCCACTAGATATACTACATCTATAGTATCAAATCTCATAATTTTGCCCAAAGTACAATAAAAGAAAAAAAAACAAGGTTTGCATTAGAGGTGTTACTTCATTTTCTTGTCCTTATACGGCACTACCCCACCATCTAATAGCTTAATACAATGGTTTTTTCCACAAATCATAACTATGTCGTTCAAGGAATAAAAATGTTGCGCCAAATGTCAATACCTTCGATTTTTGGGTGCATTGGTAGCCCCATGATCATTTTAGGTTGCTTACATGAAGAACGTCCTCATGAATCTCGGGGAATATCAACGCTAAGTACGATGAATCATATGCTCTTACACCTATTTTCTATTAGGTGCGAAGGCAAATGCTTGTAAATGTAAAAAGGTCTCCCATCTTTGAGGATGCAAAATGGAAGCCATCACGCTATGCATTCCACGTACACTGCAGGTTGATGACATGCGTTTTGTTTTTATTATCCTGCATTTCCGTAACTCGAAGGATCTATTGTTTACAATTCATGTCCGGAACAGCATGTGAGGGCGGCAGTTATTCGAACAAGAAACCCTACCGCGCACCACAACAAGCCGGCTGGCAATCTGGTTACAATGCTTTGAAGCCTTATTCCTATCATAAGTCAACCGCACAAGATATGAGTTCAGCTGCTGACTTCCCTCCAATGTCTTCTTCTATATAAGTGCCATGCTTCACAGAATCACACACCATTCGCATTCATTGAGCACAAGGAAGCGCGCTCAAAAGCTAGAAACCTTTACAACTCCGTTTCTACATCTCCATCGTCACATCATGGCAAAAATCTCCGTCCTGCTCATTGTGCTGGCAGTCGCAGCTGCTGCCATGTTCTCAGCTGCCGTTGCCACTTCCACTAATCGCCAAGCCAGCAGGAGCCGTTTCCTGCTTGCTAAAAGCAATGTCTATGACTCGCCTCTGCCTCCGTACGCCTGCTCCAAGAAATCTACTGCCGTCTGCCTAGCGCCGGGGAGCCCCGGATCAACGTGCTGCGACGGCCGGTGCGTGGATACCGTCGCCAGCGCTGACCACTGCGGCGGCTGCAACAAGGTGTGCAAGCACGGTCGCGTGTGCTGTGGTGGGCGCTGCGTCGACCTGCTCAAGGACAAGCGTAACTGCGGTCAGTGCTTCAACCAGTGCAACAAGAAGTGCAGCTATGGCTTCTGTGACTATGCGCAGTAGTCATCAAGATATATGCATATATGTCCAATGCTGTTTATGATAAATATTTTGGTAACATTAACAATTCTCTTAGTCTGGTGGGCATTCAACAATTTTATGACAAATGTAACCTACATATGAATTATTTGAAGTGGTTATGCATTGTAAGCCACATATGAATTATATAATTTAAGCTGTGGACTATTTACGCACAGTTTGAAATCTCTTGCATTACTTTCCTTATGAATTGAATGGTATTTATATGTATTCTATTCTGCATATGGGCGACACATTAATGGCTTTCTCATGAATTTCAGCTGGTTGTTTAAAAATTATTAAACGAGGTTTAGAACTTTTCTTCACACATATTAACTTGGCAACTAGGTTTCATGAATTAATAATTGTGCATATGGAGTATGGTTAAGTTTCTCCGAAATTACAACAAGATTTAAGAGATTGTTGATCTATTTCTTAAGAGGCGTTGAAGGGTTTACGCTACCCCAAATTGATTTTTCAGATGGCTTGGACTACTGTTTTGAAACGGTTGAAATGGCATGGGGGGCCTGGAACTTCTGCAACGGGGTCGGAAGGGAGGCTCCTGGCATGGGCAGCCCCCACGGCGCCGACTGCTTCGATCTCGGTCGATCCACTCTGCTCTGACCTCGTCGTGCCATGACATGAATTCTTGCTCAAACGCATGAGAATTGCTGCCAATTGCATCACTGTACCTTCCCCCCGCCCCCCCAATGGGGAGGAAATTACTATAGTACCTTTAGGTCAAGGGCAACATTGTACTTATAATCTTAGGGTGATAAGGGAGTATGAAGCTATAAATACCCCCTTACCCCCCTCATAAATGGCATTAAGTGTTACTTACTAGCCTATGGCTCTTGTCTGACCCTACTCAAGTCTTACCAAGGGTCCCTCACTTGTTGTGGTAGATCTTTGGAGGATTTCCTTAGTACTATTGTGGGCTTGTAACCACAACAACGTGTTGTTGCGACCATTGCCCAGCTCACGCAAGACTTCAAGCTCTTGCGAGCGGTTGGCCAGGATCCAATGGCACACTCGGTCACTCGTGCGGGACTGCCAGCCCGTCCAATTCCCGTTTCCCCAACTCATTTGCTTCCGGGAGATCAGGGTCCTCTCTCTCGACACTTCTCGCTGACAGTAGGGATAGGCAAAAATAGCGTTCTCAGCGGCGTGAGCTTCCGCCGTCAGATCCGCCGGTCTCCTCCGTCTCTGACGTCCGTCCGGGCGGGGCATGGGAGACGGTGCGGATCCGGCGGAGTGGGCAGTTGTAGGTCTAGCTAGTCTAGTATAGGGTCCCGGCGGCGACGGCGAGGTGGGTTTGCCGGCGTCGTCTTGGGCCTAAGTCCCTCCGGCCTAATCCCCGCCTTGCAGTCGGTGCCTCCGTCGGCAGCAAGGGGTCCGTGAGGGTGGAGTCCGGCGGGTCTCGGTCTGCAGTTAGGAGGTGCTGGTCTCTGGCGGCCGTGGTCCTCCACGGCGGTACCAGCGACTCTTTTGGCAGACGAATCCGGCGACACAGCTGTGAGGCGAGCGGTTTTGAAGGTTGGTGCTTCGTCTTCCTCCGGCTTGCGGCGGCCGCCGTTCTTCATCCTTCTTCGAGTGCCAAGCATGTGGAAGAGTCCCCGACGAGCCTTTCTTGGTGCGGTCAGTCTCTTCTTCTAGTGGATGGGAAGGTCTTCGGCCCTTGTAGCCTTCGGGCGTTGCTTCACCTGGAGTTTGGTAGCTTGCCCGCCGTTCTCTGCGTTCGGTGCGAGCAGCGGTGGCGAGGATCTCCGACGGGGCGAAGTCTGGTCGGGTGTCTGTGGGTGGATGTAGTTGCTTCGGTTGTATCCGGTTCCGTATGTACGCATTTCTGTATGAGGTCTTGTACGGGTCAAGGAGCCAAAGAACACCATGCTTAAATATGAGGATGCAACATACACCACTTTCTACTTTTTCAGCATAAACATGAGATTCTATGGACACTTTTGCCCCTGCAAGATGGTTCTTGTGTGAACAGCATGCTAGCTATTTCTTCCTGGCAAAATAAAAGTTGGCTCAACTTAATTTTGTATAAACAACAACACAATATTTTACAGATACAATAGTAGAACAATAACACAAATTGACTGAATAATAACAAGAGTAAATAACCCATCCAAATTGACAAGTCCAAGGCATCTAAAATAGCATTCGTGAGCTGCTCCTGCCGCCCGTCTCTAGGGTTGTGGAAAGACAACCTTTTTTTTTTCTTAGGGAAGTGCTGCGGATCGGAGCATTGGATTGTGGCTGTGGCTTGAATCTATACATGTCCAAATGGACCGGGCCAGATGGACAGGCACGAAGCACGGTGATTTTGGCCCGGCCCAAACACGGCACGGCCCATCAAATTTCATGTCGGGCCGGCACGGCACGAAGCATCGGGCCGTGCTTGGGCCGACCCCCCAGCCCAGTGGGCAGGGCAGCACGGCACGGCACGGCACGGCACGCGTAAGAGACGGCACGATGCAGCCCACCTAACAGCCCACCAAAGCACAGCCCGTTAGCAGCCCAGCTTAACACGGCCCACCTAGGAGCCCATTTTCCCCCAAACCCTAACAAATATCTTTCATTGCCGCATCCCTCTCCTCAATCCTCATCCGCCCGCCGCCGTCGACTCCTCTCTCCCCGCACCTGCCTCCTCCTCCGCGTCACGACGTCGCCGGCCTCCTCTCTCGCGTCGTCGGCTTCCTCTATCTCCTTCCCCGGCTCCCCGCGTCGCGGCGCCGCCAGCCTCCTCCCTCTCCCCCGCAGTCCGCCGCCATCGCGTCACCGGCTCTCCTCCTTCGCGTCGTGGCGCCGGCCGCCTCCTCCCCCGCAGTGTGCCGTCGTCGCGCTCCGGCTCTCCTCACTCGCGTCGGCGCCGCCCGCCTCCTCCCCGCGGTGCGCTGCCGTCCCGTCGCCGGCTCTCCTCCCTCGCGTCCTCCCTCTCCTTCTCCCCACCCGCTACGGCGCCGCCCGTCTCCTCCCTCGCACCACGAGCCTCCTCCCCTGCAGCGCCGCGCCGGCCATCTCCTTCCTCGCGTCGTCAGCCTCCTCCGTCTTCTTTTCCCCCCGCATCGCAGCGTGGTCCGCCTCCTCCCTCTTAACCTCCCCTGCAGTGCGGCGCCTCTGGCCTCCTCCCTCTCCGGCCAGATCTGTTCTTCATGGGCTAATGGGCCGTTTTTTGATTTTTCATGCTTCGTGGGCCTCCTCGGCCTTTCGGGCTAAATGGGCCGGCACGACCCTTTTAACTTAAATGTGTCGTGCCATGGGCTGACCCCCCCCCCCCCAACCAAATGGGCGAGCACGGCACGGCCCATGTAAGTGGCAGGCCGTGCCGGCCCGATGGAAGATGGGCCGTGCCCAGCTGGGCCGGGCCGCCCATTTGGCCAACTATACTTGAATCTTGTGCCAGGGGCAAAAAAGTCTTTCTGTATTTCGTTGCATGCTAAAAAATAGTGAGAGTGGTATATGTTGGAACTTCTCTTTAGTCATGGCTCCACAACTTTAAGGATGGTGTCGATTGAAATATCTACTGTTTCCTTAACAGCTAAGCTAAGGCAGATTCTAAACTAATAAAGCACGAGTTACCTACATATTGTTGGCTTACCAAATTCTTGTCTACCCAACCATCAAACCCACCCTTGATCTCAATTGGGCCCACAACCCCTAAACCATCCTAACCGCGGATGAGCTAACATCGCGTGATGCGACACGCAGGGCCGTCACGCGTGACACCATTGTTACGTTGAAATTGTTAACACTCCATCGTTTCGGGGCAATTTTTTTCACCGGCCAAACTCGATACCCACACACCCACACACCCACCCCGACCCGCCAGCGTAAATTCCGTTTTTGATTTGGTAATCGCAGGGTTAGTTTCCATCTTCCGTGGGAAAAGAATTTTCAATCGCACCATTACTTTCCATCTAGCGAAAGGAAAATTCATTCCATTTTTTATTTGGTAATCGCAGCGTTAGTTTCCATCTTTCGCATCGTTAGTTTCCATCTTCGTGCGAAAAGAATTTTCAATCGCACCATTACTTTCCATCTAGCGAAAAGAAAATTTCCATCTAGCGAAAAGAAAGCCTGCCGCTCGTCGCCATCGCCTGCTGGTCACCACGAAACCTTGCCTGCCGCTATCTCCTGCTGTTCGACGATCGTCGAGGAAGCCACGATCGGGTAAAGTGGCCGCGACGATCGCCTGCTGCTCGCCGCAATCGTCGAGCGTAGCTGCGATCGCCTGCTGTGTGACGCGATCGACGAGGCGGGGCATCCACCAGCCGGTTCCCTAGCGGTAAGTCTGCATGTTCTCTCAATTTATTCTTCCAGCTCTGCATCTCTGACGGTGGAGCTCATCTGGATCGTTTCAGTTCTGTTAAGCCACGATCGGGTAAAGTGGCCGCGAACGCCACAAGTGGCCGCGACGATCGCCTGCTGCTCGCCGCAATCGTCGAGCGTAGCTTGGATCGCCTGCTGTGTGACGCGATCGACGAGGCGGGGCATCGACCAGCCGGTTCCGTAGCGGTAAGTCTGCATGTTCTCTCAATTTTTTCTTCCAGCTCTGCATCTCTGACGGTGGAGCTCATCTGGATCGTTTCAGTTCTGTTAACGACAATTCGACGATGGATCGTCGACGAAAGAAACCCTTGGGTGATCAAGGAGACATCGCAGGTGTGTGAATCACATATGTGGCCGCCAGCTTGTTGGTCACAACACGCCTTGATCTTGTTGTTTACGTAAATTCTGATTTGCCCAGGTGATGTTGTTGATCCTGTTCTACTGAAGAAACGTGTGGATAGTGCAGAACGTAGTAGAAGGTACCGTGCGCGGCAAAAGGAGTTGCGAAGCACCAGTCCACTGTCGACGGTGAATGCTTGTGAGCCAGCTGGTGGGTGCTGTGTGTTGTGACGTAGCAAAAGGAGTTGCGAAGCACCAGTCCACTGACGACGGTTAATGCTTCTCAGTTTATGTTTGATTAATTGTCAGTGGTACCTGATTCATTCTTCCATTACTTAGGTTCTAACGATGAAAACCAGCGTCCAAACAATGGTATTTCTGTGGTACAAAGGTCAACAATATCCGCGAAAAAACGATGCTCACCACTGACAATAGGTGATGTTGTATGTTTCGTTTCCTAAGATTTAGACGTCATGTTTGCTATAACCTTTATTTGACTGAGAAGTGTTTCTTTAGACCTGTCTCCTTTATCCGATGTTACAAACCTGGTGACTCCAACGGTGGGAGGGAGTGGCCAGACTGATGTTGAAGGACGGGCAAACCATGTGTGCCGAGAAAACGAAGGTGAGTTGTATGTCACTATGTCTTTGCAGGTCCCACGTGTTCTCTAAATTACAATTTTTAAACCAAAAACAGGTGGTGGAAATACGTTAACGGTTGCGGGTAAGAGGGCTCACATAACTACTTTTGGGACATCAGGAGGTACACTCGCTGAATTCAAATTTTACTAAAGTTCATACCTACGCATACTTACGTAATTCTTTTTTGTGAACGGATACTTTCGCAGGATCAAGTCCCACTGATGGGAGGGTTCATTGCACGCCGTTGTCTGCTGTCACTGAGGATGCCACCGCAGTTCGGAGCTCTGATGAACAAGGTATAACTGATGTTAAGAATGATTCTTATGTAAGCGCCTTCCATTGATGTTTGGATAAGTCCCTTCCTTTGATGTTCTGGTTTGTTTTGAACCCAAAAACAGAGGGGGGAGACACACTTACGGTCGATGCTAAGAGCGCTAGCATAGCTACTTTATCAACACCCCAGTCTACATCTCAAAAACCAGATGAAAACCAGCATCCAAACAAGTGTAATTCTTTGTTACAAAGGTCAACAACGGCCGCGAGAAAACGTTGCTCACCACTGACAATAGGTGATGTTGTTTGTTTTGTGTGTCTAGATCGATAGCGTAAGCGTAGTGTTTTCTATAACCTTGATTTGACTGAGACATGTTTCTTTAGACATGTCTCCTTTATCTGATGTTACAAACCTGGTAACGCCAACGGTGGGAGGGAGTGGCCAGGCTCATGTTCAAGGTGAGTTGTATGTCGCTATGCCTTTGCATGTCTCTCTCTTTCTTTAAACATTTTGTAACATGTGTGTTCTCTATACAGTCATGGGAAATAAAACAGTCCACTACGGCCCTGTGAAAATATCAGGTAACATGTTTTTAATAAGGGTTAGTTAAATTGTCGTATTGGCATTGCTTATAAATAGATTTATGTGGTTTAAATAGTCATATTCATATTAACGTAACAGGTGGGAAGGAAAACAAGGGTGTGTCCGCTGGTCCTTCTGCGAATTCGGGAATAAGCGGTACGGTCTCAAGCTCGTTATATTTGTTTAGATTTACATTATATATACGATCATAATTTTTTTATTGTCAGTGAATTTGGAAGGAGGAGCAATCTCTCAAGATGCTATTGATTTTCAAGCACGTGAAGAGATGAGAAAGGCGAAGAACCGCATCCGACAACAAGAATATCGGAAAAGGAAAAGGGAAGAACGGGAGAAAGCAGAGGAAGGTATGGACCGGCAATTTGAATTTTCCGTAACTTCTTTTAAACATAGCTATGGTCAGTCAGTTTGCAAGTTACTTATATATTTTGTCTCACTATTTAGGATATAACATTCAGACTCCCACGCTACCCACGGTGGAAAATGGACAGGACCAGCCACCCAAGAAGAGAAAATATGTCAGAAAAAACAAAACCGTGCCTGGTGGGTTGTGAATGCTTGGTAATGTGTTGGTTGCGTTCAAAATTTTAACTATTGATTTTTCTGAAATTCAGGAAACAAACAAGATAATGTATCGACCCCGAACCTGCATGGATTAGGTAAGATTTTAACTATTGCATATTACATTATCTTGATTATGGTTGTCAATACGCTTGTCCGATTACTTTTTTTTTATGTATGTTAGATCCCACACTGTGCTCTGGGGTTACAGAACAACAGCAAACTCCGGCCTCAGTAAATCGTTTTCCTGTTGATGTTACACCTGTTAGTGCACTGACGGCAGATCATGGTCAGACCGGTTCAAAATTAAACCAGTCTTATGAGAAGGACGGGCACGTAGTAGTTGATGGTTGGCTTCACAGAAACGATGATTACCTTCCAAGCTATTCGGCAGTAATGCGGAATAATGATGGCAACGGCGAGCAAGGTGTAACACCTGATCAGACACAGAGGGTTAATAGGATTGTGTATATGAAAGAATATATGAGTAAATGAAGGAAGAAGCAGAAGGAGGAAGAAGCAGCCAGGGTTGCGACAGAAAAGACAGGTAACACTACTCTTCTTCCTGGTTGATTGGTGGTAGGGATGTTAGTCATTGAGCTAATTTATTCATTGTGCTGAAGGTGTTGCATGTGATGATGAGGTGGGACATCACGGAAATTGGTATCCTGATGAAAACGACAATATCCATTTTGGTAATTATACTTAGACAGATTGGAGACCGATCAATTTTTATGACGTGTATGCTCCGCTGGTTTTAATTTTTATTGATTATCAGGCGAGGAGGATCTTGATGCCGCAGACCCCGGTGTTCAGTATGATTTACCCGTTCAAGAGCAAGATGAAGAGGCAAGGTTGTACGGTTTACGTGGTATGTATCTCCGTTAATTGTGTCGCCACTGCATTTTTTTTATATGGACCTATGAAACATAAGATTATTCTATAATGCCTCGTGTATGCAATTTCAGATGTTAAATACAAGTCGTATCGAGTGGACACCGGCAAGAGCAGAAACGGAAGGGATCCTTATGACCATGTTTATGCCAATTTGCCAAAAAAAACACCATGTTCTGATACGAGCTAAAGATTGCATTCATTGTGGAGCCAAAAGGATTAGGGGTGAAGGTGTCGCGTTCTGTTGTAGATCAGGCATGGTTAAAATACATACACCGGAGGTGCCCGCCGAGTTCAAGAGGTTGTTCACAAGCCAAACAGACGCAGATGCTAAATATTTTCGCAAGAACATCATATATTTCAACTCTCATTTTTCTTTCACCAGTATGGGAGCCAAAGTTGATCGTCGTGTAGCTGCTGCTGCCGGTACCGGGGTGTATACCTTTAGGATACAGGGTCAGGTATACCACATGCTTGATCAACTGTCGCATGGGAAGTATGGTCCCAGGCACATGCAGCTCTATTTCTATGACACGGATTTCAGTATTGAGCACAGAGCTAAGAGATCACCCCATTTGGATGAAGGCCTCATACGGAAAATACTGCAACTTTTGGAGAGTAACCCATACACCATGACATTTAGAAGGCTAGGTGGTGTATCAAATCTTGAAGAGTACAAGATTGAGCTTAACACGGAAATTGATGTTGATCAAAGGAGATACAATGCTCCCACCGTTTCTCAGGTCGCAGCAATCTGGATGCCGGGTACCGATCCAGAACATGCGTTTGAGAGGAGTGTCATGGTATGTGGATTGGCAGATAAACCGGTTTACATTAGGGCTTATCACGGATGCTATGACCCGTTATCTTATCCATTGTTCTTTCCTGGTGGTGAAGCTGGCTGGAATAAAAATATAAAGTATGTCGACAAAGAAAAAGACGACGGGGGAGATAAAGGTATTGACAAATAAATTTCCTTACCAGCTAACTCATTGTGTTTAAATAGATGCATTACATTTAAACTCCTTTTTCTTTTCATTGGCAGAAGAAAATGAAGAGCCAGCAGACATTATTGATCCCGAACAAGGACAAAGTTATTGCTAAGAAATGTTTAAACTTGATAAATATACCAGATGTCTCAATGTTTGTTCTCAGTCACAATGGGTTTAATTTTTCGTTGCAGGCAATGGTGACATAGAAAGTGAACAGTTTCCTGGGGATCCTGATTCAAAAAACACCAAGTTCGTAAGTGCAAGAGAATACTATTGCTACAAGCTGCAGATTAGAGACCTGGAATTCAATATCTTGTTTTATGGTGGTCGACTTTTTCAACAGTACATTGTTGACATATACATTAAAATTGAGACTATGCGCCTCGACTGGTTTTCTAAACCGGCGCACCAGAAAGTTTATGACAGAGAGCGCACCTGGAGACGACCAAGCAGGCATGTCGCCATAATGAACACTGAGTACGTTGTGTATTAAAGCGTCTAAAATACATGCCCAGCTTACTATTTAATTATATAATCAGATAATGTGTTGCACAGAATGCATATTCTTATCATCCACGTACGCAGTCCACACGTTTTGCGCCACGCTGGAAAATGGCGACCCGCGGCGCAACACTTTCTCACCATTGCTGCACTCCATGTGCAAATGAACACAAGAAGAGGTATCGAGTAGTTAAGCTCAGGTGCTTCCTGCCTGAGTAGCTTTTATACCAGTCATTCGCGAATTATCCAACACTTTGTGTGTACGGCCTCACATATGGTCCAATTATTTAAATTCAGGTGTTCTTGTCACCACTCGATACAGCAAAATTGTATTCTCCCCAGACAGGCCAGAAGCTGATGAAATGGAAGGTATAATAGCGACATTGTATTCGGTCCCCAATTCGTTTTTTTAACCTACAACCGAGTTGCCACTGAATTTTTTCTTTATGAAACTATAGGATTCCGCGAGCGTCTACTAAATGCGCCCCGTCAAGCACGTCAGTTTGCCCGTGATCACCTGCAGGATATGAATGTCGTCTGAGGACGCATTAAAATGAAGCCTCTCGATCTTGCGTTGCTATGGGTTCATACAATGAATAACTACCAGTGGCCATGTTATGCCTTTTACCTTGTTGCAACATTAAGACTTAATTAGTCTCTGTTTATGTTACATGTGAACTACGCGTGTTAAAGTCGCTGTCGTTTGAGTTTTCCATGTTAATCTTGTTATGATACTTAATTCCAACAGCGTGCCTGAAGTGTATTTTTAATGATCCTCACTAGGAGATCATACTATTTTTTTTATGGTGACAGAGGCCACTTTAACGTCACCACATGTTGGGCTGTTGCCGACTGACAAGAACCGCATAGAGCAACCACTTATCGGTCAGTGAATGCAAGTGCATGGTATTGTCACTCAGTTAACATAAACGTTCGAATGTGCCGCTCTTTGGGAATGACACTCATCACCTGTAAGTTTTAGATTCAGGCACTAATTCGTTAGGTTCACCCCATGCAGGCGTGCAGCTGTTGGTCCACGCAATGACTGGCAAAAACATGTTAGTATTTCCGTTGTCTGATTTCGATAAATGTAGGGAGCCAAATAAGTTTAGGCACTTTTTATGCACCAATCTGATACTTCCATGAATATTTAAAATGTCTATAACTAAATAAAACCTTCCTAATATTTGTCTCGTAGCAAAACCGCTACAAACATGTTAGTACTTTCCAAGTACAACTCGTATTCCTTTCTAAACCATTAAATACCATAATTGAGATAATTCCAAAAATAATGCATGCGCAGAGCTATTTCCAAAGAAAAATATATATACCCAGCAAAGCAGTGGTTGTCGTTCTGTTTTTGCATCTACCAGATGCAAATACTGTGCGTTATTAAGTTTGGCTGCATCCTCCACACAAGTGTTCCCTCTCCCACATCTCCACAATCGTGACATACGTGCTACGAGTTATGGCTGACAATGCAGTGCAGTCAGGCGCCGAGGTCACCAACGTTGTATCAGACGCCGGCGCCCAGATCGACCAGCATCCATCAAACGACGGTGATCAGATCGCGGCGTCGGAGGTTCATCCCGCTGGCGTCGATGTTGTTGGCAATCATGGGTATGTTTTGGTGATCAAAATCGTTGCTTTAAGCTCTTATATACGGACTGTTTAAATTCAGGTTGCCTGAACTTTTTGTATGTAATTAAGTAGTATTATAAACTCCTTTCAACCTAATACATTAGTCATGTAGAGGATAGCTTCTGCCAAATTTTGCTACGTATGACTTTTAATAGAAAGCACTATCTAAACGGCTGTTTTGGCTTGGCACGATTCATGATTTCCAGATTATGCCTGAACAGTCGTAGCTATAAGAAGCCATTTGTCATCGACGGAATGTAATGCAACCTGGATGTAAGATTTATGTGATCATGTGTAGCTAGGTGGTTCTCTTATTAGTTTAGATTAGATAATTATCAAATCACCATCGGATGGAAGTATATGGTTTATTCCAAATATTAATGTTTGCTCGACTCTCTCCTATCTATCAGGTTGTATCGCTGCAACAGGCCCAAGAGGAGCGACGCGGATGAAGTGATTCCTCCAGGTAGGTAGTCGTGGTTTTTATGTCTCATTATTGTACTCTCTGTGGGTGCTTTAGAGTGATGCCGCATGTGCCTTTCCTCATATGTGTTGGTATATTTGCAGACTACATCTGCACCCTGATGAATTTGCAATGATTGAAGAATTGAAATCCATTCCTTTCAAGCCGACTGCAATAGTCTCTGAAATTAATGGCAGTTTTGTCTCTCGACAAAACTTTCAAGATCTGTTGCGTCCCCATGCATACATTAATGGAGATGTAAGCACCTCAGCCAAAGATTGGACCAGGATCATAAATAATTTCCATTGAAATAATAGAAATAATGTGGTGATATCCATGCAGGTGTTATCTATGTATATAGAACTATTGAGGGAGCAGGAACATTTGTTGTCTAGAGGTGGTGCAAAGGTATTCCTGGAGGATACCTTTGTGACAAGTATCCTTAAGAAGGACGGTGAAATACCCATTGAAGATGTGCAAGACAGTGATGGGAGTTTCATAAGAGAACGCATAACCATTTACCTCGATCACGACCTGGTAACAAAATTCGATGTAGCTTGTAGGTTTTTTTTGTGTTAATGTATTAGCCGCTTAAGTTGAGATTTATCATTGTTGTGCACAGATATTTCTCCCGGTCAACAAGCCCGATACACACTGGTATCTGATAGTGATCGATGCAAGGAAGCCTGAGATTCAAGTGCTGGACTCAATGTTTGGCAATAATTTTGGAAGAGAAGACCTAGACCATACTGTAAGATACTTTGCGCCAACTATTTTTAAACATACTATGACTGATAAGAGAGTAATTAATTTACCTTGCCACAGTTAACAGGTCTGCAGAGACAAATTAACATCGCTAGGAACCAAGGAGACCTAGACCCAAACAAGTGGCCAAACTTGGATATTTTTGGATGGCCGAAAAGAGATGTTGATTTTGGGGTCGAGATGCAGACTGATGGGTGAATTCCACAATTGTCAAACATGTTTCTTAATTCATTAATCTAAAATATGTGCACAATATCTCTATTGACAAGTTATTTTTGTTTACTCCATAGCGCATCATGCGGGCTATTCATGGTTCATTACATGGAATTCTGGAACGGTTACACGCTATCTGATTTAGTCAACCAGGTAATCAGTTGGCGTTGCACATTGGAGATTATGTAAGCATGCTATTATCACTATTTCTGCAACTAACAAAATCACTACGCTGCAGGATAACATGACCCATTTCAGATTAAAATTAGCTGCTATTGTATTGGGTCATGAGAAAAATGAGAGACGATGGAGGCATCCGAAACCATCGGACCTCAAAGAAGAAGTAGAAGTTTTGGAAACACCCCCCAAAAAAATTAAAAATTCTGACACGCTGACCAATGATGACCGTGTGTTTGATGCTACTGCTCTCACATCAGTACGAAATTTGCACAGTCAAGATGAGCGGGTGTTGGCTCTATGCAAGTATATTCTTGAAATAGATGATCCGGAAGCCTTACAGTAAGCACTTCTTGTTACTGCTAACAGTTGTTTTTCACTATTCAATGTTCTATTGTTTTGTGTCATGAAACCTAACCGTTGTTGTTATTGTTAAAACAGGAAAGAATGGGTGCGGAGTTCGACGCCTTACCCTCTTTCATTGACCCTTGAGAAACTTAAGGGTGCTTTGATGGTAAATGTGCCATTGCACCCTGATTGTTTCAACATGGGGGTGCGGGAAATTGCCTGCAATGATACCCAATACTTAACGGAACCCCCCGTACACTACATGGATCTACAGTTCAATGTAACCATGTTGTCTTATCGATTACACGCTCCTACTCTGAGGTGTATAACTAATCTTTTATTTTCCTTGTTATCAGATGCTATCACAATTCTACAAACATCCGGACTTCCGCACGAACGTTGAGGTTCAGCAGCTGGCAAGGACCCTGAACCATTGGCCCATTCGCGAGTACAAGATATCCGATGTTGAAGAGGTAATATTTTCTCGTGGATTATTATGTGAACTCTGGATCTTACAATGCGCGTATGCAAAATTTATTTTTCAGATTCTTTTGCCTCACGCAACATCCGGGCCTGAGTATATGTTGTTCTGTTTGAACATGGCAAATGAAACGGTGCACATAATAGACCCACTTCCTGTGCCAAATTATTACAAGTACCCCATGCAATCTAATTATAAGCGCAAGCTAGAATTGATAAGCGAAAAATTTAACGTCGCTATGAAGTGTTTGGCCCCTGAGTCAAATGTGAATTTAAAGCATTGGCATGTCCAAATACCTTTTGGGAAAACTCGCCACGAACGGTATGTTGCAAAGAAGCTAATTATAATTATAAACTTTTTGCTTCTTGAATCCTCAGCAAAATTATTGGTGCGCAGGAAAGCGTCGGGTCTCTTTGTACTCCAGTTCATGCGGTTGTGGACTGGTGAAAGAATAGTATTTCAGAAACTATGTAGAGTGAGTTGTCACTTTTCTATATTATATTTGTTTACGTTAAATGATTTTGTACACTGATGATGTTATTGTTACGTGACTCTATTAGGAGGCTCACATATTGCGGGCGCGGTTCTTTGTTGAGATGTGCAAGCTTGAGCAAAACGAGTGTGCCGATAATATACCAGAGCCTGTCAAGGAGATACTTGATTGTATTAGGGTCATTTGGAGATAGAAGCTTGGGCGACTTTCTGCTATTCGCGCGTATTATCTAGATATGTGTGCTGAAACAATTTACATCATCATTTATATTACCTATTGTAATAATTTTTTTGGATTTAACTAAATATTGAGTTTGATCGAACGATATATTGCATCGAGACATAATTGATCTTCGACAATATATTACATAATCTTATGAAGAAGCAGGGATGAACAAATAAGCAACGTGATAGTTCCATCGTACTATGTGATATAACTTGGAAACATTTAAATATGCCAACAAAATGTTTAATTATTCTTTCTATTAGTGTCATGTCCTGAACATGGCTGTTGTAACGGTGCACTTTTATCGATTTTATTCTGCCAGGCCCGTATGCGAGGATATTTCGGCGATAACTTTATTATTGTTGCAAGAAAAGCATGCTACAGAATCTGTATAAAAGTTCTCATACGTGCCATATTTTACCCTATCTGAAAATAAAACAATATAATATTGTTGCTCCGCTTCAAATCAGGAATACAAGGAAAGCATTAAATATAAAGGGGACATGCCGATCAATCTTAATATTATTGCTCCCCTTCCAATCCCCACTTATTAGGTTTCCATATATCTAAAGTAAATAATGGGAATGATCTGATCACACATGGAAAGAAATTCCACCAGGTTATGTATCCTTCCTTACAAACCGATCCAGTGATGATCAGATATATTTTGCATGGAAGCAAATCCATATGATTTTGCATGAGCATTAATATTTTTAGCGTTTCCTTGCATGGAAAACGACCATGGAAAGCAATCACTGGATCTTGCGACCATTGCATGGAAGGAAACCACTCATGCCGATCATGCATGCCATTTTTGAAAGCTTCCTTCCTTTTTTTGTTTTTTAATTTTGGCATTGCTTCATGCCTGGCTACACGGAATGGCCTTTATATACCCCTCCCCTACCCATTCGCCCAACACCCTGGCCGCATTTTTGCCCGCACGCATCTACTCTCCACACCACGACAGGTAATTGACGTTTGCTATGTTATTATCCTTATTAATCCTTATGATTATGTAGTCAATCTATGGTTGGAGGAAGACAGTAATTTTGCTCGATAGATGTAGAGAGATACAAACACTTGGTGATTTTTAAATTGTCTTTTCATTCTGCCCCAGTGAGTGCATTTGTTTTGCGTAGTTCTATGATGAGTATAGGTGAAAGTCTATTAATTACTGTTAAGACCTTTTGTTTAAAGGGTTTAGGCTGAAAAATTCGTTATTGTTACTGCATGAGGTCCGTTCCATTGTATTTATTATTCATGATTTGTGTTTGACAAAGAAGAATTAAGTCAACATCAACGTCTCCTTCTAAAAGTGGTCGTGTATGTTAATAAATTTATATTATTAAATTGCCGTTTTGGGTTTTTAAGTGTTAATGTTTTAATCCCAGGAGTTCTGAGAGTTTCCACTGCCATGTTGCGTGGAAACAAGCCTAAGAGGGCCGATTCCGCAGTAGTTGTCCCGGAAGGTACGGCTTAATTTTGAAAATTCCTAAACCTTTAATAGAAATAGACGAATAATTGTTGTTTCTGCACTTATTTATATATTATTAAATGAAACCTTCATTTTCCAGATTATGTTTGCACACTTGATGACCTTGCTATGATAGAAGCCGTCCTACGGATTCCAGCCAAACCCGGGACCAAGATACTATCACATGTCGGTGATGCCTTTGTCAACAGATACCACTTCGAATGTCTGCTTCAACCGGATGCATTTTTCAATGATTCTGTAAGTATAACAAGACACGTTCTGGGAATTCATAATTTTCATAAAGTATCTGGATGAAAGGATTATAATATACATATATAGATGTACGTTTAATTCAATGTGTTTTGATTTGCAACATACAGGTTATTGATGTTTATATACATATGTTAAGAAGGCATGCCCATCTTTTGGAACGATCCGGTGCAAAAGTTTGGTTGGAGGACGCTATCACGTCCGGAATGATAAAGTGGGACGGAGAAACCAACAGGCAAAACGAGAACATCAACAATGGTGACCCCTCCATTCTATGCAGGGTCGACAAGTACCTGGAACATGATTTGGTAACAATAATCTACTTGCGTTTCATGTTTCTATGTAGATATTATTTTGTAAGTAGTATGATATAATTTTGTTTACTTGTTGATAACAGGTTTTCCTTCCAATAAACATAAAAGAAACCCATTGGTACCTTGCTGTGATAAACGTCAAGAAGGGTCAGATACAGGTGCTAGACTCACTAGGTTTAGCCTTCGGACGGGAAGATCTCCACAACACTGTAAGCTACCCAGCCAAAGTCTCATTATTTCAGTAAATCTTTGCATCTGTCAACCTCTAATTAGCAAATTTTTGCTATGTCACAGCTGCAAGGTTTACAAAAGCAAATAAACCACGCCTCTGACATGAAAGAACTTAGCATGGACAAGTGGCCTAACCTCCAAGTTGCTACCTGGCCTGTTATAGAGATTGATTTTGAACACACAATGCAGACGGATAGGTATTTTATCGGCTGTCCATCTCATTTATATGAAGCTTTGAGTCCATCTACCATTTTGAAGTTTATTGGAAAATGTATTGATCTATTTATTTAAGGGTGTCCTGCGGGTTATTCCTCCTTAACTTCATGGAGTATTGGACAGGTGACGCGCTGTCCGATGACTTTAACCAGGTACACATACACACTACATCTTCCATCAAGAACCTATTTTTGTAGTACCCTACGTACATTCAACTAAATATTGTTGTACCTTGCAGACCGACATGTTCCCTTTTAGGCTTAAATTAGCCGCTATTTTGCTGAGTTCAGAACTCAACGAAGCTTGAGCAAAACGAGTGTGGTGATAATATACCGGCTTCTTGCAAGGAGATACTTGGTCGTATTTGGTTCATTTGGAGTTAGCCACTTGAATAAAATTCTGCTATTCGCACATGATATCTAGATATATGATCAGAAACATTTTACATCAACATGATATTTCTGTTTGTAATAAATATTGTTGGATTTAACTACATATGGAGTTTGATCGAACGATATACTACATCGAGTCATAATTTAGCTGCTTCAACATGATATCACTCAGTAATTTTGGGGCTTCTTATTTGTACGACTTTGCCTTAAAGATACAATGTTTTGAATATAAAATATGCAAAATCACATTGTTATTCGTTTTATTCCCTATCTTCGGCAATCTTCGGTGCCGGGCGCGGTACAGTTCCTTCGTCTTGCTCTTATTTTCTTATATTATACAATGAAATGCTTTTCACGCCCGCAATATTGTATTGAAGAATATTCGCGCGTGCGTGTCGCACGTGCATTTTTACTAGTACGTATTATAAAAAAAAAAAAGACTCGTTTGCTTCCGGTGTCGAGTCACTTCTCTTTAGTCATGGCTCCACAACTTTAAGGATGGTGTCGATTGAAATAACTACTGTTTCCTTAACAGCTAAGCTAAGGCAGATACGTATTATAAAAAAAAAAAAGACTCGTTTGCTTCCGGTGTCGACTCATTTGCTTCCCCTCGAAGCTTCCAATCCATGGCGCTGCAGGAAGGGGATGTGCTCCCGGAGCATGGCGACGGCGACGGCGTGGACGGTATCAGCGACCTCCCCGACGAGCTGCTCCTCAAGGTGCTCGCCTGTCTCGGATCTGCTCGCGAAGCTGCGCGCACCGGCGTCCTCTCCATCCGGTGGTGCGGCCTCTGGACCCGCCTCTCCGAGTACACCTTCAGGGACGTGAAGCCCGAAGCGGTGGAGGCTGCGCTCGCCAATGTCACCCTCCCCGCGCTGGACCGCCTCGACATCGAGGTGCCGCTCAATGAGTGGTGGGACTGGGACCCCGTGGATCGCGCCGCCTCGCTTCTCCGTGCCGCCGCTCGGCTTTCGATTGAGTCGGTCTCCGTCGTCCTGGAATACCAAATGGGCGTTGAGGTGCCGGCCATCGTGCTGCCCTGCTTCGACCGCACCAGTTCCCTCATCCTCAACAGCTACAACGTGCCATTTGCGCCGCCACGGGGCGGCGAGTTCTCCAGGCTCGAGAGGCTCGAGCTCACCACGGGCTGCAACATCTTCGCCGCCCTGCTCCCCAATTGCCCGCGCCTGCGCGTTCTGCGAATCCATGGTTGCCAAGCGCTCGAGGTGACTGTTCACTCGGCCACGCTTGAGGAGCTTGCGGTGGAGTGCGCCTCCTGCTCTGGCATCCGCCGTATCGACGTCGACACCCCACAGCTGAAGGAAGCTAATCTGGAACTCAACGGGCAACTGAGCCGATGGTTCGATGTGTCATTCTCGGCGCCAAAGGTGGAGAAACACAGCTGGAAGTTCACTAATCTGGAGTGCCATGGTGATGGGATTCCCTTGGAGGTCCTGCTGGGATGCAGCCTGAAGTATGGCATCCGCACACTTCGATTGGAAGCTCGTATGGTGCGTGTCGTCAGCTTGTTTTCTGAATTTCATCCGTTTGCAGTGGATTCATGAGCTCTCCTTTAACATAATTTTCTTCTATTTGTCCCTGCAGCTTCAGTTTGGGTTGCAGTATCCAAACAGGAGTTTGGCACAAGAGATAGCACGTCTTCCAATGGCCGATTTCTCTGTTTTGGAGGTGGCTGTCCATACACAAGGGCATTATTTTGGATCATTGTTGTTACATCTGCTTCAGATTCCTCCGGCTATACAAAAACTTGAGCTATTCATATATCAACTCCAGGTAATTGCTCACTATTTAAATCTCACTAAACTCAGTAACCACCTCCTTCAGTTATGGTTGTGCTTTTTCTATGATATAATTCATTGTTACTCCTATGTTCTTGCAGGTGGAAGAGGATATATGGTGCCCCGGGGAGGATTGTCCCTGTCAACAGCTTATAGTTTGGAAAAATGAAACTATATTTTTGTCTGATCTTAAAGAGGTGCATATCTCTTATTTGCCCGCAAGAGGGGACGAGGAAGTTGACTTCTTGAAACTGCTTTTCCGATGCGCACCAGGGCTTAAGCGCATGGACGTGGCCGTGGATGACAAGCTACATGAGGAAATACGCAGCATCTATGGGGAAAATCCTCACGCCAAATGTGATGTCCGCTCTTGTTCTTGGTGATGTAACGATCTTATCCTTGTGCTTAGTTTATTGAAAACTTCATTGCTGCTTATCTTGTTTCATTAGACTGGTGAAAGTGCTGTGTTGCTTGGACCAAATTATAGATCAATACCCTAATGTCATGTCTTATGTTGGCAGCAGTTGAATAGTATGACTATGATGAGTTAGTTTCTTGGTCTACATATTTAGTTGGAGTGTGTAATAATCATCATTAGTACTACATCAGCCACCAAACATACAGTTATGCTTCTGAATACATTATGTGTATAGATCACATTTAGGTCATTTATCAATTCCCCTTCGTATGGTTGCCCGTTTCAGATGGTCTTCAGTATATTGGACCTTTTGTTGGGATTGCATTGAGATGCTTTGTGTGCCATTTGGTCCCTTCCTAGCTATGAGATGCTGGCGCTGGTATCCTAATATATAGCGAGTATCAACTTCCCCGCAAAAAGTAACGACTATCAACTTTTGTGAAGAAGGTACCAACTTACTTGTTAGGAATAGCTTTGGTACTTCTGAAGAGAAAATATAGTCGGCAACATGACTAAAATGATGTGTATTAATTTGTAAAAATGGATACCAACTCTGCTAAAATGTGGGTAAACTTTACTAAAGCCTTACCTTATGTGGAAATTTGGTATCAACTTCACGAAAATCCAGTATCAACTTATTCTGACAAATGAGTTTAAACTTAAGTGAAAATTTTCTAGAAAACTTTAATTAAAAAAATAAGTATCGACTTTGCAAATACATGACATCGATTTAATTGAAGTGCCTCGGAGTATGTATTGGTAATTACTCACCAAAAAATGAAGAAAAAACAAATGGCGTGTTTTCTCACTCAGCCCGTCTTGTGTGTCTTGAAGCACATGTGCTACTTCCTCCGCCAAGTGCCCCTTGCATGCTAGCAACTCATGTGGTGAAGGGTAACTAGTCCTCTTATTTTCATCACGCTGTCATGATCCAATGCAATAGGCGGCATAATAGACTTTCCATTTTTATAACGCATCGTTCTTTTCTTCGTGGCCCTTTCATGGCGTGTTGGATGGAGGAGGCTGACAAGCATCCAAAGACTTTCTTTTCTTTTCGAAAAACCATTTTCTACATCTCATTTGAATTTGTTTCTTGTGCCATATTTTCATATTTCGATTTTTTACAAACCTATCTGAAAAATTATTTGTTCCTTTTCAAAACTTACCCAAAATGGCATTCAGATAAATTTCTATAATTTCCACTGAACCCGATTTTTTAAAAAAAAATTCTAAAACTTAGAAGCGTTGTAACATGTGTATTTTGAAGATTTTTTTTTTTAAAAAATATATTTATGAAATTTATTCAAAACATTTTATTACGACATGACACGCTGCCAATAACACAAGCCAATATGCGCGAGAAGACACTCAAGCACTTGTAACAAGACTTCCACTGCCACCATCATATCCTTCTCAAGTGTTCGTCCTACATTTATTTGAATTGTGCCTTAGCAGAAATTCTCAATAACGCATGACAATATCACCGAAATACAATTTTTATGTGTAAGTTACAGTCTGTTTTTTAAAAACTGAAAAATAGTTTAAATTTTATTGGAATTTATTTATTCAGTAATACTAAAACTTATGAGTTGGGGAAGGTTCCAAAACGTAGCGCCTTACTTCTAGAAGGATTTATGGGCTATTCAACAAGCTCAGTGAGCGGCGCCGGAACAACAAACCATCTTCTGATAGGGAACAACGGAACAAACCACCTATTCCGTGAGCGGCGCCGGCTGGACTTTGACACAGCCGTGTAGCCGTGGACACGTGACGCATGCGGACAGATCCATCACTTTGTCGAACTGGATAACTATTTCTCAACACCCCACCACCTTGTCGTCCTGCCTTCACGCACACCGCTGCTTGCACGGTGGAGGCCGCCACCGTGCCACCCACCGTGTCGTCCCCAGTCCTCACCTCCATTAACCTTTACAGTACACTCTGCAATCTGCATCAGCTGCCTACTGCTTCGCAACAACCAGCCCGCCTTTCCCCCAAAATGGCCATTTGGCCGGCCGCGGCGACCTGCCTCCTCGTCGCCGTTCTCTCGTGCTGTTCGCCGGCTGCTCATTCCATCCGGACTCATGGCGGCGCGTACGTCTCCGCGGTCGGGGACCCCGGCATGCGGCGGGACGGCCTCCGCGTGGCCTGGGAGGCCTGGAACTTCTGCAACGAGGTCGGGAAGGAGGCTCCCGGCATGGGCAGCCCCCGCGGCGCCGACTGCTTCGATCTCGGTCCGTCCATGCATCCTCTCTGCTTTCACTGACCTTGTCGCGCCGTCACATTAATTCTTACTCAAACGCTTGAGAATTGCTGCCGATTGCATCACTGTTACAAGATTCGATTACTCACCTTTACTGCAGAGACCGGCACGGACGAGCACGGGCAGCCGGCGTACGAGGTGGTGCACCGTGTGAGCGACGCTGACAACGCCCTCCGCGCGGGCGACCCGTTCCCGGGCGGCAGCGCGCCGGCGAACGTCACCGACGTCGACTTGTACGCGGCGGCGAAGGAGGTGTACCTCGGCGGGCTCTGCCAAGTGGCCGACAGCCCGGCGCCGTGGCAGTTCTGGATGGTGATGCTGAAGAACGGCAACCTCGACACCACGGCCGCGGCCTGCCCGGAGAACGGCCGCCCGGCGCGCCCGTTCCCGCAGACGTCGCGGTTCCCCTGCCCCGGCGGCGCCGGGAGGTGCATGAACCAGCCGCTCATCTTCCACAACCGCACGGCGCTCGACGCGGACGGCCGGTGGCTGCGCGGCGGGGTGTTCGGCACCTACGAGCTCGACGCGGCGGCGGATCTTGGCGGCGGCGGCGGCGCGTCGTACTACTCGGTGACGTGGGAGAAGGGAGGTGGCGGCCGGCGGCGGGTGGGCGTTCCACCACAAGCTGCGCACGTCGCGGAAGTACCCGTGGCTGATGCTCTACCTCCGCTCCGACGCCACCAGGGGCTTCTCCGGCGGCTACCACTACGACACCAGAGGCATGACCAAGATAGTAAGAAATTAGCGCTCCATCTGAACCACCTCCCTCCTCTGCTTTTTCTCTCTTTTCTTCTTTGATGAGGACATCCTCTGCTTTTCTTCCACTGACAAACAGAGTTTGTCTCGCCACGTGATGTTGTCAGGTCCCTGAGTCGCCGGACTTCAAGGTGCGTCTCACGCTGGACGTGAAGCGTGGCGGCGGGAAGAACAGCCAGTTCTACCTGATGGACATGGGCAGCTGCTGGAAGAACGACGGCCGTCCCTGCGACGGCGACACATCCACCGACGTGACGCGGTACAGCGAGATGATCATCAACCCGGAGACGCCGGCGTGGTGCTCCCGCGCGCGGGTGGACCAGTGCCCGCCGTGGCACACGTTCCGGAACGGCACGCGCGTGCACCGCGCGCGCGACGCGGACCGCTTCCCTTACGAAGCCTACCACGTCTACTGCTCCCCCGGGAACGCGCGGAGCGCGGAGCAGCCCACCACATACTGCGACGCGTACAGCAACCCGCAGCCGCAGGAGATCCTGCAGATCCTGCCGCACCCGGTTTGGGGCGAGTTCGGGTACCCCACGGCCAAGGGACAGGGATGGGTCGGCGACCCGAGGACATGGGAGCTCGACGTCGGCGCCATGTCCCAAGCGCTCTACTTCTACCAGGTCTTGCTCGCTCGTTCGTAAATGGCTAGCTTTTGAGTCTAGTTCTGCTAATGAAACGATGGATGACACATTTCGATTAATGCAGGATCCTGGCACGCCGCCGGCGAAGAGGCGGTGGACGTCGCTCGACGTCGGCACGGAGATCTATGTCAGCCGGAACGCCAAGGCCGAGTGGACGCTCAGCGGATTCGACATCCTTGTGCCGGACAATTGTGGCAAGTCACACGCAGGAGGAACCACCAGTAGTTGCTGGTAGTGCAGCTGAAACGTCCCTGTTCTGATGTACATATACTAGGTTGCACTCGCTTGTAAGCAAACTTTGTACCCGGTTTGTTGGACAATGACAGTCAAGAGAACACTAACGCCGCGCAAAAGCAATTACCATGGTGCAATATACATTGATACGTAGGTATTGTAGCTATTGGACACTGACAATCAACAAGAGTCAAGATAACACACTGATTACTATTTCTATAACCACGAAGCACATGATTTCCGCATCATGAATAGTAAAGCGCTGACAGCGGTGAAATTTCCAGCACTATGAGCGTTTTTACCGACGTTGCTCTGTTGATGTGAGGCCGCGTCCGTACTTTGCTGGCGTGGCCGTTCAGCCGGCCGTTCGACGCGTACGCGCGCTGGTGTGAGCGGGCGGGCATCGTTCGTGCGTGTGAAACTGTCGCGGCGTCCTCCTGGGTCAAAGGCGGTAAATCAGGTTCTCCTCCGGTCGGCTGGTTGCGCGCCCTGCGCTGGCCCGTCTGCGGTGGGCCAACGTTCCTCTGTCCGGACTGGGTTCTTTCGGTGGTTCGGGTCCGGCTTCTCTGCGGTCTACCCGGTCTGGTCGCCAGTCGGGGCGGTCGGCGCCTCGAGTCCCTCCGGCTGTCCCTGCACGTGGCGCGCCTGTTCGCGACGCGTGGCTGCCTCGCTCTGCCATCGATGCGGGTTGCTCCCTTCACCGGCGGCCGCCGTTCTTCGTCCGCGCTCCTTTTCCTCGCTTCGTCTGTGGGTGCCGGCTGCTCCGCTTTCGCCATGCCTGTTCCAGGTTCGCCTCCCATCTAATTTCTTCTTTCCGCATCTGATTTCTTCTTTCCTGGTCGGCGGCGGCGCATCCTGTTCTAATCGCCCTTCCTCTGCAGCTCTTCTCCGCCGTTGTCTGCTGCCTGTCCTCGGTTCCTGAGGATCTGTGCTGCCGCCGCTTCTTTTGGTGCGCCTGTTCCCCATGCCCGTGCTGTCTTCTTCCACGGGATGCTCCTCCTTTCGTCGGACGAGGCTTGGTCCTTCCTTTCTTCTGACTGCTGTTCCTTTGCCTCTCTTATTCTTCTTCCCTCTCTGCAGGTTCCTCCGCTCGCGTCGTCCCTGTGTTCGTGCATTTGTTCAGCCTTTGTTTGGGAACCTGTTTGTTCGTTCGTCGGCTTCTGTGAAGGTCCGTTGCTTCCATCTTTCTCTCATGGCGTTTTTTGGTTTCCTAGATGCAGTTCGCCTGTTTGTTGGCTTTCCCCTTTCTGTCTTCTTTGCTGGCTTCGTGTGCTCCCTGTGGCGTTGGCACTTTGTTTATGTTGCCTTTCTTGCAGCGTTGTTTGCGTATTTTGAAGCTGGAAAAATGCATGCGGTGTGTTACAGAAGTGAGGTGGCTATTCAATTGCAGTCTAGATTTACCTCTGAACACTGTCAATCTCTGAATATACTTAATGGTTCTCTGAGTTAGTTTCTGAATGTTTAACTGGAAAAGATTTGCCTTTTAGCCTTTGGTCTGATCCCAGGCTGATATTGATGTGGCTTGGAATGTTCACTGTCATCCTTTATGGTAGCCAATGTGGTTGTCTGCATAACCTGAATGTCTGGTTCCTGTTAACTGTTGACCTGCATGTGTCACCGAACTGATTTCCATTCCAACGTTTAGCCTGACCACAGGTTGATGTTGATGTGCCTTCCAATGTTAGCTGTCATTTTTCATGCCAGGCAAAGTGGTAGCTTACAGAGCCTGAATGCCTGTTTTTTGTTTCATTTCCATAAAACGGCGGAATGAGTTATCTGTTATGTGCTTCGCCTTCTGCTACGCCTCTGGTGGATGCAGCTGATGTTGCCTTTACGTGCATAGATGGCCAAAGTGTACACCTTTAGAGCAGGGAGGAGCTGCTGCAGGAGGACATCGCCGATGGCATCACCTGCGTCGACCACCCGTCGCTGTCTAGCTGATGCACGAGCGCCTGCCTGACGGCCCTGGACACCCACGGTAATTTTAGCTGGTTTTAGTTTGCCCTGCCTGCCATTATGGGCCGGTGAAGGAAAATAAGTTCTTTACGCTTCCTTAATCAGTACCGGTGGGAATGATTATGTGGTGAAATGTTGTTGCCTGTTGCAGGGGTGGAGGTGGTGGTACTAGCAAACATGCTCAACCTGCCATTTGAGCGTGACAGCTTTGATCTTGTAATCGAGAAAGGCACCATGGTATGTTTGGGTTTATTCTTTGCATCATTGAGCATTGAAAAAGATGAGCATTGAACATTGAATCTAAACTTGACACCATGTCTGTTTGCAAACATGAATACTGAAAAAAGATGGAGACTGCACTTACAACTTGGGGATTAGCAATTTGTCATCTGTAGCCTCATTGAATTACTCCTTAAACTGCAAGTCAAATTCACTACCAGAATGGGACTAATTTAATTTCACATAATCCAATATTGAATGATAGTTGACTTAATAAAGAAGCATCCTTTTGACAGGCTGTTGTTTGTAGACAGTACCAGATTGCCGGTCCGTGGAACCCCAGTTGTACGACTACAGATAATCCTACCACACTAATCTATAATGTGGATTATGCACTTGCCGGTGGCTATCGAGGCATGGATGGTTCATTGTTCGTTTCTCATTGGGTACTCTATTATTCAGTCTTATTTGTTCCATCTATCCATTAGTCCATAATAATAGACCGATTGCATGAAGTGTATTCTTTTGGCCAGGCAGTGGTTTCAGGAGGACCTTTTCAATTGACTGTCTGCACTAAAATGGCATCTGTCTTTTTTTTTTTTGCATGAATCAGTTTGCTTAATCATTACATTTCATTACTATGAAATATAATCGGCTCCTACTGTAGATTCTATTATACCGCCGCTATTACATATCCCATTGGGCTGAATTCAGCAGCTGCATCTGAAATGTCACCTTCTTTTGGTTTGAATGAATGCAGTTGTTGATTCCACAGGGGGTCATTTTCAAATACAATTGGTAGTTCTCCCTAAATACAACTCACAATTTAGTGGCATGTGTTGTTCCACAACCTGTTTTCATCATAGCGATATCCACCAATATTTTTTATATCTTTTAAACCCGTCTACCAGTCAAGTCTGAGTCATTCTTTGTCTCCCAGTTAAGTCTGAATCTATGCATAGCCATTCCTTACAATACAAATGAAGGAAAACTTGAAGTAACTTGGAGCCTTGAACAAGCCACTTTAAGCTTGCTTTTGTTACCTCATGATATGCTGCTATATTCATTAAGCCCTTGCCTGTCGTACTTATAGGGTGCAAGCAGCAACGTACTGGTGGTGGTATATTTGTTGGCTCATAAGATGGCATGGAAGCTTAACTGCAGTAAACTGATTTTATTTGTCCTCATTGAAGTGTCGGCCATCCATTTGCCTTCCCAAGTTGTTAGTATACCTAAATATGAATCACGCTCAGAGTTATTCATGATCTGTTACTGTTTGGTTTGGTCAAATAATTTCTGACTTCTTCACCCAGTTCCACATATTCCATGCTAATTCATTTTCTTGCTTTTTAGAAAATTGCAATGGTTATTGCAGAATGAAACTGTTATGCCCGACAGAGTTGTCGGCACCTGTTATGGAGCGCGGCACAAACTGATTTAGTGTTCGCCGCAATCTACTATTGTAATATTTTCTATACTATAGCTGCAAATGTTGTACATATAATTTGATATTCACCTCATCAGATGTTCTGGGTGCTCCAAAAAATAAGTCCTTACAGTGGTGCTATGTGTTTGTTGCGAAAGGAATGGTTCCAGGTTTTTCCCATCCATTTTTTTCCCACCACTGTTAGTTAATACAACCTGCATCTGATCATTCGGACCCTCCGGGCCCAGGCTCTCCTGCGTGTAAGTGTTCTTGGCAACTAATGTTTTCTGCTCTAATCCATACGGCAGTGACTAAGACTTTTTGGACGTCCAATACATCGTCACCGCACAGCACGCCGACACAGGGACACGCGAGCAGTGCAGCGTCACATATAGGTGACGCACACCGTTGCTGCTTTACTGAAGAGAGAAACCGGGGACCGGAGGCAACACATCCGCAGCTCACGCACCCGGCCCTGAGGTCGCAGCGATAGCCTACGTCCACGCCACCAGCGGCTCACGTGCGGCTCACTTTTCCGGGCGCAGCGCAGCGCGCCATGACTGCCTAGTCTAGATAATGCTTGAATATAATGTCAGTAGGGTAAGTGCTTCTTATTAGTGCGACAGAATTGTGCAGATACAAACATTGCCCATTGACAGTTCAAAGCTACTACAGCAAGTAATAATAAGGGAAACCAACGTTTGTAATGCTGCACCCGCTGGTGCATCCTCAAGATGAGTCATGTTTGGATGGGTAACTCATGTCATACAAATTTGATGTTTCATTTTCACATACACTGATATATATTTCACCCATCTTCCCTAGTACGTGACCAATGCAGAATATACTTCACCGATCTTCTCTATTACACACACAGAAAACACAGTTAACCTATATGGAAGAAAATTTACAGTACACGCTCCAGGCATCAAAATGAGATCTTTCCTTCTATGAATTCTTCTTGCCATCAGAATGGGACATGCGGCGGTCAATTGACTGTAGTTGGTTCCTCAACTCCTCGTTCTCCGCAATTAGACGCTCATACTCAGTAAGCAAACCTTCAGATTGTTTTTGTAAAGCCACAGTATTCGCTTCAGCAGTCTTCAGTTCCTCTGTTTTTGCTTGTGTCTGACTCTTGAGTACTTGCACCTGTTCCTTCAGACTGGCAATCTCTTTCTGGTATCCTTGAACCTCCTCAGCGCCTCCAAGTTTTGCTTCTTCTAAAGTTCGGCTCTGCTTTGTTATAGCCTCCATGTTTTTCTTCATGGTCCGTAACTCATAGCCGGTCAATAACTAATCCAAGAAACAGAGAATACCCTGTAAAAGAACAAATGTCCAGTATTTCAATAAAAAAAAAGCTATGTTCAACATATGAAATGCAACCAGAGCTATACATGATTGTACCAAATCACTAGATGACTATTGCAAAGCAATATTGTACTGAGTACTGCTGGCAAAGTGAAGGGTTTCAATATCTACAACCTTTTCTGGTCAACAACAGCTGTCAAAGAGCCAAAACAGACATCGGACAATTTAAGAAAGAAAATGTTCAAACAGTCAGATAAAACTAGATGCAGACAATTTGAATACACTGTTTCTCTTATCCCCTGTGAGTCTGATCGGTTTGCATCACAACAAGCTGTCATATGGTGGTCGAAACATAAATAAAACAACATGCATTTACGTTTTGGTGCGTGCTTTCTTATTTGAACTTTTTTTTTTTTGTATTACTGCAACAAAAAGTCTGAAGCATGCTTTTTCCATATAATATAAGAGAACAACTTAGGCTGGGAAATGAAAAGGAGGCCATGGACTCCTTATTCCTTAAGATATGGAAGATGGGAAGTCAGGACTAAGGACTAAAATATATAACATTTTAAGAAAACATGAGCTAAAATGATACTCCCTCAGTTTAAAAAAGGATGGAGTTTTAGGATTGTACTAAGTCAAACTTTTCGATATTTGACCAATAATTTCTACAAATTTGTATAGTTTAAGACCATACGAATTTATATATTATGAATGTTTATCTCATAACTTTTTTCCATCTGACTCATAGCACATAAATCTTATGTTGTTAATCTATAGGAATTTCTACAATTTTAAGATCAAAGATACAAAAAATTTACTGAGGACAAAGCTAGCTAAGACTACAACCTTCATGAAATAGAGGGAGGAGACAATTGAAGTAACCAACCCCATTTCATAATTATTGGTAAGAGTCAGAAGGCAAGCAAGAAACACAAACAAAGATGCTACAACAAGGATGGTAAAAAGTTATATATCCTGGTCCTAATTCCACACACATTAAAGGACACATAAGTAGTCAGTTTCTGACAGACAAGTAGTCTTATACATTAGGAAAGAATATTTTGAAATGCATATATAGGTTGCTAGTCGTACCAGCAGCAAACAGTACGCAGCAAGAGCATGAACACCCGGCATTTGTCTAAACGATGAACAAAGAACAACATATGTATAAACATAGAAAATAAAATCAGTGATACATAGCACATTCCTAAAAGAGTAAAACATAATCAGTTACAGTATCTAAAGGTTACATACACAAGCAAATCATGAAGTCAACAACTATTCTCAAAAGTGAATCTGGCCCAAAGAAGAGCTCATGTCGGAAAGGTGCCCAAATGAAAAATAATAATAAATAGGAAACAAACAAAAACAAATATACTTCATTGGTTATGTCCCAGATGCCTCCGAGCTGTGTCAACATGTTTTTATACGGTTGCTTAAACAGGGTGTACGGCTGTTTTAGGTTCAAAGCAAGCTGACTTCCAACGAATTCTCACTTGGTTATATAAATTTACAATTCTATGACCACATCGTTAGCACAAATAAAACTCTAGACAATGACATTCATAAAGCATAAACAGAAATAATGAATTCATTGCAATGTCATGTGGCTTACTGTTTTATGAAAAAAACATTAACAGATTTTCATGACGTTATTCAGTCAACAATTTGAAAGCATCCAATTTCAGGCATGTGTTTATGATAAGGTGAGTTAACTACATGGAGATGTACGAAAAGAAACTCTCATTGGCACAATCAATAAACCCACACTCCAATGTTCTTTGTAAGCAGTGGCAATCCACAAGCTATTCTTGCCCATGTTCACCAATTTGTCAACCCAACAGATGCGTGTTAGAGACAACTGACAATATTTTGCAATCATTAAATAAATAAATAAATAAATAAAAAGAAGTGTTAGACAGTATTGCGAGTACAATTAGGAAAAAAGAAGAAGAAGGAAACTCTAGACAATAATGCCCACCTAAAAAAACAATGTATGATTACAAAAGAATAAATAATTCCATTGCATGTGCCCTGTTTGTAATACCCTTTTTTGTCCCGGAAAACAGACATCGATTGTCTTACGGCTATCCAGCCAGCAAAATTACCAACACATTCAAACTATGGTGCACAGTTATGATATGGGTGAATAATTTACATCATGTTGCAGGAAATACACTGCTGTTTGACACTTTCTTGGTGGTTCGTTTGCGGAAGGAAAAATAGTGCACTACCACGATGTTATCCAATCCAGTCAACAATTTGAAAATAAGTACAAATTCAATGGGCAATTATTGTATACGAGTAAAATGGGCATAGGCGAGGTGGCCGACCGCACAGGGCCCCCGGATTCCTAACTTGCCTAAAGAGAATAAAAGTAAAACAAAGCTTAAAAATAGTTCACTAGCAGAGGTGGGTGTGGAATATGGCGACTTATGGCGATTTGGAGCTGAACCCCACCTCCCCTCCTTGGTTCTGCAGTTCACGACGGCATGGCCATTGGAAGCCATTGATGGAGCTTCAGCTTTGTCCGTCGGCTGCCAGGAAGAAGAAGACCCAAAAAAAAAGAGAAAAGTCCTTTTCGCCTCCCTCAATTATAGGGGGTAACGCAATCTACACCTTGAATTACAAAACCAGGTAACCGCAGTCCTCCAACTATAGGGGTGAGTGCAATTTGACTCCCTGGGCGGTTTTCAGGGCGGTTTTGTCCGACGTGGCACCGTGGGTCCCACATGTCAGTGCCACGTCACCTTTTTTCTTTCCTTTTTCTTTTTCTTTCTTCCCGCTGAACACCAGCCTTGTCGGGCAATTCGTCGAACACCATGCATGCGCGGCGGCCAGCGAGGTGCGGCTCCTCCACGAGAGCGGGGAGCTCCGGCGTGTCCTCGTCAGCGCGGTGCCGGTGCCACCCGCGTCCTGCCGTGGCGCCAGGAGGCAGTGCACGGTGCACGGGGAGCTAGGAGGCGGTGCACGACCCTTCCGGTTGCTGGGCCGCCACCGTGCCGGAGCGGCCGGCGCCGATGAAGCCGCACGGTCAAGGCGTGGGTGCAATCTCATTTCGGCCGCCGCCGTCGCCGTCCGACCTGCAGCTCCGGCACGATGGTGTCCGCCTCCAATTTGGTGAGGAATCTTGATCGGTGATGGCGAATCTGCAGGCGGTGTCCAAGGCCAAGTACGTCGTGGAGCAGTACGTCGCGGCGGTGCGTGGAGATGGTGATGTCCGGTTAGGTGGCAGCAGAAGAGCCCGGCGCGGTGGTGCGTGGAGATGGTGATGTCCGGCTCCGGCGGCTGCAAGATGAGCGCCGGCAGCGACGGCGCGGTCGCGTGGCGCCAGGCCCCTTGGCAACCGGCGGCGCCACGCCCGACCCGCCGCGTCCGCTCCGCCGGTGCGTGTAGGGCCTGGACCCCACCTCGAGCGCGGCGTGGGCCGGGGAGAAGCGTGTCGACGGCGACGACTGCTTCGCGCTCCGCGTGGACGCGGCCCCGTCCAAGCTCCGCGCCCGACGGAGACGACGACGGCGGCCTGCGGGGCTTGCCCAACCTCACGCAGAACGAGCCGGTGCTCGGCATGGTGTGGGACCAAATCACGCGGCTCCAGACGGGGGCCCTCGCCGCGCGCGCCGCCGCCGCCGCCACGCTCACCTCCCTCGCCCGCGATGTCCGGGAAAAAGAGAAGAGAGAGAGAGAGAGAGAGAGAGAGAGAGAGAGAGAGAGAGAGAGAGAGAGAGAGAGAGAGAGAGAGAGAAGAAAAAGACAATGACATGGCACCTGAAGTGTGGGACTCGCGGTGCCACGCCAGACAAAACCGTCCTGAAAACCGCTCAGAGAGTCAAATTGCACCCACCCCTATAGTTGGAGGACTGCGGTTACCCGGTTTTGTAATTCAGGGTGTAGATTGCGCTACCCCCTATAGTTGAGGGAGGCGAAAAGGACTTTTCTCAAAAAAAAAAAAAGGCAGACTAAGAGGTATGGGCCTTATAAAACTAATATTGGGCTTTATGTTTTAGATGTGTCGAAATGAGAAGGCCCAAGTGGCCATGTGCATCGGTGAAGGCTGGTAACCTCTATGTCTGTACCACTTCTCTACTAAAAACTCCATGCTGGTAACCCGCGTGGCACACGTTTTTTTTTTTAGAAATAAAGGCCTCAGCCCCGCCCCATCTTTATTGATGAGACAAGACTGTTTACAATCAGTTTTCGCTCAAAGTATGACAACTACCATCAAAACTAGAATCCTACAAAGACTAGCTTCATGGAAGCTCAGCAGCAATTACAGTTCCACAAGTTCACAGATGCTAGGCACGGGGGATGTTCTTGTCCATTACATAGAGTTTCAGGCTTCGTACGCTACGGTCACTTCCCCGTGATCCCAGCAGGGTTTTCAAAACCGCCAGAAACCGGGCGGTTTTCGCGAAAACCGGACTTACCGGTCCGGTCCGGTAAGTCCGGTTCACCGATTTTTTAATTTCGAATTTGAAATTTTTTGAAAATTTGAAAAAATTTAAAACAACAAATATGTAAAAAAAACTAGAAGGAATTTGGAGAATATTGGTGGAAACCAATCTCAAAAAATCGTTCATTTGATTAGGCAAAAAAATCGCCGAAGTGTTCTGGGCGAGAAAAATGAAAAATAAAAATAAAAACTCACCTTATCCACTCCCTACTCCATTATTCGTCTCCCACGGCCAAAGTCTTCGCTCCCCCGTCGACTCTCCGACGGCGACGCACGCCGCCGCGCTCGATCCGCCAGTCGCCGCCGTCGAACCGTCGCCGGCGAGCCGGAATCGGGCGATTAGGCGGAAAACCGAAGTCCGCGCGTCGGTTACCGACCGAGACGGCTCGGTAACCGTCGGCTGCGCCGTCTCCCAAGCCGCGGGCCGAGCCGGCGTGGTGGCGGCGGCGTCGGTAACCGGTGAAACCGTCCGGTTACCGACGATTTGTAGTCGGTAACCGACGCTATCGGCGCGGTTTCGTCAGCGGCCGCGCGGCCCAGAGGTGAGGTGGTTGGAATTTTTTTTTTCTGATTTTTGATTTTTGAATGATTGTATCTGTTGTCAATGAAGCTCGTAGATGTCTGATGGTATAGTTTGAAAATGAAGGATTCCAGTTTATCAAATTTTGGTATAGCTCGCAAACTAGGGATTAAGAAATACGACATGTCGATGATATAGTGATTTGCTTGTGTCATTGTGGATGAAATTGTCTTGGTTGTGCAAAATTGTGATTTTCATACAAGTAAATGTGAATTTGATGCAGCCACAATTGGTGAACTTTGTGTGAATTGTGGTATGTTGTAAATTGGTGCAATCTTTTATCAATTCTATGTTCTCAATGTGTGGCTAATCATTTTTATAATATTTCACCAAAAATCATGCAAAAAAATCCAACATTTTAAGCCATTTTTTGTCGATTTTCAATTCTGCGTAAAAAATCGAGGAAACCGACCGGTTACCGACACAAACCGGTCGGTAACCGGTCAAAACCGACCGGTTTCGTCGATTTCCAATTCGAAATTTCAAATTTGAATTTTCCGTCGAATTTCGACCGGTTACCGCGAAAATCGGTCAAACCGAGGTTTTCGGCGTCGGTCGGTTTCCTCGGTTGCGTCGGTAGTGCTAACCTTGGATCCCAGCTCTTCATGAGTTTCGGATTTGTAGCGGTTTCTTGATCTTTTTCTCCAAGAATTCTTCCCACAGCTTCAGCCTTCCTTGATTCGACTGCTTGAACATTGGGCTCCAGCTTCTCACCAGCTTCAGAAAGGACCACAATATCATCTTGATGTCCCTCCAGGACTGTTCACGGAAAACAAAATCATTGCGTGTTAACCAAATTGCCCTCAGCACAGATGAAGTTATGATATTAACATCACCAAATCTTTTTTCACATAGCCACATACTTGCAATACTCTCATAGCTATCCCCTACTTGTTTCACCAAGAACTCAGATACTATATTCCACATGTTTCTAGCAACTACACACTCAAAAAAGAGATGTGAGATTGACTCCTTCTCACAGCAAAAACGACAGCTATCAGGTTTGATGATTTTTCTCCTCAAAAGGTTGTCTACTGTCATTAGCTTGTTATGAGAAACTAGCCAAAAGAACATTTGCACCTTTGGTGGAATATTGATTTTCCACACTGCAGGTATATAGACAAATGACACTCCTCTAAAATTTATGACTGCATAAAAAGACTTTGCTGAATCAATGCCAGATTTCTCATATTCCCAGATCAAAGCATCAGTATCATCTACTAGCGTTATACTATTCGAAACCTAAATTAGTTCCTCCCATCTTTGTAGCATTTCCAGAGAGAACGATCTCCTGAAAGTTATCCTGACTTCACCATTAACACAAATTTCAGTGATTTTTCCCTTTCTCATTTGCTAAAACATACAAGTCCCAGAATTGAACAGCAAGAGGTGCTGTACCAAACCAGGTATCCTCCCAAAATCTAAATTTTTCCCCATTTCCTACTGTCCATCTATACCCAAATTTCACTGCCTTAGCCACCCAAAGAACACCTTTCCAGAAACTGGATGCATTCCTATTGTTAGCACAGAAAATGTTTTTGGCATTTCTCAGGTACTTATGATTGATAATCCTATACCAGAGTTTGCCCTCCCCTTGCATAAATCTTTTAACCCAAGACCCTAGCAAGCATAAATTTAAATCTTTGAGATTAGGGACCCCCAGTCCACCATATTCTTTCTTCATGCTTACTAAGTGCCAGTTAGCCAGATGAATCTTGCCATGACCTTCATAATTAACCAATAGGCAGTGAGGGATATGGGAATTTATGAGGTCCAGAGCCCATTTTGGAAACTTAAAGAAAGACATCAAATAAATTGGTATACTGGCCAGACAAGTTCTGACCAGTACCAATCTACCCATATGAGACAACAGTTTGCCTCTCCATCCTGCAATTCGCTTTATGATCTTATCTATTAGAGGTTGCAGGTCTTCTCTTCTTAATTTATCATAATGTAACGGGATTCCTAGGTATTTGATTGGAAAATTCCCAACAGGACATCCAAAAACATTTGCAAAAAGGGCTAATCTATCTTCCTCCAGATTTACTCCTATGATTTCACTTTTGTGGTAATTCACCCTCATGCCCGACATTAACTCAAAATTAGTCATGATCCACTTCATGTTTTCTACATGCTCTAGGTTATCATCTACAAACAGGATTGTATCATCTGCATACTGCAGACTGATAACCCCTGTGGAATTAAACTAGTACCTAAACCTTTGATCAAGTTGCCTTCAGCAGCTTTCTGTAACATTTTAGTAAAAACATCAACCACAATGTTGAACAGGATGGGAGACAGGGAATCTCCCTGTCTCAGTCCTTTTCCTGTGTCTGAAAGAAATTTCCATCTACATTATTTACTGAAACCCCTACAGACCCATTTTTCAAAATCATTTCAATCCATTTTCTCCATGCAGGACCAAAACCTCTCTTTTCAAGCACATCTAACATGAAAGACCAGTTAACTTTGTCATATGCTTTTTCATAGTCAAGTTTGAGAACAAAACCTTTCTCTTCCCCATGATAAACACTATGAATGATCTCATGTGCAGTGACCACACTCTCAAGGATGTATCTACCTCTGATAAAAACAGTTTGATTACTTTTGATCAATCTATCAATGATAAGCCCTAATCTACTGGTCAGTACCTTAGTGAAAATTTTGTAACTGCAGTTAAGTAAGCTAATTGGCCTAAACTTGCTCATTACACTAGCATTCTGTTCTTTAGGGATTAGACTCAACAAAGCAAAATTGAGTCTATGAATCTCCATCTCCCCACTATGAAACTCATCAAACATGTTCATAAGATCCTCTTTTATTATGTCCCAAAAAGTTTGATAGAACACAAAAGACAGCCCGTCAGGGCCAGGTGCCCCATCAGGGTAACTTTCAAAAACTGTCTTCTTAATTTCTGATTCAGTAAAGCTAGCCTCTAGCACATCATTCTCCTCTATGGTCACTTTTTCTTCAGGATTGAAAAAAGAGTCACTTATATTAATATCAGGTTTTTTCTCAAAGCAGAAAAGATCCTTATAAAAATCTGAAGCTACTTTGATGATTTCTTCAGTAGTATTGACTTTCCCCTCGGGTCCATCAATACTATGAATAGTCATCTTTCGTTTCCTTTGGTCAGCAACTGTTTGAAAATATCTAGTATTCCTATCCCCTTCAAGAATGTCCCTTTCCCGCGACCTTTGCCTAGCCTTTATCTCTTCTAACTGGTAAATCATCTAGTTCCTTGCTAACCTCTACCATGATCTGTTTTTGGTTTTCAGACAACTGTTGTGTTTCAGATAAAATATCAAGATCATCACAAGTTTTTTTTCAGTTTGGCTTTCTTTTTCTTCAAGGCTGCCTCAGTGTTGATACTCCAACCTTTAGCAGCCTTTCTAAAACACCTCACTTTTTCATTCCACACATCCACTGCATTTCTGCCTACAGCAGGTGCAGTCCAACTTTTTCTAACTACTTCCTTAAAATCGTCCCTCTTAATCCACCGTTTCTCAAATTTAAATCTGGGCTTATTGTTTCTATGTTCCTCTCTAGAATTCCAGAGAATAGCAGTATGGTCACTTGGCTTTCTAATCAGGGTTTTGACAGAAGATAAAGGAAAAACAGCATCAAGTTCAGTGCTACAGAAGACTCTGTCAATCAAAGAAAAAATAGGTTCTTCTTGATTTGTCAGTTCTATTCGGGATTTTCAGTTCTAGCAAGTTGTTTCGATCAATCCACTTATTAAATTTGTCACTCTAACAAAAATCTATAGATCCACTACTTTTATCATCTACTGATCTGACTAGAATAAAGTCTCCACCAATAAGAAAAGGATCATTCAGTGATTCAGCAAGAGCCTGCAGCTCATCTAAAAAAGTTTGTTTCAACTCATCAGAGGAGGCACCATAGACAATAATTCAGTTAAAAGTCAAACCCTTTTTTTTGCATTTAACTTTGCAGCATAAAGTAAAGTTTCTAATGTCCCAGCTTATAACATCAACCAAATCAATATTGATACCAAAAAGAATACCACATGCTGACCCTATTGCAGGTAACCAGTTCCAACAGAACTATTTCCTACCAGCTAAACCATTGAGATAATTATCATTAAAAACTTACTTCTTGGTTTCTTGTATCCCTACAAAATCCAAGTCATGATCTCTAATTAAATTCATAACATACTGCTTTCTACCAGTTTTCCCTAGACCTCTAATATTCCAAAAGGCCCCTTTCATTTGGATTTATTTTTCATAGGGTTCTTGCCCCGTTCTCCTTTCTGAACAACCTTCCTAGCATTTCCAGAACTAGCAAGAGTTTCACTACCATCATTTTCTACTTTCTTTCCACTTGTCCTACTTCTAGTCTCAACAAAAGCCTTACAAGCAATGACATTCTCTATTCTACTATCCTCATCCTCTTCTAGGTTTACTCCTATTGTACAGGAAACATTATGTAAATTATCAAAGTCGGGGGGTTTTTGTTTTGGTTTTGTACCTTTCTTACCCTTGGCGTATACATCTTCAAGATTCCTCCTGATGGTTATGCTTTCAGCCTTCTCCAATGATGTTCTTCCATCTTGTGCAATTCTAAGGCTTCTCCTTTCAGCTAGCACTGGTCCCCACTTTTGTAATCTTGTGCATTGGCAATCACTCCCTCTGGTCCTTTGTCTGCTACTGTCATCTCCTAGTCATCCATGCTTTGACTGTCAGCTATTGCAGTTTCTTCTTTGCTCTCTTCTGTTGTATTTGTATTTCCCATTGACTCCTTTCCTTTGAGGTTGCATTGTGCATCAGTCATCTCCTCTATTTTTGCTGAGCTATCCATCTCCATTGCTTCACCACCTATATTGAGATCTATGTCCTCCTGCAGAGTTTCATCAGCATAACTGTTTTCCTCCCACACAAATTCTCCCTGGTCATCAATTACCTCCATCTCCCTTAACAGCTGGAAGATTTTGTGCTCATCCAATCCCTCCTTTCTCATTTCTTTTAGGACATCTTCAGGAATAATATTCTCCAGGTTATCATCACTAGCCTGGACTCCTTCTTCATGTATTGTCTCATGTCTTTGCCTGAATTCACTTGACTCTGCATTCTCTTTTTCAGTTTCCTGGGTTTTCTCTTCTATTGCACATTCCCTATTCCTGGAGGTTTGCATTCCTGCACCATCTTCAATCTGAGTTGCACTCAACATTTCACTGATTTCCTTTGGATTTTGCCCTATGTGCTCTGCATGCTAGAGCTGCCATTGGATTTTGCTGGAGTTGTTTTCTCCTTTCCTTTCTCATTGCCATCTGTTTTTTCCTCTTGAGTGTCCATTCTTTCCTCAAAGTTATTGCCCCCCCCCCCCCCCCCCCCCCCCAGCATTTTCATCCTTATCATCATCATCTCCATCCATGAGTGGAGCTTCCTCAGGAGGCTTTTCCACGGTTATTGGTATTAGGTACAGTTGCTTCTTCATGCAGAAAGGTCTTTCCTTAGGAATCTTTGTGTAGTCTCTGCACTTGATCTTGATTCTGGCTACTTCATAGAAGCTTTGATGTAGACCCCGCCATTCCACATCTTCTAGAAGACCATAGCTTGATATAAACTGATCAAACACTTTCCAGTCACACCACTTTGGTGGAACTCCCCTTAGCTGAACCGACACATCTTGTAAGTCCGCATAAGGTTCCAGGTCACCATTCCATGGTTCCACCTTTACTGCCACACCTTCTTTGTTGAGATTGAATTAATTGTAGTCTGCCATGTCCTCCACTTTCTTATTCGGAGGAAACCTTACCAAGAAAGTCCATTCATCTAGCTCCCTGACTTGCCATGGCCATGTAGGACTGAAACTTGCTGCGAATTCTTTGATCAACTCATCTTGGGTTATCTCTCCTGTCTCAATGTACACCTTTCCACAGTTACTGAAATCCATCATGATCTGTTCATCCCCCTCAGGGACCTCCACCTGGTAGAATCCCAATCCAGATGCTGCACTGCCAATGTATTTAGCACATTTGTGTTCTTCCTGTCTCACAGGGCAGAGTTCCACAGTGTGATCTCTCTTCTTGCAGATAAAGCATACCTTGGGCTTGGGACAAGCTGTCTTGTGGTGCCCTGGCACACCACAGTTGTAGCAGATCACATTGGCAAACACTGCATGTTTCTGGCCGGTGCTGTTCTTCACTTCTTCTTGCCTGCTCCACTCTACTCACTACTAGAAAAACACCCTGTAGATACGCTTTATTTAGACATTAGATACGTTTATTTCATGTCTATTAGAATATAGATACGTTTTCATAAAGCGTGTCGGGGACGTATCCGCAGGGGCCGTGTCATATGCCTGTAGTGATGTATTTTAAAAACGTGTCTAGCAGATATAATGCGATTTATAGCAACGCTATATACGTATCTACAAACCTATACACGATTTTATAGTTACGGTCAAGTCACGTGTCTATAAATTTAGTAACGTTTTAAAGTGTTGCTATTTAGAACAATGCAAAAAAAAATTATTTTGTTCCCTCATGCTCTTAGGAAGTATTATTCGTGCAATTCACAGGAATTGAACCCATGATCTTTTCATTTCATACAAACTCCCTTAACCAACTCATCTCACGTGCAACTATGACTAGAGTAAGATATGTATTCTTTTTAACTCATGCTATCCAAATGCATTGACGTCTCTAACATTACAAATAGCGTGTCAAGAAGCGTATTTAGATGAGATTATATACGTTTAAAGCGTGGCTAATATCGTATCACTGTGATGCATTCTCAATATCGTGTCATAAGCGTGTTTACGTATGATACCAACGGAATGAAAGCGTGTCTAGTATCATATAATTTCTCAATGCGCGTCAAAAAGCATCTTTATAGGGCTACTAACGTCAAAACCATGTCAAAAACATGTCTATTCGGCTATTGATGATTAAAGCGTATCTAATAATGTGTTAAATTGACACGATCTTAATACCGTGTCAAAAAACGTCTTTAGGTGCGGATGTATTGACGCTTATAAAAACGCATCTACAAAAACGCCTTAAAAGGCCTTTTTTCTTGTAGTGACTGTGGCAGAGCAGTCTTGGTCTTGCTCCCTTCTGCTTCCTGCTGACTCTTGGCTGCACCAGCTTTATCTTGATTTCCCTGAGGCTACACTTGTTGCTTCTGCTGATTGATATGTCTCTGATTGTGTGGCCTTCCAGGTCTCGGGTTTGGTCCTCTTGGCCGAAAATTGCCTTGGCCTTGGTAATGATATGGATCATAGAACTCTGGCTGCGGGTTATTGTAGAGGAGATAGGTTAATGTAGGATCCGGGCACGCCGCCGGCGAAGAGGCGATGGACATCACTCGACGTCGGCACTGAGATCTACGTCAGCGAGAATGCCGAGGCGGAGTGGACGCTCAGCGGGTTCGACATCCTTGTGCCGGACAATTGTGCCAACTCACACGAACAAGGAACCACTACTAGTTGCTGGTAGTAGCGCAGGTGACAGGTCCCTGTTTTGATGTGTATATAGGATGCACTCGCTTGTAAGCAAGATGTATATGTTTGTTGGACAATGAGAGTCAAGAGAACACTAATCTCACACAAAAGCAATTACGTTCATGTTGCAATATAGTATCATATTTATATGTAGGTATTGGGCAGTGACAATCAACACGAGTCAAGATAACGCACTCATTACTATTTCTATTATTACGAAGCGCATGATTTCCGCATCATGAAGATAATGTCAGTCGAGAAAGTGCTTCTTATTGGTGCCTCATAATTGTGCAGATAGGACGAACATTGCCTACTGACAGTTCAAAGGTACTACAACAAGTAATAATAAGAGTAACATACGTTTGTAACGTGTTCTCGCTCCTCTCTCGCGAAAAAAGCTGTGCCGTTAGGGTTCCCTGACGTCGCTCCCCCCCCCCCCCCTCTCCCTCCGGCCTCCTCGCCAGTGACGAGCAGGAGAGGGAAGCCCTCCCGCTGTAGTCTAGGTAGTAGTAGTCGCTTTCTCATTGTTCCTCTCGTGGGCCCCCGAGTCGCCATGGATGTGGTCGTCGTCCTGCTGCTCGCCGGCGACGACCTCCAAGGTGTTAGCTCGATGCCGGATAAGGGCCCGAATAAAGTAGGATTAGCTCCTTGCCCTCCCCACCATCCACCACAGCCACAATCCTTTGATGCCGGCAAATCTCGGCATTCACGAAGCTCTCTGGCAGTACCTCGCCAGATCCGCGCCATCCAGTGCTGGATCTGGTGGTGCAGCGCACGGATCTGGCCTCGCTGCATAGCAACCGTCTCCACGTCGGTTTCCTCTTCGCTCCATCCATGCGCTGCAGGTCTTCATCGAGCGCGACCTTAACGATGGTGATGTGACTTCGCCTCCTCCGTCCACACGTCAACCTCGCCTCTCCGCCACCCTCGTTGCCAAGCTGGCGTCCGCCCTTTGGCCCACTCGCCCAGCACCTGCCTGGACACCGTCGTCCAACTCCAGTGATGGAGCTACAAATCCTCTACACGCCGCAAATATTGCATCCTCCACATTCCAATCGGCGATCAGCAACACCGCGAGCTCCTTCCTCTCTTGGTGGCGTCAGCTCCGGCGACCCGTGCTCGGTAACGGCCATGACGTGGCTGCCATGCGCAGCCTCCCCAAAGGCACGTGGCGTGTTACATGTGAGTGTGGTGCTTTATGCCCTTTTGTGTGTTCTACAGGTATCAGGGATTACATGACAGACATCCTTCTTCAGTACCTGCTTCCTCGACGTCCACGACAACAGCAACATTCCGTGCTCGAAGTCTCAAGACTGTCGACCGTCACGGGTGGTGATACGGACACTCCTAGCAATGTCCAGAATTTGTCCCAATCTTTCACGGTACAACGAGTAGCAATAGGAATCAATAAGTTATATGAACAAAACCAATAGATAAAACAGCAATTTTCACTGATTTAATCCAACAAATTCAGCAAGCACACCACAGATTGGTTCTTTACTAGCAATCAGAAATAGCGACATCAGACGATAGATAATACCGGTTTACAAGAACTTGTTGTAATCACAAACCAGCAATAGATAAAATCTCCAACCCGTGACTTTAGCAAGCACGATTCAGAGATGGGGAACCACGAACTTCCAGCACGCACCCAGGAGAAGGATCACATGATCACGAACTTCAGCAACCGGCAAGGGATCGACGGTAGCAATCTTCAATCGATAGGCTATGTAGCACTTGATAGGAAAGTATGTCACGCTCTTGGAAATGTCTTGGTCACCTAGATATGATCCTTAGCTTCCTTAATTTGCACTAACATTGATCCGATCTTAACATATGGCCTCGTTTCTCTTTTATATTCATCCCTCACTATATTAGACCCAACGAAAATGTTGGATGACATGGCATGACTAGCTGATAGCACTTTTGGAGTCTTCTCATGATTTGCAACAAATGAGAAAGAGCCAAACTGAATGTTCTTTTTTTTTCAAAAGCATTACCTTCTGAAATATATGTGGAATGGCATTTCGTTTCAGAATTGATAGCTGTATTAATTTGATGAGCCATGTCCTCATCATCCTCTCTTTCTTGAAAGAAAGCCATCCTCAGCTTTAACAAATGTTCAGTTGCTTCCTTCTTGTGCACATCGTTGCCTATATTTGTGTCAGCATCAACAATAATGTTTGTTTCCTCCTTCTCTTCAACAACATATGAAACTAACTTATTAGCATTGGATTTAAAAGAGCTGATAGGAGTTTCCGAAGCATTGGCTACAACAACAATTGTAGCATCATTGCAAACACAAATTGCAATTGTTGGATCAAGCATGACCACATCATTCTCCCTTTCTTGAAGCAAAGACCTCCCCGTCTTTGGGATAATTTTAGATGCCTTCTTTTTTGTAATAACGGGAAACACATCAGCCATTATAGTACACTCTTGCGCTGGCTTGAGAGCGTGATGCACTGCCTTATGGACAAAAGAATAATAGTTGGAGCGGCCTTCATGTGTAGCATTCAGATCATACTCCCACAGTCTCCCCAACAGTAAATGACAAACATCCATTGGCACTACATCACATTCTACTTTGTCAATATACTTACCAACAGAAAAATTCACTCCCACCTTGTGGGTTATTTTCAGCTTTCCAGAAGGATTCATCCACTTGACATGGTGTGGTGTAGGAAGCCTCCATGTCGATAGTGATAATGCTTGCACCAGATCCTTGCTAATCATGTTGGTAAAACTCCCACCATCAATAACAAGTTTACATACCTTATCCTTGATCTTACATTCAGATTGGAATACACTCCATCGCTGTCCCTTTTGATCAGCGGTGCTGTTAGAACTATCATCCTTCTTGACCAGCAAGTTCAAGCCCTCTATCGAGGTCTCATCTTTCAATTCATTGGCATTAGAATGGACTTCTTCATTCAGTTTAGGAGAAAGAAATATTTCAAATGAAACATTCTTCTCCTTTTTCTGTTGCTTGACCTGTTCTTGCAGTTTATGCAGCCTTTTCTTAGCTTCTTCAAGGCAGAAATTACCTTTGTGACCAGCAACACTTGAGAACCTAACATGCTTCAGTGGTGTAGAGGAAATCTCACTCAGAATATTAGCTTTCGGCACATCCCTTACACTATCATTTTTCTTTCTATTCTCACTAGGGGAAAAGTATTTGGGAAATACAACAACAGATTTCCCATGCTCTTTACCCGGAGAAATCCTTTTAGCAATAGACTTTTCCTTGCTGCAACGCGGCAACCTATTTGCAGCAAGATCACTTTTGGTTATAGCACCTTGTTGAGGCTCATTCACATCTCAAACAATGTAATCAATCCATGATGAACGCATCATTGGCTTGGTGTCAAAAGAACTTTGGATAACATCAGCTGTAGTTTTCTTTGGAGAGAAATTGTTTTCATTTGGCGAATCATAGCGACGACGTAACACCTTTTCCATGCCTGACTAGGTTCTGCAGGGATCTTCACCTCTGTCAACATGTCCTTGCTGCAACTTTACCCACCACCATGAAACACATTCAGAAAAAGTTCGCCTTGCAAAATGAATCTTCATGTATGATTCCAGACCACGATCATACAAAAAATCCTCCATAGCATCCTCCCATTCATAATATTCAGATTGAGAAGCTCTTGAAGAGAGTTTGGGCACAAACTTAATCTCATTTGTAAAGCTATAATCACCCATCATAAAAAGCAGCAAAAACTTTCAAATTGTACCGTAAGCAACCTGAAATATGATACCAAATGATACAGACACGCCTAGCAATGTCCAAAATTTTTGGTGTCAGATTGCTGGGTTGACTCGGTAGGATCTCTTGCAAACTTGTTCTGCATTTGGATCTCAATTTCAGATTGGTGTTGGTTATACATTGATGATTTGGGGTAGGGTTGGATGAGATATGCTCATCAGGTTCTATCAATTGTTGGTGTTGATTGCCATTAGTTTGAGTTGTTTTTCAGTTGTAACTCAAGTTTGTAGTTATCAGTTGTGTATTGAGTCTTGTAAATTTTTTTTCTCTTGTGTTGAGTTTGTATTTGCCATCATCAATTTCGTCATCCACCAAAGCTTCAACAACAAGCACGAGTCGAGGACGACTCGTTTTGAAGAAAGGGAGAATGATGAGGATATGGTGGCCAAGCATAGTTTGATTGTGTGCAGTTCTGTCCGTCCAATTCATGAAGGTGTGTGTGTCGCTTCAGAGGATTCTGAACCTTCAAAAGTTGATATTTAGAAACTTTATCAAGTCTACTTTCCAACGAATCAAATCTCATGTTATTTGGAGCTATATTCAAGGAGTTATGGTAATTTCAATGGATCCTGTGCAAGCTGTCACAGAGACGCGCGACGATTCCTAAAGAAAGGAAGTTTCTGATTGCAGTTATTATTGGAACAAGTTATCTACGGGTTTCAAAACAACTTAGAGACTTCCTTTCCAAGATATTCTCGGATTCAAGGTGTTCCTAACACGGAATTTGACTATTAGGAAGGTTTTGATTCAGTTCCGATTGATTTTGTAACAGCCTGACATACCTTCAAAAGAAAATCCATATCTCCCACATACGGAGTCTGTTTGGACGTATGAGTACTTGTTGGAAATCTTTTTTGATGGCCCACGCAATGGATCATGTCCCACGCCCTATTTTGTTCCAGACGCAACGTAATATTGCAGAGAATCTGACGGCAGAAAGTTTCTGGAATCCTAGTTGTGTAATAGAGATTGTTTCCTCTTTAATCTGGTCTTAGGAGTCTATATAAGTTAGGTATTTGCTTCTCACATGATAAGAGTCTCATGCCTATTCTTCCTATGATTCGGGGCAACCAACATAGAGCGGGAATCGGGCGCTACACAAGATCATGCTTGCTTTTCTGCTGGGATTAGAGGGTATGATATTTACCAACCAAAGATCGTGCTTGCTTTTCCGCTGTGATTAGAGGGTTCCATGGTTACCAATCAAGATTGTGCTTGCTTTCCCGCTAGGGATTGAGGGTTCAATAGTTATCTACGGATCCTACGTCGAGAAGATCGGGCTTCTACTCCCTATCAGGTGGTCCGGCCATTGTGATTCGGATCCAGAATGTATAACTCAGACTTGAATTATGAATTGATATTAGCTATTTGCTTCTCACATGATGAGAGTCTCATGCCTATTCTTCCTATGATTCGGGGCAACCAACATAGAGGGGGAATCGGGCGCTACACAAGATCATGCTTGCTTTTCCGCTGGGATTAGAGGGTATGATATTTACCAACCAAAGATCGTGCTTGCTTTTCCGCTGCGATTAGAGGGTTCGATGGTTACCAATCAAGATTGTGCTTGCTTTCCCGCTGGGGATTGAGGGTTCAATAGTTATCTATAGGCAAAATTGTCTGGAGCACACTCACAAAGTGTGACTTTGCCTACAACACACTAACAAAATTGAATTCGTCTGAGACACATTACGATTTTGTGGATATCGTCTGGATCACACCGCAGCCATTAAAATACTATTTCCAGCTCGATTAGGTGAGAGAATATTTTGTAAATGACAATGGTGCCCCTGTACTGTTGTTGTCTTCGCTTCTTCAATGTCGCCACCGCTGCCTGGCCATGGCAACGGTGTCCTGCTCCCCAGCTTGCGTGGCCATGGAGCCACGACTCGGCGCCCCAAATCTTCTGCGTCACCGCTCTGCGAGGCCATGGCGTTGTACGAGGCCGCGCTTGACAAAATCCGGCGTTAGCAACAGACCAAGCAGGCGGAGCCGCGGAGGTCAGACCGCGATACCAACAGGGCCATTCCTCTACCTGATGCGCGCGGCAGGGCTGCAGCTCGCCAAGCACGAGCTCGGTCCTCAGCCAGCCCTCACACGCCCCACGCACCCAAGGGACTCCTTGCATCCTGCACCCGAGACGCCCAGCAAGCAAGCTGGACCAGCGCTCGCACACGGCAAGCATCGAGTTCTCCCGTCCTCCCATCACAAGCTCCAAGGTTGATGCGTCCAAGATCCATTGCAGCCACCAACGGGGACGAGCTCAGCACTGATGTGGGTCTGATTGCAATTCGATTTGTTGGAGTATGCAGCCAAACGGCAGTTGTATTTTATCCAATCTTATTTCCTCGTGGATTTTGATTTGCGACCAAATTCAGTTCTGTTTTTCTAATTCTTGAGAACCAAACAAACATTTATGGAATTTGGGGAAGAAGAAGGGCAGAATGGTCACTGCTCTCATGTCAATAGTATTTTAATTGACGCGGTGTGTCCTAGACGATAACCATCAAATCGTAGTGTGTCTGAGACGAATTCGATTTTTTCAGTGTGTAGTGGGCGAAACCACACTTTGTCAATGTGCTCCAGACAATTTTGCCTTATCTATGGATCCTACGTCGAGAAGATCGAGCTTCTACTCCGTATCAGGTAGTCCGGCCATTGTGACTCGGATCCAGAATGTCTGGCTCTGAATGTTCTGCATTTCAGAGGCGTTGGTTCTGCCTTCCATCTGCACTTTGGTGAACTACATACAAATTCAGATTCACTGATGATACTTTGTCAAGCAGGCAGTAGGGCCCTCGATCAACCTACGCTAATGCAGCGAGGCCCCTTACGCAGCTCTTCGGTAGTCAGCCCGTGGGTTGCTCGTCTAGTAGTTCTTGCTCTGATTCGGATAAGTTCCCTCTTTCTGGTATCCTTGAACCTCCTCAGCGCCTCCAAGTTTTGCTTCTTCTAAAGTTCGGCTCTGCTTTGTTATAGCCTATTAGCCTCCATGTTTTTCTTCATGGTCCGTAACTCTCTGATATAGTGATGTAGCCGGTCTAACTAATCCAAGAAAAAGAAAATACCCTGTAATAAAAGAACAAATATCCAGTATCTCAATCAAACAAAAGTCCTGTTCAACATATGAAATGCAGCCAGAAATACACATGACTCTTCAACGCAATATGCAGATGACTATTGCAACGCAATATTGTACTGCAATATAACTGCTGACAAAGTGAAGGGTTTCAATATCTACAACCTTTTTTTGTCAACAAACGGCTGTCAAAGGGCCAAAACAGACATTGGACAATTAATGTGTTCATGCATATTAAAGGAAGAAAATGTTCAAACAGTCAGTTAATGATATGCAGATAATTTGAATACACAGTTTCTCTTATCCCTGTGAGTATGATCGGTATTTGCATCACAACAAGCTGTCATATGGTGGTCAAAACATAAATAAAACAAAGCGCATGACGCTTTGGTGCATGCTATTTTATTTGAACCCTTTTTTTTTTTGTATCACTGCAATAAATCTGAAGCATGCTTTTTTGGTTTTTCCATATAAGAGAAACGACTTAGGCTGGGAAATGGAAAAGAAGCCATGGACTCCTTATTCCTTCAGATATGGAAGATGGGAAGTAAGGACTAAGGACTAAGAACACAGGAACTAAAATGATACTTCCTTCGTTTAAAAAAGGATGCAGTTTTAGGATTGTCCTAAGTCAAACTTTTCGATCTCTGACCAATAATTTCTACAAATTCATATAGTTTAAGACCATATGAATTTATATATTATGAAATTTTATCTCATAACTTATTTTCCATCAGACTCACATAAATCTATATGAACTTCTACAATTTTATGGTCAAAGAGACAAAAGTTTGGCCGAGGACAAAGTTAAGATTACAACCTTTATGAAATAGAGGGAGTAGATAATTAAAGTAACCAACCCCATTTCATAATTGCTGGTAGAGTCAGAAGGCAAGCAAGAAACACAAAGAAAGATGCCACAATACGGATGGTAAATATTTATATATTCTGGTCCTACTTCCAGAGAAGTTAAAGGACACACAAGTAGTCAAAGTTCAGATATGAAAACTGACAGACAAGTAGTCTTTTACTTAAGGAAAGAATATTTTGGAATGCATATATACTTGCTAGTCGTATCAGCAGCAAACAGTATGTGGCAAGAGCATGACCACCCGTCATTTGTTTAAACGATGAACAAAGAACAACATATGTATAAACCTTAGCAAATAAAATCAGTGATACATAGCGCATTCTTAGGACATAATCAATTACAGTATCGACAGGTCACATACACAATCAAATCATGAAGTCAACAACTTTTCTCAAAAGTGAATCTGGCCCCAAGAAGAGATCATGTCGGAAAGGTGCCTAAATAAAAAATAATAATAAACAGGAAACAAACCAAAACATATATACTTCATTGGATATGTCCCAGATGAGCTGTGTCAAAATGTTTTTTATATGGTTGCTTAAACAGGGTGTATGGCTGTATTAGGTTCAACGTAAGATAACTTCCAACGAATTCTGACATGGTTATATAAATTTATAATTATATGACCACATCTTCGTTAGCACAAATTAAACTCTAGTCAATGACACTCATCAAGCATAAGCAGAAATAAAATAAAATCAATGATTTCATTGCAATATAACATGGCTAACTGTTTTATGAAAAAACATTAACAAATTTTCATGAAGTTATTCGATCAACAATTTCAAAGAATTCCAAACTGGCATGTGTTCATGATAAGGTGAGTTAACTACATGGAGATGTACGAAAAGAAACCCTCATTGGCACAATCAATAAACCCACACTCTACTGTTCTTTGTAAACAGTGGCAATCCACAAACTATTCTTGCCCATGTTCACCAATTTGTGAACCCAATAGATGCATGTTGGAGAATTATTATAAAAATAAATGTGTGTTAGACAGTATTACGAGTACAACTTCATTAGGGGAAAAAAAAGGAAACTCTAGACAATAATGCCAACCTAAAAGAAACTAAGTAAGATTACAAAAGAATGAATAATTCCATTGCATGTGCCCTGTTTCTAATAACCATTTTTTGTCCTGGAAAACAGTCATCAATTGTCTTACGTGAAGTTGCATTACTACAATGAAGCTCAATGAACATAGAGCATGATCATGACCGAGATCGCGGCGCTTCGAATCGATTATACACCCTGCAGTGGAGTCCCAATGTACCCACACAACAAGAGGACCATACGGCTCATGCAACCCGCTAAAGTCACAAGGGGGTACTCAATGTCAACCCTTCTCCCACCCGTGCCCGAACGGTTGGACCATCCTCAAAGCAAGGAGTGCTATGGCCCGTAGGCGCCTGTCAAAAAGCAATGGGGTCATGTCCCAAACTCCGTTACGAAATGAGATATTATGCTTGTCTTACCATTAAATTCGACATCTGGTTAAAATAGAAAGTGCTCAAGACAACGAGAACAACGCATGGTTCTTAACCGACCAAACGGGGCTACCATCCTACACCTCCCCGATTTAGTCAACAAGTTCATTATGCTCAGATTCAACAAAATTCGCGCTTCATATTTTTCAGAGCATCCATTGTTTTCTTGTGCATAATACCAAAATCTGGAATGGTACTCATTGTAACATGTTCAGAATAATTAGCAGGCTTGCTGCCAGCTCTCCGCATGTCGCTCAAATGCATAACTACAGTGAGGTGAAGATGCGCCTAGACAGGAGGAAAGGAGCGGTGAACCTCACCAGAGAAAGGCAGCTTCGTCAGCCGAGCATCACAAGTGCACGCAGGTCGTCACTGAAGTGCCTCACGGCAGTAGCAATTCCGACGGACAGAGAACTGAAATCCGGCCAGCAATGTTGTTGTTGACTCCAAAAGAGTGTCTAAATGGTGAAAACAAAAATTGAGACCATACACATAGTCACAGAAGTAAACTCAGCAACGCTCACCAAGGAGCAAGGATTGTTGGTGGTGTAGGCCGATCTGAAGGAGGCTCAGCTGCAGGCCGCAGTTTGGCAGTGAAACACGTCACAGCAAAGCAGCAACGAGCGGACAAAACAAAGCATCCAAGCTGGCTCCTGCTCCTATAGATTCAACGCAAAGGAGGTCAAAGATTAGCATAACAGATTGAGGAAGCTTCATTCTGCGGGGAACTGAAGGACGAGCTCACAGATACTGCAGATTTGGTAGCGGATTGGAGGTCGCCCAGTTGCCGGAGTTGGAGAAGATGAAGCTCGATCTCGGAAGCCGCAGAGGAACAAACTAGTGGAGGACGAGATCATGCCCAGGCCCTCACCAAGGACGCCCGCTACAGCATTGGGTTTGGCTCAGGAGCAAGCAAAGCACCGGCACTGCAGTTCTGCTTGGCAGCGGGGTGGAGAGCGAGAGAGCAAGGAAACACGGAATCTTTTTTCGTCCCCCGCGTCACCCCTCACGGGCGACACAGGCGGAACCCTAGCCCGGCGCCGCCTCCTCCTCCTTCCCCTCTCCCCAGCCGCGCCGCCGCCAGAGTGCTTCGCTGCCAATGTGTGCGGACACAAGGACGGCGGCGGCGAGGCCTTTTTCTCCTCCATGGAGCACCAAGCGGTGAAATCAACGGGTGCCATGGCGTTGGTCATGGACGGTGACGGGTTCGGCGCCATTGCGGCCGGATCTGAGGTTACCACAGCCAGATCTAAGGTCCGCGTGGCCAGATCTGGTGTCGTCGGGTCGGGCTTCGGGCGCAGCTGCCGGGCTCGACCGGCGGAAGGCGCGGCAACGCGCCGTGCAGGCGTGGGCCGCGGTGGCGCGCCCGTGCAGGAGATGGCGGCCGCGCGCGTGCAGCAGCAGGCGCGGCGGCGCATCGTGCAGGCGACGGCGACCGCGCGCGCAGTGGAAGGCATGGCTGCCGCGCGGTGCGCAAGGTGGCGGCGCGTCGTGCATCAGAGGGCAAGACGGCTGCGTGGGTGTGCTCAACGGCATGGTGACTGCACGGTGGGGTAGCGGTGGTGCAGTGTGCACGGTGCCGACGACCACGTGCATGGTGATGGTGTGGCGGTGGAGCGTGTGGGCAGCTCTGGCGAATTGGTGGTGTTGTGGTCGTGGTGGTTGCGAAGGTGGTCTGGTGTAGGCCGAAGGCGGTGATGTTGTTGAGGAGGCCGATGGTGGCAAGGTTGAGATGGAAACCCGTTGTGGTGTGATAGAACAGTGGTGGTGCGGTTTGTTGTAAAACGTTTATGGGGCAGGCCCATTTTCTACAAGAAGATGTCCTGGTCCATGTGAGCACCTTTATCGAAACTAGACCCAACACGAAGTTAGGGTTCTATCCCTATAAATAGTTGAGGAGACCCCCCTATGTACCCGGACATCATAATTTCGCAATAAAGAATTTCGTCTCCTCTATTCCAGTTTTACTTTTTGTTATCTGTCGTGACCTACGTGCCGTCGTTCCGCCGATAACCTAACACGTTATCAGCACGCTCTACGAGGAATTTGCCCAGCAGATCGGTGAACTACGGTACGTTCTTGTTTTGCGTATGATTTTTACTATCTTAACTCGTTGCAACCAAGATCTGTCCAGAAATCAAGAGATCAGATCCGAGAGCGAGCTATAGCAGCTATGGCCGCCCGAAGACGATCTGAATCTGTGAAGAATCGTCGAAAACAAGAAAAACAGAAGCAAAACCTACACAACGATCAGATCTGTTCATGATATGCAGATCTTGATCCGCGCGTAGAAGAGATCTGTTACATAATCCTAGTAACAGATCTGATCGGGTGCAACGTCACCAGGACGAAGCCTCTGGTGCAACGTCACCGAAGTGCGGAGTTCTCAGATCTACGAGTGGTTCATGATGAATCCTAAACTCTAGATGGCGATCTACTAGTTCACGAAGAACCCTACCCCTACCCGGCACGAAGTCCGGTACAAGCGCAACGTCGCTGAATCCGTCGAGATCCAAAATATCAGCATCACAGAAGCAAAAGAAGGGGACCGGGTTCTACCCTAACCCTAGTTCGTCGACGGATCGAGATCAACATGCAAAAACAGAAGAAAAAAAAGCAACATGCCGCAACGGGCCGGCCCTCTACGCGCTGCCAGCCCGGACTCCGCTGCCGCTCGCAGTAGGCGGCGAGCTCCGGCCTCCGCACCGCGCGCGCGCGCATGCCGCACTGACTCCACCGGGCCCCGGCCCGGCCCGAAGCCATTGCTGCGTACCGCGCCACACCGGACGGCGGGCCACCGCACCACGCGCGCCGCCGTGCGGGCAGAGCGCGGTGTCCCGGCCCCCGCGCTGACGCACCGGCAAGCCCGGGGCCAACGCGCCGCGCCAGAGCCCCGGCTCAGCCGAGCGCCGTCTCGACCCGGCGTCGCACCACCCGGGCTTCGGTCTCCGCGCCGCCGCGCCCAGCCGGGGGCGATCCGCGAGCCACCACCGTCCCGGGGAGCCGCGGACGGCTGCGAGCCGCCGAGCCTCCGGCGACGAGGCCCAGCTCCGGCCACCTGCCACGACGGCCTGGCCCTGGCCTCCGAGCCGCTGCGCTCCGAGCCACCGTGCTCCGAGCAGCCGGGCTACGGACCACCGCGCGCGAGCTTTGGCCATGGAAGCCGCGTGCTCCGGCCACCGGGCCGCGACAGCGAGCCTCGGTCAGCCGCGAGCCGCAAGAGCACACCGGCCTTGAGCCGCCATGGCCCGCACCTCCCATGGCAAGATCCAGATTTGGTGAAAAAAGAAGAGAAGGAGAGAGGAGGAAGAAGTAGGGGCGGCTGGTGGGAGGAAGAAAGTGAAGCAAGTGAGGAGGAGCTAGGGTTTCGGCCCGAGATATACTCCCCCACGATTTTACAAAAAAGTCCTCGTGTTTTTTCAAAATCACGAAGATGTCCTCCCGCAGCACTGAATTTTACGAAGAAGTCCTCAAAATTTCAGAAAATACGAGATTATACTCGAAAAATCTAAAAATTACAAAGAAGCCCTGGAAATTACCAGAATAGTCCTCGGAGTATCAAAAAATTATGAAAATATCCTCGGAACATCTGGAAATTACCAGAATATCCCCGGAATATATGAAAATTACGGAAAAATCCTGTTAATTACGAAAATTGACATGGATACTCCGAAAATTGCCAGAAAAATAGAAAATTACTGGATTGTGTTATTTTTTGCATATAACACCCCAGTTTTTGGTGATTTTATATAAAAACACCAATATTATAACTTAAACACGCAGTTTTTGTTATACTTATGCTTTCTATTACTTAGATGCATGAATTAATCCTTGCACATTGACATCATGCACATGTCTGACCTCGTGAAGAGAGACTACCTGTCATGGGCACTTGATGCGGAGATCCTCCTAAGCAGTAAAGATCTTTTAAAGACCGTTCTGCCTAAGGCGGAGACACTGCCGCAACAAATGTGGAGAAGGCGCAGGCATTGCATTTCTTGCGCCACCACTTAAGTGCTACTCTGAAGAGTGAGTACATGACAGAACGTGATCCAAAAGTCTTGTGGGACTCATTGAAGAAACGCTTTGACCAGATTGAAAATGTCTTACTCCCCAAGGTTGAGCGTGAATGGCAAAACCTACGCTACCAAGACTACAGGACTGTGGAGGATTACAACACCAAGCTTTATGGGATTGTCACACGCATGAAGCTTTGTGGCAAAGAGCTCACGCAAAAGGATCTTATTAACAAGACCCTCTCCACCTTTCACTCTAAGTTCACTTACGTGAGCCGCCAGTACAAGAAGGAGAATTATGAAACCTATGTCGCCTTGAGTAATGCATTGCAGCAAGATCAGGGGGAGGACGAATTGATCATGGAGAATCATAAGAATCGTCCTACTGGCACCTTGGCACCGCATGAAGCGAATGCCGTCTCCTTCAATAAGAAGAAGAAGAACAAGAATAATAAGGGTAAAGGTGCTCCCAAAGCTTCACCAAATGCACCCCCGAAGGTTCAAAACAAACCTAATGCTTTCAAGAAGAACGCAAAAGGGAAGTCAAAGAAGACACCTTCAGGGGGAGCGTACGGTGAACAGGATCAAGATTGCTATAGGTGTGGTATGCATGGCCATTGGTTCAAAATATGTGAAACACCACAGAAGTATGTTGACATGTACAAAGACCTCAATAAGAAGCTCGCGCAGCATGAGGCTAACTTTGTTGAAGGCATGCAGCCAACAACAAAGACACCAATAGGCCATGCATCACCAAGCAAATCCCCTGACCTGGAGTTGGACAATGATCTCGTGGATGAGGACATTGATGATGAAGAAGATGTGCATAGAGATTCTGCGTTGTCATGAAGACTATTAAGAATTAATTAGTTATCTATTTGTAATATGAGTGAAATAAGTTTAAATTCCTCGAAGGAATTAGTTCGTTTATGTAATCTCTCGAAGAGAAGACATTTGCTTTGAATAAATCAGTTTGTGGAGTTTGTCATTTATTACTCTCTTTGTTTATACATTTGTTATGTATGAATTACAGCATTGTGGAGGAAAATGACTATGGATGAGGAGCTCTGTCTCGTAGACAGTTGCACCACTGCTACTATTCTAAGGGACACTTGCTATTTTCAGACACTTCGAAAGTATACTGGAAATATTCTTACTGTTATTGGCAATAACAATAAGATTGTTGACACAGGAAGGGCCACATTTGTCCTACCAAATGGTACGCAATTAACAATCCAATAAGCATTACTTTATCCGGATTCAACCTGGACACTGTTAAGCTTTAAGGATATTCGAAGAAATGGGTTTCACGTAGAAACCAATGACGATGGAGGTGAAGAACGTCTTATCATAACCAAGAAAGAAGGCAATAAGAAGACCACTATTGAAAGTTGTCCGTCAGTCAAAGAAGGCTTGTACTACACGTACATTAAGCCAAACAAAGAATTTGCTACGTTCAAGACTATCTTTACCAATCAAGAAGCATATAGATTATGGCATGACCGTCTTGGTCACCATGGCCTTAATATGATGCAGAGAATTACGAAGAATGCAACGGGGCATAATTTGAAGACAAAAGATTTCCCAAATCAAGCAGATTTCTTGTGCATTGCATGCGCAAAAGGGAAGCTTATTACTCGCCCCTCGCATTTTAAGATTCAAGCAGAATCTATGTCATTTCTTGAACGAATTCAAGGTGATATATGCGGACCAATTAGTCCCTTATCAGGGCCTTTCCGCTACTTCATGGTGTTAATAGACGCTTCCTCGAAGTGGAGCCATGTATGTCTAGTATCTACTAGAAGCAATGTATTTGCATGATTGACTGCCCAGATCATACAATTGAAGACACATTTTCCAGATCATAGATTCAAATCCATTCGAATGGACAATGCTGGAGAATTTAAATCGAAGGTATTTGATGATTATTGTATGAGTATGGGCATCAAAGTGAAACACTCCGTACCACACGTGCATACACAAAATGGTCTTGCAGAATCATTAATCAAGAGGATCAAATTGATCGCTCGACCATTGTTACAGAATTGCTTATTGCCTACCTCTTGTTGGGGGCATGCGGTGTTGCATGCAGCAGCACTTATCCAATTACGACCATCTGCTACACATGAAGAATCACCATTAGCATTGGTGCGTGGTAGAATACCAAATGTTTCCCATTTACGGAGATTTGGATGTGCTGTATACATTCCAATCCCTCCACCTCAGCGAACTGCTATGGGCGCACAACGGAAACTCGCAGTTTATGTTGGCTATGAAAGTCCGTCCATAATCAAGTACTTAGAACCCTCCACTGGAGATTTGCATACTGCAAGGTTTGCTGATTGTATATTTAATGAATGTCATTTCCCGGCATTAGGGGGAGGAAAGTATCTCTCTAGAGAAGAATGCCGGCAAATAGATTGGGATGCTAAAGGAATCCTAGGAATGGATCCTCGCACTAAAGAAGCTGAACTCGAAGTTCAGAATATACTCCACTTGCAGAGAGTTGCTAATGAATTGCCTGAAGCTTTCACCAATACAAGAGACATTGTGAAGTCTCATATACCGGCTGTAAATGCTCCAGAAAGAATAGAAATCCCATTTGAAGAGGATGAATATATGGAATTCCAACCTTCTTCCATAAAAGCAACGAATGCTAGGAAGAGGGGGAGTGAACCGGTTACAAGGGCACCCAAGAAGCCTAGAGTACAAGCTCAAGCTAAAGCTCCTAGGAGACGTCCTGCGGAGAAGAAGCCTAAGCAAACTGCTCAAAAGAAAACCAAAGAAGGTGAAAGTGATCCACATGAAGTGGTGAGACTTGAAGAATTAAACCCAAGTGAGAATATGCATGAATCTCATGAAGGGATACCGGAAATTCTTGACCTCAATGTATCTATCGATAATGAGGATCAAGGAAATGAAAATTCAACGAATTATGTTGAGACGGGAGTGGTATATAATAGAAAGACACTTGAAGTCAATACATACTTTGCCGAAACGATTGCAACACAAATTGATTTGGAATCTGAACCGAAATCAATAAAGGAATGCAAGAAGCGTCCTGATTGGCCAAAGTGGAAAGATGCAATCTGTGCAGAGTTAAACTCGCTGAAGAAAAGAGAAGTGTTTGGTAGTGTAAACCTTACACCAACTGGCATTAAACCAGTGGGTCACAAATGGGTATTTGTCCGGAAGAGAAATGCTCAAAATGAAGTGACTAGATATAAAGCGAGACTCGTAGCTCAAGGTTTCACGCAGAGACCTGGCATTGACTACGAAGAAACCTACTCTCCCGTAATGGATGGAATTACATTCCGGTATTTGATCTCAATGGCGGTGAATATGAATTTGCAGATGCGACTTATGGATGTGGTCACAGCATATCTATATGGAACATTAGATACAGAAATCTATATGAAAGTTCCAGAAGGTATAAAAGTCCCAAATGAAGATGACCGCAAATTATATAGTGTCAAATTACAGAAGTCACTATATGGTTTGAAACAATCAGGAAGAATGTGGTACAACAAGCTCAGTACATTTCTCTTGGAAAAGGAATTTGTGAAGAATGAAGATTGTCCTTGTGTATTCATAAAGAAATCAGAGATAGGCTTTTGCATAATTTCTGTTTATGTTGATGACTTGAACATTATTGGTACTACAAATGAAATTGAAGAGACTTGCTCATACTTGAAGACTGAATTTGAAATGAAGGACCTGGGCAAGACTACGTATTGTTTAGGTTTGCAACTTGAACATACTCCTGAAGGGGTACTCTTGCACCAATCAAACTATACCAAGAAGGTATTAGAGAGATTTAATATGCACGAAGCATATCCACTCCGATCACCTATGGTGGTGAGATCCCTTGATATAGATCAAGATCCTTTTAGACCGAAGCAGGAAGATGAGGAATTATTGGGACCTCAATATCCATACCTCAGTGCTATTGGAGCCTTGATGTACCTTGCGAATGGTACAAGGCCCGACATAGCTTTTGCTGTTAATCTACTTGCAAGATATAGCTCAGCACCGACTCGAAGGCATTGGAATGGCATCAAGCAAATCCTCAGATATTTGAGAGGAACTGAAGACCTTAGATTATTTTTCAAGAAGAATGGAGAATTAACCCTTGTGGGTTATGTTGATGCTGGATATTTATCTGATCCACATAAATCAATATCTCAGACGGGATATGTGTTTTTATTTGGAGGAACTGCAATTTCTTGGAAGTCAACGAAGCAAACATTGGTTGCTACATCGACAAATTACTCGGAGATCATCGCATTGTTTGAAGCTGCAAAGGAGTGCGTCTGGCTCAGGAGGATGACAAGCCATATAATGAATACTTGTGGAGTGGCGTATACTCCATCCCCTACAATTATCTATGAAGATAATAAAGCTTGTATTGCACAAGTACAATCGGGATACGTAAAGTCGAACATGACAAAGCATATGTTACCTAAATTCTTCCACACGCATGAAATGCAAGAGCAGGGAGAGATTTTAGTAACACATGTCCGATCTTGTGACAATCTTGCAGATATGTTCACAAAGGCCTTACCTTCTCGCACTCTCGAAGAGTGTCGGCGTGGTATTGGCATGAGAATACTTAGAGAAGTGCTTGGAACAGAGGGAGAACTTCCCAAAGTACATCACATTCCTGAACTAAATGAGTTATCTCGAAGATAATTCATATCAGTCATGAAGATTGATAAACATTAATCATGAAGATTAAAAACATTGCACTCTTTTTCCCTTATGAGTTTTTCACATGAAGTTTTCTCAATAAGGTTTTTAATGAGACAATGTGTGCATACAAGTGGTGGTAATATGTGCTCTTTTCTCCAATTTTTCCCACTGGGTTTTTAGGAGTTTTTACGAGGCATACTTATCACGATAAAGATCCCAAGCGGGAGTGTTGTAAAACGCTTATTGGGCCAGGCCCATCTTCTAGAAGAAGATGTCCTGGTCCATGTGGGCACCTTTATCGAAACTGGACCCAACACGAAGTTAGGGTTCCATCCCTATAAATAGTTGAGGAGACCCCCCTGTGTACCCGGATACCAGAATTTCGCAATAAAGAATTTCGTCTCCTCTATTCTAGTTTTACTTTTTGTTATCTGTCGTGACCTACGTGCCGTCGTTCCGCCGATAACCTAACACGGTTGATGGTGGATACAGGCGAGGTGGTGTCGTGGTTGAGATGGAGGCTGCAGCGTTCAGATGGTGCACAAGTCAAGTCGGTGGTGGTTGGTGTACAGGCTGGCATGGAAGTGTTGGTGGTGACCGTGGCAGCATCCGTGGCAGCTTCCAACACCATCTTGGCGGCAGAGGCCTTGTTCCACAAGTGAAAATGAAGATATGGGCAATGATACATCATGTTTGGTTGGGTGTGTGGGATTCTGGTCGAAAGCTCTCCTCGGCACTTGCCGATGCCGGCGACGACGGCACCTTTGGGTGCCGTTTCCCTCGTTGAATGCTTTGCTAACAAGGTCTCTGCCCCAACTATAAGGTTCCTCCGGGTGTAAATTTAGGTTCAGATTACTGGACTGGGCAGCGGCGGCGTCTTGGATGTCGCTATCTTCTTGGAGATGTTGCTTTGGGGGCTCTTGCTATGTTGGTTGCCTATTGACATTTTCTACAATGGCAGCGACGATGACACTTCAGGGTGAAGTCGGAGTTTCCGTCAAAATGGTGGTGCCTTTTCTGGCGATGCCTCTTCTCTTTCAAGCTGTGCTCATGAAGGCAGTGAGAAGGGCATCCTATGCGACATTGAGGAGATGGTTGAGGTGTGTCGTGTTGAAGTCGGAGCTGTTGCCGAGTGGCTAGCTTGGCAACGATAACAGTGCGGCGAGCTCCATCAGGGCTAGGTGGTTGGGGCTGGTCTTTTGCTGTTGTTGAGCCAGGCGGGTCTTTCCTGCGTGTGGTGATATTTGTAGTTGTCTTTTCATGTTGTAGCTTAATCTTAGTTTTCTCTTTACAGAGAATAATTGTACGGTTTAGCTTTGTTTCCTTTAATATGAGGCGCTTTCTTCTTATTAATATATGCTGGGACACTCAAGTGTTTCCGGGTCTTTCGAAAAAGAAGAGAGAGCAAGGAAACAAAAGTAAGCTTAGCTCTGCCTTGGAGAGGATAAGGCACGAGGTGGTGTGCATCTGGATGGGATTTTTTTTCTTTTTGAGAATCATCTGGACGGGATTGAGGCTAGGAGAGAGGAGGAGAGCCAGCAATGGCTGTGCTGGAGCCGCCCAGGCAGCCCAATCGACGTGAAGGAGAAGAACAGTCAGCATGGCAGGTGGGTTCAGAACTGAAGTCAGAGCGTCTCCAATGGTAGAGTTAGCTGAGGATTGATGATGAGTGAGGTCCATATTTAAATCTCTCATTTTCCTTAGAGACTAGCTCTTGAGGAATAGCTAGCAGCATTCTCTCTTTCTTTTCTCTAATAAACAATTTTAAGAGATAGCTAAGAGTCAGCCTTTGGGGACGCTCTCATCTTCCATAGCTCCAAAATTTATGACATTTTTTTCGGTGATTGAATAGAGAATAGGCATTAACTTTTATTTTAGGGCATGTTAAAGATCTGCTATAGATTTGTAATGAAAAATCTATCCATGCAGTGACGGTTTAAACTTGTCTGAATTTTAAAAAGGCGCCATTTGAGTTACCAACATAAATTCCATACTCTTATTTCTCTATGTATGATTTGGTAAAATTATTTCGTGTCTGTACTTGTGTTTTGAGTACCAGAGTTGCTTCATATTCTTTCTTTAACAATTTTATTTCAAAACAACCATTCAACTTCACTGGAATTTAAATTTCAAATTTTGTTCAGAGGATTCAAACATAAATGAATTTCGTATTCAAAATTTGGGTTGTGGCATTTATGGTTGCAGAGAATATTTTATATTGTTGGAAAGATAAACTTTTACGGCTCTGGTTTGGTTTGGCTCGTTGGATGCATACTGCATTGATAGTTGTTAATTTAGATAACGCCTTTTAGGCATTAGCGCCCATCTTGACCGTGTTTAGACTGACTCCAACAGGTGCCACTACAACAAATCAAGTGATACATGACGTATCAATTTCGTCACGAATTGTTCAAAAACCGTCACAATCTATCAATCGTGACGTTTTTAGATTTCGTCATGGATTAAGCGTCACAGACTAACCTCCGTGACATATATGCTAATCCGTCACGGATCAACTCTATCCGTGACGTTTTTTGACCGTCATAGAATGGCCCTAGGCCCACTCAGCCCAACCCAAGCCCAGATTTAGTGACACGTCACAAATTTCGTCATGGATTGAAATTCCATGTAACTATTAGGCTGATCTGGCTACCAACGTGGCTGCTGCTAGATGTGCTTGCTTGGGCCCATTTGTGTCGGTACAAACCATTTGCTCATTTTATTTTAGGCCAATCAATTATATCCATTTTTTTCTAATTAAATCCAGTACCATGTCAACAAAAGATTAAACATCTGTTCATATGCAATAAATTCTGATCCAAAATCTCATCACATACAGATTAAACATCTAATCACATGCAATGGGTTTTGATCCAACATGTCATCACATACATACTTTAGCATCAAATAAATCTAGCTTAAATGTTAATCCAGCACATCTCACAATATTGCAATACAAGCTAGCCTATATATCTTGCTGTCACCACCAAGAGTATGCAGTCCTGGGATTTGCTTGTAATGGGACTGGAAGGGTCGGATGCAAACTAACAACAGCCTGCAAATGAGCCAATAAAACTATCAAATAAGCAATCCAAAGCAGCATGTTGAAATGAAGCTGTCATGTACTCTGAACAGTTAACATTATCTTTTTAAAGAAATACTAGAAACTCCGAGCTGCACTGCTAAGATTTTGTCAGTGGTAATGCTATTGTAAAAATAAGATCTGTCTACCTACATTGTTTTTGTGTCAGTAACCATTTGTCCATGAAATAAGATTAGATATATTCCTAAAATTACCAAAATAGTTCCCAGATCATTTCAAAGGAAAATATTGACACATGACAACAGCAAGAATCGACGGAATAAGATCAAAGATATTCCTAAACCATGAGTGATATGTTGTTTACAGTTGCAATATAACTGCTGAACCATCTTATCCCAGATGATAATCCCAACTCCCACATGCTACAACTAAACTCCATAACGATTCAACTTACCTTTTTTATTTACTATATAGAAATTACGTGTACTTGAACTCATCGTAGGGAAAGATTCATAAGTACGTAAAGGTTAATGGTTCTCTATTAATAGTAACCAACTTTTTGTGTGAACTGGATAGCAGTGAAAGGATGAACTTACATGGATCTGTAGAACCAGGGCTCTGGCCATGTATTATGTCAGACTGTAGCCACCAGCCCGCCTACACTTCTGCCTAGAATGATCCTGTGCAATGCAGTATAAGTTTTCAATACTATTTTTTTGTACCAAACAGTACGAAAATGATTAACTTATCAACATGCAGAAGGACTACATTAATCAAAAGAGAAATTATCTCTAGAATGGAACTGCAGTTTCGCACATGAATCAAGTAATTAGCCAATTTTTTTTGGGAGATAAAGCCACCACAGAAGGTACTAGATTGCATCCATCCCAAGCACACCAATTAGCAAAAGGACTGGTTCATTTTAAGCATTTGGTTAAACAGGAACATTATTCTCTAGAATGGAACAACAGTTAGCTTGGGGTAATCGTTATGGATGTTTAAAACGTGTAATGAGTTTGCAGTTATCGTTATGGATGTTCACTACACTGGGCTCATGCTTCAGAAAGAGGAACTACCAGGTTCGGTTAATTAAATATACCAACATGCCAAAAGATAGAAACCAATCCAAATAATTCATTTAGTATACTCTTACGTCATCCATATTAGACAGATTATTTAACAAATAATCAAATGTACTAGGGACAGAGAAGACAGAGCAATGGTTGTATGCATAGCACAATCCTAGGTTCCAGAAGACTTACCAAGCGGTGATGAGCTGCGGGTCGCGACAGAGGGGTTGGCCATTCAGAGCTGAACCTAGCATTCTTGGGAAAGAGCTTAACCTGGTAGTATTGGGAAAGAGAATCATCAGAACAAATCATGTTAAACTGGGGTACAAAGGCTACTTGATTCCCGTATTAAAGTGGCATTCAACTATGGATCCAATCAGGACTGTACAAAGGCTACTTCATGATAATATTAACAGAAATCGGAACACATGTCATGTCAAATTGAATTCAACTATGAATATTTGCACCCTTTATGCAATCTGTGAGCAATTCACTCACAAGCGTTGTAGCAGGTCATTGCTGCAATCCATCAATCTAGCCTATGACTTAACAGAACTTTTCATACAAACACGAAGCCTTCATTCAATAATAACAGATATGAATGAAACACCGAATCCCCAAATTCAATTCGTTTTGGGGAGGGAAAATAGGGGCAAAATGTAGAACAATTCACCTCGTGACCTTCTCCTCGCTTCCGGATGCATCACAAAACTGGATCAGGCACAAAATTAGAACGCAAATCAACTGAACTGCAACCGAAATCAATAGATGCGGATACCTCAGTCACCTCACACTGCCGCAACCGTCGATCGCTCGCTGGAGAAGGCGTCCGCTCGCGCGCCGCGGGGAGGAGGCGTCCTCGTGCGCCGCCTCGCGCGCCGCGGGGAGGAGGCGTCCTCGTGCGCCGCCTCGCGCGCCGCGGCGAGGAGGCGTCCTCGCATCATCACCGCCCAGCGCGCCGTAGGAAGGAGGAGGCGGTCTGGCACTGCCGCCCCCACACGGCGGAGGGGGGAACGAGGTAGCGGGCTCACACCGTCGCCTCGCTTGCCACGGGGAGGAGAAGGCGCCCTCGCATTGTCGATGCCTATGACGCCACAGGAGGGAGGAAGCGGGCTGGAGCCACAGCTCCGCGCGCCAGACAGAGGAGGGAATGGGCTCGCACCGCCGCCTCGCCCGCCGGAGGGAGGTGGTGTCGGCTAGGCGCGGCTGCCGTGGCTGGCGGTTGTGCGCGGTGATGCATGGGGAATTTTTGTGTGGCTGTAGGGCGAGAACAGGATGGGAGAAGATAAGGCTGTGGTAACGCGCGTCGAGTCAGCGATGGATCCGCATCGTGCGGTTGGGACCGCGTGCGGGCACCGGGCAGGACGACGAACGGACGCATGTCCGTAAACAAGTCTTTCCTTAGATCAATGGTTCTGGCATAGTCCAAATAGAATAATGCAGCGCAATTTTAAATAAGAGTATCCTATGATGTAGTGATTAGTATTTTGCTTTTTATGGTGGTCAGCGGTTCGAATCCCACACTAACATTTTTTATTTTTTTTTATTTCTAAAAAATAATTGTTTTTCAGTCGGATGATAATGCAGAAAAAGAAATAATATAGAGTCAAGTCACCGGTTAAATTCTGTCTAGTGACAATTTTTTTAACATATTTTCTTATTAGATATATGAAATATCAGATATACGATCCATGACGATTTTTAGAATTCATCACAGAACATGGGTAGCTTATGGCTAGATATTGTAGATCAATGACAAAAACTGATAATCGTCACGGATCATATACGATTCATGACGATTTAGAGAGCTCGTCACAGAACATGAGTAGCTTCTGGGCTAGGTATTGTAGATCCATGACAAAATATTGATAATCGTCACGGATGGTATCTAATCCACGACGATTTTGAAAGTTCGTCACAGAACATGGGTAGTTTGTGGGCTAGGTATTGTAGATCCATGACGAAAAACTAATAATCGTCACGGATAGTATACGATCCATGATGATTTTGAGAGTTCGTCATAGAACATGGGTAGCTTATGGGCTAGATATTATAGATCTATGACGAAAAGCTGATAATCGTCACGGATGTTATACAATCCATGACGTTTTCTTAAATTGTCATTAAGAAACCGTCATGGATTATAGGATTTCTTGTAGTGTGCCTTATTGGGCAACTTATACTTTTTTGAGACCATTTTTTTTTTCTTTTGAGACCAAACTAAAAATGGATGTTGAAACATGAAAAATAACCCTCCAACAAGGCCTATTTTAGGAGCACCTCCCTCCGTTACCTAGAAATGGATTGCCAAGCACCCTCGACCCACTCTCTTCCGTCGTCCTCCCGCCCCCACCCCCAGCTTCGATCCGCCATGGCCGCCGGTCGGTGCCTCCTCTCCTGCCCCTCCCCCCTTCTCTCCCGACATGCCGAAGCGCGACCGCGAGAGCCGGCGGCGCTCGTTGTTGTCGCGGCCGTAGGAGCCGCCGCCGGAGGGACTCCCCGTCCTCCTCCAGTGAAGTGAGCAGCAGGAGGAGAGAACACTCCGGCTCGGACTCGTGCGGAGCCCAATCGTGATCCCGCCGTCTAACGCCGTCGCGTAGTAGCTTATCTGCTGTGCTTAATCGAAATTGTGTCCAATGCTGTTAGTAGGAAGTAGGTATGAGTGGCCGGTGTACGTATGGTGAAGTAGGCGATTGGTTGTATAGGCTACCAGATCATCGTTTAGCACCTCTGTGATGCAGCAAGCTCAGCTGCAATGGTCTTGTGTAAATGGAAGAAATAAGTTCAAAATTCCCAAAACTCTCTTCCACAAGCTTATCCATCTATTGCTCCGAGAAAATAAGATGACTAGTACCAGTACTTTCAGGATTGAAAGATTGTGATGAGTAGTGAGTGACATTGCCAACGCGTTTGGTGATGGCAGCAGCAGGCGGGGCCTTTGATTTCGTTCAGTACCACGGCGAGGCCCAGAGCGTGCGTGGAGTGGAAGGGGCGAGGCGGCAGGTGTAATCGGCGACAAGGACCGGGGTGGGCACGCTCGCCGGTGGCAGGGAAGACCGCGGCGTGTCGACGCGGGTGCAGTCTAGCGGGACGGGGCGGGGCCCAATCGAGGCTGCGACGGACGACGTCGATTCGCCCCTCACGCGAGACGGGGCGGACCGCGGACCCGCCGACCACGCGGAGTCTTTTGCTATTTTGGCCTATTGTTTTCGTCTAAATTTAAACTTTTAAAAAACTAATTGAAACAAATACATTTTTTATCTGTCAGAATCAACCCCATCTGTCTATGCATCGTTGATTAAAATTGAACCTCTTTAATCTACCATCCAATCCTGTCATGTTGGGCCTAGACCCGGAATGAGGAAAAGGAAGGTGGACAAAACGTCATCCTAAGTGTATTTGCGACGACGATCCTGTGTTTTTTGTTACGTGACTTTTTCTCCCCGTGGAAACCAATCCCACCTCCTATTATCTCACCGACGGATTGCTCTACTCGCCTGCAGATTATTTCCTTTGATTTCCTTCCTTCCACCTGTTACGCTTGATTATTTCCTTCCTTCCATCCATGTGTTACGACTTGATTATTTCCTTTGATCTCCTTCCTTCCACCTCTCCAGTCCTCCTCCAAGGTCTCCTTTCTCCAGAATGTCGAGGGCGATCTGCGGCGAGGACATGACGGAAACGCGACCACGACGCCGGGGCCAGGTCGAGGCGCGGCGGGGCGATGCGGCGTCGGGGCCAGGTCGCTGCGCGGCGGTAGCGGGACGAGGTGGCGGCGCGGGCCAGGTCGAGGCGGCGACGGCGGGGCGAGGTACAGGACGACGAATCGTCGCCAGGATCTGCCCGGTGGTATAGGAGGAGGCTCCTTCCAGGTCGCCGCCCGCGTCGTCTCCGATGCCGACTCCTCTGCCGTCGTCTCCGATGCCGACTCCTCTGCCAGGGTGAAGATTGATTCAGCCGTGTCTTTCAGTCGGCGGGAGGGGATCCTCTTCTTCTTCGGATCAAGGTGAGAATTGTGCCTTTATGGTGACTGATCTGCTAATTTCAATTTGAAGGAGTTTTCCCTTCCGTTGATTGATGTTTTTTTCCTTCTTCATTGCTTCGGATCCTGCAAGGCGAGATGGGGATCGATGTCCCAACCCGCACCTTCTTCGCCTCCGTCCCAGGCAAGAGCACTCGCCACCGTCATTGCCGCCTTCCTCGCAAGCAAGAGACGAGATGAGTGCGCTGCCGGTAGGGTGAGGACCTCGCCTCCTGCGTCACCATGTGCGGTCCATAACCCCAAGGTCACACGACGGAGTCGGCGCGCGGCTGTTGTCTCGGGTCTTCCCGGCAAGGCGCAGTTGGTGCCTCCCTTCCCCTCTCCTTTGCAGCTTCTTCAAGCACTCCTACGAGCAGATCCTGGCCCCATCGTCAAGCCTCGCGACCCCGGTTGTCCAACACACCAAGAAACAGTCGTCGAGGGCGGATCCACGGCGACACGGCGTCATCGGGTGTCCTCACACATGTGGCGGCGGCGCGCGCTGCCGTTGCTCCTGCAGTCCTCCGTCCTCCCTCCGCCCGGATGGGGCATGGGCCAGGCTATGCGCCGCCACCCGATCCACGCATGCGGAATTGGAGAGTTTTGGTTGAATCGAAGACCCAAGGTGCGAGGATTTCTTTCCTTTGTTGTGTTGCAGCTTGTGTTTTGTCAGTTTGAGAATTGCAGTGTAAAAAAACAGTGGAACAAATATTTACGTCATTGTTGATTATGAGATTGTTTTGCGCACAATCTGTTTGTAGAATTGCCATTGAGGAAGGCAGGGGAGCACAAACCGCATGCTTTTGAGAGGTATGCTGAATTGTTGATACGATCAATCAATTTTCTTTTTGCATGTTAAGGCATGTTCATCACATCACAACAGTTGGCGTGTGCAGATCCAAACTAATCTCATCTTAGACATCTATAACCAATGCAGAGGGGCCTCCTGATGATCTTCCCTGCTATTTAGAATGATCATTCTTAGGTGAAAGGTTTCTTGATTATCACTAACAGCAAAGTGCACTTTGTTTTTTATCTTGAGCTTTGTTGGTGCACTAGCTACCTGCCTAAAATTTAGCTGAAGAAATTCTTATATATTTTAAAATAATTTCAGTGATTCCATGTATACTTGAGTGCCCCCTCTGTATTAATACATTTCTCACCATTGCTTGCCTCTACTATGTGCAGGAAGGAGCATTGATTATTCTGACTGAGCTGATATATTCTACAGTTGAAAGCTCAAGGAGAAGATTGAAAAGATGTTAAAGGGTGACAGCGTGCTACCTTTTTCAGTTGTTCCATTAAAAATGCGTGTTTCAGTTTAAAAATCTGATTAAACTGCACCTCGCATGCATCAAAGATTGGGTACTTTATATGTTTTAGATGGTTTTCATCAATTACAGGAATTGCCATTTGATCTGACACATAAGGTCAGTCCTCCCAGTATCTAACCATTTTTGCGGTCGTGACCCAAAGTAAAAGTTATCATCTTATTGCTTTTTTTAAAAAAATAGTAAAATCAAGAAATTGTTATTATCTTGCTTTAGTTATGCGGTTATTTCCCCTAATTAACACATCTGGTCATTTTCTTGCAGTGATTATTATAGTATCTTACAAAAGGAGAATTCCTTATTGTTTTTCTTATATAGTTGCATTTCTTCCCACTTTTCATTTCGAGAGAGAAACATAACATGGATTGGTATTTCTCGCCTTTTTCCAGGAGCGCTGCATTGAAGTAGTCTATTAATAAAGGGTTAGGAACTATGGTTGCAAAGATAAATCAAGAAATTCATCAGGTGAACATTCAATCAGAAAAATTTTGGTATCATGATGACTTGTACTAGGGAAATGACAGGCTTCCAATTTTGCAATGATGACTTGTACTGGCCAGAACCCTCGGTCTTCTCTCCTCCTCTAAATGTTCAAAGGTGAGTTGAGCTCTCGCAACCCCTTGTACTCACGAATCTCAGATTAGACTGCAATTTATGGTGTGCGTGATGTCCAATTTTCGTTCTGGATCTACACTGGTGGACTAATTTTTCATTTCTATTCTTTGGAGCAAGGACAAGGTTTTCATGATAATTAGAATGAATTTGTACATTGCTTGATAGCCAAAGTGAAGATTGAGCCTCTTTAAATCTGTGCTCGTCTTGCCTTTTCTTTTGCAAACCTGTGCTCATCTTGTTAATCTGGGCTGTTGATTTTTTTCTCTGTAGAACTTAGTTCTGGAACTGATACTGTTGACACAAATTTGTTTATTGAATTTCACTTACCTTTTGTGCAATGAGTTCTTCAGAATTCATATTCAAATCATAGCCCCTTGTTCTTTAATTGACTAGCTATTTAATACAACAATCTCCTGCACAAGGTATACCTGCTTTGCCGCATCTAGAACCTAAGATGTCATATATAGAAGTTCTATCATCCTCTGAAATTGAAGCGATATGCTACATCTTATTAGTTTTGGCCAATTTGTGCCGCATCTTATGTGCATGAATTACTTTATTTCTTACAGTGGGCTGCAATTCTATAGCTTTACAATACAATTTCTTAATGTGTTGTCAGTTACCTTTTGTGCATATATGTTGTATAGATTTGGTCAATCCTGTGCAGGCTATAGGTCAAATGCGACAAACATATGAGAAGAAACGTGTTCAGTTAAGGAACCAAGACGCCAAAAGTTCAGAGCTGCGATAGACAACTGTTAGCTAAGGACCTATAGACAGGAATCTGGGATAAGTCGATATGAGGAACTGCGCAACTTGTTGAGCTGTTGTAGGGATAAGCCAATCTGCCTTTTCTTGCAGGGATAAGTCGAACTGATGTATTCTTGTGATAAATAGCTCGGAGCTCGACTAAATTATTTCCTTTTTTTCAGTTTCATGTCTGGATTATTTTGCTTTTGAGCGGCACTGTTGGATCTTAGTTTGTGCCTCATACTTTCTAATTCTTGTGTTCTCTACACGGTTTTTTAGTTCCGAATGTAAGCTTGTTTGAAAAATGAATGATGAACACTAGAAAAATTATCAATAGGATGATAAGTTTGTCAAGCTGGCAACCTCTGCTACTTGAGATTTATGCTAGATGATCAATTTAGGCAGCTGGCAAACATTACAACGGGGTTGGGGGCCTAGATTTTCAAAAATTTCTCGGCCAATTGGGCCTACCCGTGCATATGATTCTGTTTACTGGAAGCAACATGTGGAGCAACATGGCACACAAAGAATCAAAGTTATGCATTAGTTCTTTAGGGTGCCGCGTATTATACATGTGTTATTATGTGAAAAATGATGTGTGTTTGGCGGGTGATCAATGCCACGAATGTGTTAATCCAAACTTTTGACAAGTTCCAGATAATTCTTTCATGTTAAGTGGTTCATAATTTTAGTGATCTTGCCATGTGATATAATTTTTAAGCACGTGCATTTTTACTAGTAACCTTAGAAGAATGGGCTTCTTTAAAATAGCTTTGAATCCGTTGGCGCACCCGCTATAATAACCATGCCCGTATTTTATTTCATTTTAATAATTTTCTACGAAATTAATCACGTGAAGGGTCAAAACTACCCCTGGTGTCTTGCACGTATCGAATCGATCTCCAGACTGAGACCAGAGTCGTTCGTTGGAATCGTTCTTCCTCCTCTCTGTTTCGCGAGCGACCCTAGAGAAGAACACAGCGGCGGGCCGGCGGCGCGCCGCCCCCTCCCCCTCCGGCGACGTCTCCGCCCGAATCCCCTGCAAGCGGGCGCGGCTCCGCTTCTTCTCCACCTGCCGTCCCCATTCCCATGGCCCTGTGCCTCCCAGCTCCCGTCCCTGGAGGCGCATGCATGAGCATGCCTTTCTTTTCTTTTTCTTTTAATTTTTGGCGCATGCATCTGTGCGTCTGGATGGCGGCGGCTGCTCTGCTTCTTTTTTTTTTTTTTTATCTTGGTTGCCCTGCTCCTTTTTTTCTTTAATCTAGGCTGCTCTGCTTCTTGATTATTCCCGCATGCATGAGCATGCCTTTTTGTTTTTTTTTTTCTTTTTCTCCTTCCTGGAGGCGCAAGCGTCTGTGCGTCTGGATGAGCATGCCTTTTTTTTTTTCCGGGGGCCGCGCCGCCGCTCTGTTCCTCCATGGCGCAGAGGAGACGGGGAAGAATGGTGGCGCTCGGTCTCGATCTGGAACTGGAATCGATTCGATTTGTTTACGTGCAAAACGCCCAGGGGCAGTTTCATCCTTTCATGTGATTAATTTCGTGGAAAATGATTAAAAGAAATAAAAAACACGGCATGGCTATTATAACGGATGCGGCAATGGATTCAAGGCTATTTTAGAGAAACCCATTCTCCTAAAGCCATTTGGGCGAAGCCCATCAAAACCGAGACCAAAATAGCAAAAGACTCGACCACGCGGCAAGCGACGACGGACGGCCACGACGAGTGCGGCGGTGATATTTTGAAGTCTATAGACATTTATTTGGCTGTATAGGTCTTCAATTTTAGGTTCTATTGTTGGAGCGAGTCTTGCTGAATAGAAGAGTCCTGATTCATTCCCATTTCCAAGCGATGTGACAGACAGCATGCGCTCGCCAAAGGCCGACACCTCACCTGCCAATGCGCGCGTTCGCTGGAGTTCGACGCCTCGCCCGTGCTCATGCTCGCCAGAGGCCGCTCGCCTTCTATGCCTGACTACGAGCTCGTCTGAAGCAGCCATCGTGCCCCTGCACGCTCTAGCTGGAGGCCAGGTGCACTCCTCGGCCACGAGTCGCACGACGGTTGCGCGGGAGCCGGGAGCTCGCCTTAGTCGCAAAGCCTGCAACGCCGCCGTCCTTGCCGGGCTCCACCACTGTTGCGGCCAGGGGCCGAGGTAAAGTGTAATGCTGTGTGTACCCACGGAAAAATGAAACTTCAATGGTATTCATTCTTTTCCCACCATATATGCACCCATTAGAGTATAATTTCAGCCGTTATGATGTACACGGATGCCCCAGATGTTGCCTAATGCTCAAAAGTGCTTCTCTGCATTAGCTGGATGACGTTGCTCCAAAGTGCATCAGAGGACCACCATCAGAGAGGCGCTGCGTGAAGAATTACGGTTGCGGGAGGGATGATGTTGCCAAACTTTAATGGTTGCGGATCGATGGGTCACCGGAGCGCCGCCTAGTTTCGGTAGTACGCGGGCCAACGCGGTAAATATACATAATAACAATATAATTAAACACATTCATCTGTAACACAATTTTTTTGTACAGCTTCAGGCGCAAAAGTGCACCAGACTCTTATTGGCAAACACGCACGCATATACCACCAGACTCTACAGACACCACGGATTGACATAGTTGTTAAACATGGTAAATGACACAGATAAAAGCAAGAAAGACGTACAGAAATATCCATCTCCAAAGCTTGGATACGCAGAATATGGATTCGTTGGCATCATGCAAAAGCTAGCTTTCAAGGACAAGACTCAGTATACTGCAGTACCTCTTTAGAATAAAATGTTTTATTGATCTTCGCATCAATGATGGGTGGGGACTCTGCTTCCACGCACCCGTTGAACTCGATGAGTTCAAAAGTTTCAAGGTTCTCCATCTTGGATCTCACAACAATCTTCTTCTCTTTTTCCACCTTGTCCAAATGTGAAACTCTGAGCATTTTCAGCTTCTTGAACCCATTTGGAGGGAAAACAAGCTTCTCCCCGTCAAACGAATCATTTAACAATAAAAGGCTGGTGAGATTTTTAAGCGAGGCAAGCTTATTAATGAAATCTTGATCCATATGTGTTTGTTTCAGCACAAGCTTAGATAGGTTGGAGAGTGATATTTGCCTGCCATGCGATGATGTGGAGGACCCTTCATTAAGCTCCGTAATATCGAGCTTCCCCTGTAAGTTCATAAACACAAGATGGTCCTTGCGGTGGCTCCTGATGTCTATTCCGATGGTCTCACCTGACAATGTCAGATACAGTAGGTAGTTCAGCTCGTTAAGTGCTACCTTCAGGACAGTGTTGTGGCACTCCTTGATCCCCACAATATGCAGGACACGAAGGTTGAACATTTTCTTCATGATGGTGCCGTCCCAGTACTTATCATCCTTAAGGGACGTATTTTCAAATGTCTCCAAATGCTTTAGATCACCAGCTGATTTAGGGTCAGGGAAGCGAAGCTTGTTGCCAAGAATGTGGCGCAAAGTTCCAATCTTCCAGAAGGCATCTGGTAGAATTCTTACTTGTGTTCCTCGCACATCAAGTGTCTGGAGATTGTAGAGGTTGCCAATGGAGCGATGGATTTTTCTCAACTTGGATGACCTGACACCAAGGTAGCGCAAGTGAACCATGTCCCCGATTTTCTTGGGTAACTGAAAACCAACATCGATGCCTTCCAAGTTGATGACACGGAGAAATGGAGAGTTCCTTAGTAATCCACGGATGTCGAGTTCTTTGGATTCCACCTTAGGATGTCTCCCATTGGGTCCTGACGAGAATAATAATAATAACTTGAAAGAGAGTAATAATAATAATCTCCAGTCACAAGAGCCGTGAAAAAGAAAAGGAAACAACAAACTTCAGTTGGTTTTAGTAGCGCACCTTCTCCTTCATGGTCCTCAAAGTAGGACATTATTGTCCGTAGCTTGGGCAATGGATTGGTCAATGCTGATAATTTGTTTTTATAGTTTTGGAGGGATAGGCGTCGCACTCTGGCAGTAGCAGGGACGTAATAACCGTAGTGCACCTCCAAGAAGCTACTTTCCCGTGCTTCCAACCTGAGAAATGCATGGATATGCTCGTGGATAGTGATGTATTCAACATTCCCACGACCATCCATGGCGACAAGTTGTACGAGGCCCCGAGCAATAAGCTCCTTGAGGTATCGATGGCCAATCTTTTCCATCTTTTTCCCGTCTTTGGGGGTCAGCAGGCCTTCGGCCATCCAGAGGTGCACCAACTGTTGGGCACTGATCAATCTGTTCTCAGGGAATCCTGCAAGATAGAGGAAGCATGATTTCAAATCATGGGGAAGATCATTCAAGCAGTGGGACAGTATCCTCTCCAGCCTCTTGGCTTGCTTATTAGACTTGCTTATGTGATCAAACACGTGTTCCCGCTGGCTTGTTTCCATGGTTTGCAGAAGCCGGGCTAACAAGACAACTGCGAGCGGTAGACCCCCGGTGATACCGTAAATCTTTTTAACCATTTCTGACCCCAATGGATCGTTTCTGAGGCTCGAAAGTATACAGGTAAACAGCTCTATGCATGTATCTTCCTCGAGCTGACTCAGATTGATGGTACTGTCCTCTCCTGTGTATCCCTCATCTAATTCTGTGATCAGCATAATCTTGCTTCCTGCTGCGCCCCTGGGTAAGTTGTCTAGAATCCTCTGCCACTTGGTAATGCTGATCTGCCTACAGTCTAGTACCAGCAGGTAGCTCTGGTTACTTAATTGAATTTCCATATTATTCTTCCAATTTTCGTATGGTGCAGTCCATCCAACCATATTGCCACTGCCATTCTTGTCTAGGTTCATTTCCTCCTGTTGGCCAGTCTCATGATTCAAGTCATTCAACGCGGAGCTTGCATCAAAGAAGATCCGATAGATTTCTGGTAGGATGATCCAGTCACTGGTATCCGGTGGGAAGCTTGTCCAGATATGGATTGCAAAATGGCCTCTTATTTCCGCATCTTCGTAGGCATTCCTCACGAGGGATGTCTTGCCAACACCACTCACTCCAACCACACATACCACATCTTTATCATGACTACATTGGCGCAACAACAATTTCTTCAGTTTTTCCTCCTCCTTCATGCGTCCAATCAGATCACATGGCTTTGCATTCCTGTTAACATTTATGCCATGACTGTCATGTACTGGAAATGCAACAAATATTTCCTATTATGCGGAGGTAACATAATAGTAAATTTGCTGTGTAAACAACTACGTTTAAACAAAGAAGAGTATTGCTCACAGAAAGACGAAGCATATAAAGCGTATTGACCATTTCCGGCATGGATATAGAGCTTGTGCGAAGGGCAGGAGCTACCAAAGTTTTTTTTTCCTCAGCCTGATTTTTTGGTGTTCTACAAGTGAATTGTTCGTCTTTATCATCTTAGTCTTTCTAGTGAGTTGCTCAGTACATGGTAGCTTAATATGCTATCAGAAGCAGATATAAGAGTTTGATTTCTTCTTCTTCTTTTTTATTATTTTTTTGAAGAGAACTAGAGGGATTGCCCTTAAAGTGGTACCAAACCTCCCAGGTTCAAGCGCTAGACTCGGAACAAGTGAATCCCAATTCAGCTAGCCAAGTCTCTCATTGGCCTTATAGGGATAGGGTCTGCATGCTTGTATTCATAAAATTGAGTACTTGTGCATGCATGTATATTTTTTAGATAATGGGAAGATTGTATTAATCCTGGCCTTGGCCCTCACAGAAGCTACAACCACAATAGTATTGACTTTCAAGAGAGTTACAGCCAAATACAACCACCGACAAAAGTCGGCCATCATCAAAAGTGCACAAACGGGACATTGATGGAACAAAACAAACAAAAACAAGAAAACGACTCCTATTTGCAACTTTTAATGTCTTCCGGTGCTGTTCCTTGATGAGTACGGTTGGCTCCTTGTGTCCATTCTTCCACCACATCAGGTATTGGACAAAATTTGACCATATGCCAATCCAACAATGAACAAAATCTATTGATTGAAGCAAAAACCACTCGAACCGCCACCGACGAAGAACATTCCATTTGCTGCAGGAGATCATGACCAAATGGAACCGACAAGCGGGGAAAATCTCCAAGGCGACGCCTCCAAGAAGGATGCGGCATTCAAGATGTTACTGACGCCCATCCAAAGATGGAATTTATGTTTTCACGTGGCGATCACGATCGTGGAGATGGGTCGATGACAACGCCTCCATCGAGTTGTATGGCGCCCGAAGACGTCATTGTTGTCACCACTAATAGCGCCGATTAGGCTTTCGCCATTGATCCGAGCCCAACAACCACACGCCATGGGAAGAATTCATCACCACAGCAGACCATGCATCAATCCGCAACCACCATACCCCGCAGATCAATGGCAGAAACCAGGGCCGCTGCCACCAGAAGGGCACCGCCACATCCGCCTTCCCGCAACAGCCACGAACGCGAGGAGCAGATGAGAGGCTATCAAACCCCGACGCCGTGACAACCATTAACGCCGCCCACAAGGATGGCCATGGCCATGCGCGCGAAACGGCTGGAGTTGCAGATTGAATCGCACATGGACGGCCATGGCCACACGCGCAACCCGGAGTTGCAGATTGAGTCGTCCATCGCCGCCATCTTATTTGGTGAGGAAAAACGAAACGAAAATGGTCGCCCGCCGCTGCCGCCATCATAACCTTCGTGCAGGTTGTGCCGCGCGGCGGGCCCCGGCGGCAGCCGGGAGAGTGCTGTTGAGGGAAGACTTCCGGGGAGGGGCAAAGGAATCGCCACCCGTGCCGCCCTGGGGAGGCGGCGCGGGGGCGCTAGGTTTTTTTCTTGGCTCCGCCTCACGTAATCCTGAATGAAAGTTGCATGAAAGTGATTGAAGCCTATCATGCATGCATGTATATGAATGTCTGTGTTTGTAATATGCTTCGAAAAAAAAACATGTACGGTCAACACCAGTGCATGACTCCACACGTATTGAACTCTGGGCGTCCCTTCCCTTCCCTTCCCTTCCCTTCTTTCTTTTTTCAATTTTGGGTACACAAGGAAGCAAGACTTTTTCTTAGTCTACAAATGGAAGGAATTGAAGCTGGAGAAGGGAGCTAACCTTAACACGTTCACCGGTGACTTTTGGTGTAACATCTCAGGTCCAAAATACGGCTCTAGACTTGCTTGTACATCGGACGGTTCAACCTCACATAAATAATTCTTATGCTTTCGTTCTCGTTTCGTGTAAAAAAGTTAATAGATTATCGCTTGTACATGTCCTTGTCCTTCAAAAGCACGAGACTTGGGTCTTGGCTCTAAATACCACCCGTAACATCTCAGGCCCAAAATATGGCTCCGGACCCGCTTGCAAGTCGAGCGGTTACACCTCACAGAAATAACTCTTACATTTTCATCCTTACTCCCGCGTAAAAAAGTTAACCCGGTTATTACTGCATTCTCTGACTGGGTATTTAACTTGGTCACACTTCACTCAAACTACCAATGTGGTACCATTTCTGCTCTAACATAGCAACCATGATGCATGGACTGGTTTTGTTCTTTTGGGCCGAGACTTCGCACATGGACTCGGTGAAACCTCATTGTCGAGCTTCTGTCGTTCATAGTTGTAATCCTTACTTTACAATAGTGCTGAACTTGGACAAAGGTTTTTGAGCTTCTTTCGCACCTAGACTTGGACAAAGGTTTGTTATCCCTCAAGGAACCCTGATCATGGTAATAGCACCAATCTGCTCACCGACATTTGCGAGTCTAGACAAGTGGTTAATAGTTTCAAACCCTCGCCGACCTCACTGCCGGTGTAACCCGCCGACAAAGCTACTCATACTTAGCTCCGGGAGCCTAAGGATGTAAACTAGTCCGATTAAAGGTGTTTGATGAGTAATTTTTACATTTAGTTTTGTAAACCCAGCCCGTTAGCAGCCTATGTAAATAGTTATGGGAATAGTATGACATGTATTATTTAGGTCAGCAAGGATTACCATGCATATAAATCCTGATGTTCCAGGTATTGCACAGCTAAATCAGCACGTTTTCATGAAAAATGTTGCATCAAAAAAGAAATGGGGCAAAAATGCGATCACGCCAAAGCTGAACTACTCTAAATGGAAGTCAGAGTACCAGTGAACATATAGCTGCAGCACAAGAAGCGGGACCACCTCCGTGACCATTAGTGAGAGGAATGGAGAGGACTGCCTATAAGTTGCCAGTTGGGAGGTTAAGTGGACTGTAATCACATCTTGTCCAGGCTGGATGGTATGAACGATGAAACCACAGTCTAACCTGGCAAAACCAGGATTCGAAACAACTGCAAGGTGCATTGTGTAGTGATTTAAGCCAAACAAGGGGCTAAGTGAACCAAAGCAATGTTTGGGTTAAATGGACGTCAGACATACTTTGAGGTAACAAACAAGACTTTGTTTTTGTTTTTGATCAAGAGTTGCAAATAAATCCTCTACGCCTCTATATGTGGAGACGTATTTGACCGATGATTATTATGTTGTTTTTCACTACATATAGAAGATTTTGTCAGCTGCATAATAAGCACACTGTAACGCCATCCAGTTGGCAGAGATTTAACCAAAAGTGCATCCCAAAAATTCAATCCATTGCTAAAACATTATATCTAGGTAAACAAAACATTCACTACGGGAAACCCAATGTTTGCCGAGTGCCAAGAGCAAATATTGATCGGCAAAGAGCTGTTTGCCGAGAGTTTTCTGTCAGACACTCAGCATTGGAAATAATAAAAAAAAAGCATCTGCCGCTGCGGCAGCCCCCACCACGCCACCGTCGCCCGCCGCCAGCACCACGCCGAACAGCCCAGGCCACCGGCGCCACACGCGGGCCGAGGGAGCACCGCCGGCCACAACCCGCTACCGCCGCACGCATGCCTTGGTCACGGCCGCCGCCGCCGCACCCTGCTGCGCGTCGCGCCTCGCCACGCCAGGCCGGGTCGCGGCTGCCTCGCCGCGCCGCTCCAAGCAGGGGTCGCGGCCGCCGCCTCTGACGAGCCGGGCCGGGGCCGCCGCCTCCGCTGCACCTCGCCGGCTTGGTAGCCTCCGGTGAAGTTGAGGGAGAGAGAGATGAGAGAGAGGTGGAAGAAGGCAGAGAGGGATGAGGGAGAGAGTTGCGGGAGAGAGATGAGGGAGAGAGAGATGAGGGAGAGAGTTACGGGAGAGAGATGAGGGAGAGGTGGAAGACGGTGGAGTTTGAGGAGGGATCCGGGTGGTTTGGTTTGGACCAATGAGAAGCCACGTTTTGGAATGGATGAATCGCTGACATGGTAATGTGTGTTTTCTTATTTTCTTTATGTGTTTATTTTGAGGTATTAAATGATCTCAAATATAAAAGTTGTCAACTACAAAGTTTTATATTTCGTGGAGGTCTACAAATTTCATTTTGGTAATTTCTTCATTCGAGGTCGTTTACAAAATTTGAATTTCAAATTTGAGAAATTCAATTACTTTTCGTTGACAAGATGATTTAAAAAAAAAGTCATCAACTACAAAGTTTCATAACTTATTTTGATCTATAACTCTCATTTTGGTTGTTCCTCCATACGAGATCATTTGAGAAAAAAAAACAAAATTCAAATTTGAGAAAATTCAAATGTACTTTTCGTTAGCAAAATTAATTTAAATTAAAAAGTGTTGAACTACAAAGTTGTATAACATCTAAGGATACACAACTTTTATTTTGATCATTTGTTCATCCGACATAGTGGTAGTAACATTGTTCACAAATCTTATATGGTTGCCTTATAGTTTCATGAAGCTATATAACAGATGTAGATTTTGTGAACAACTTTGCTATCTTTTTGTTGAATCAAGAAATGATTCAAATAAGAGTTTTATATCTTGGGAAGTTATACAACTTTGTAGTTCAAAATTTTTTAATTTGAATTCGTCTAGTGTTTCAAAATATAGTTGGAATTTTGCTTTGCCGAGAGCAAAAAAAAAAAAAAACACTCGGCAAACACCATCTTTGCCGAGTGTTTTTTTTACACTCGGCAAAGATGGTGTTTGCCGAGTGTTTTTTTTTCAGACACTCGACAAATATATTGTTTGCCGAGTGCCCGAAGGAATACTCTCGGCGAAGTCTGATGCACTCGGCAAATATGAGCTTTCCCGTAGTGATTCCTATATGTGAAAGAGCCACTAGCCTAGCGGTTACAGGAGCCTCAGTAGCACCTCAGGTCTTGGGTTGGACTCCTTGCGGGTGCGAATTTTTTATGGCTTAACGACATTGAGCTTTCAGTGGTGGTGACGCTCCCGTCGGCTAGGGTTTGCGTATGTAGGTTCATAGAGGTTAGTGTGGGTGCGTTGTGAGTGTGTGAGTTATACTGTGTAATTAAAAAAAAAATATTTTTATATATTTTTGTTATGTTAGTTTAAAAGAAGATAAAATATTATCACAACTGACACAAACTCACGTCCACCTACTACTTAAATCTATAGAGCGCAGCGTAACAACCGTGCCACATCTACTAACTCAGCGACCTTTTCCAATTGGATTTGGCTAGAGATGCAAACCATATGTCCCTCTCAAAAACCAAACAGGAAGAAAGAAATTAAAATAACAGCTTGTTGATTAAACGTTATTAATTAATAAAGAAGAAATAAGTAGCGACTTGCCGGAGACGTACCAGCTTGGGAGGCCAGCGGCGGCAGTAGCAGCCAACGCGGCCAAGTTAGACCCTGAAGCCTCTTTGGGTGCCACCACGCCGTCTAGCTTGTATTTCTCATTGTTCTTGACGATGTCCTCAAGGCGTTCATTCATAATCGCAATCTTGCCGGACAGGTGGTGCCGGACGGTGAACTGAGCTCTGAAGCGCGCCAGAAAATTCGAATCCAAGCAGAAAAAGTGCGCCCAGCCGCGCCGGGATCTTAGCGGTTCAACCAGTAGCTGGTATTGGTCGATGGCATCCTCGGCATCGAAGGCGACCTCGCGTGTCTGGCACACGAGCACCGTCACCAGCTCATTGCCGGCTAGACGGATGCTGGGGTCGGCCTCCCGGAGGAAGGCCTGCAGCCACATGAGCTTGTCGCGCAGCCGCCGGATATCATCGTTCACCTTGAGAAGAGCCTTCGCCTCGCTCAGAGCTACCTCCTGCAGCTTCCCCACAAGTGGACCAACGAATGCGTCCACCATTTCTCTCCTTCGCTCTAACTTTGTCGCCGTTGCCTCCACATGTGTGTTCTTTTATACAGTGCAGGGATGGGTTTGCTGTGGCTTTTCTACTGGACCAGCTAGCCGAAGTTTGGTTCATTTCATTTTCATGTGCTTACTGGCGACAGTGATGAAAATAAAGAATATCAATGACAACAGTTGCTTACGGATAGCTGTCATCCAGTTGGCATCAGTGCATTTTACTATCCAAAGACTATGAACTGATGTTTACTATCCGGTTGGCATCCAGTTGGCATGAGTGGGGGGGGGGGGGGGGGGGGGGGGGGGGAATGGGGTTCATGAACGCAAAGACTATGAATAGATCAGCGTGTTGGGGAATGGCATGAGTGGGGGAATGGCATCCAGTTCGTCTCGCTTCTTTGCATGAGTGGGGGAATGGCATCCGGTTGGCATGAGTGGGGGAATGGCATCCAGTTGGCATGAGTGGATTTTCAAAATAGAGAGGGGGGACAAAAACATGTGCTGTAAGAAGCTCAACAGAAAATACTTACAGAATAAAGGCTTTTACAGCAGCACGGAGAGCGGAGGTCAAAATTCTGGAAAGGGCTACATGCAGTCAAAGATGACTGCCTTAGAGGGCTCAGATATATTGTTGGTAATGGGAGGAAAGCTAGATTTTGGTTGAATGTTTGGCTAGGCAATTGTTCCCTGAAACTACAATTTGGGGCTTTATTTGCAATTTGCAGAGAACAAAACCTTACAGTAAATGAAATTATTATAGAGGGGGAGCTGAACCTATCATTCAGAAGATCTTTTGGAGAGAGGGAGATAGCAGAATTATACTTCCTCCATTTTGTAATAATTGTCAGTGTTGTTTTTTACTGTTCCAACTCTCATAAATATATTATGTTATTAAAATACTATCTGTACCCCATCTATTAATCATATGTTTATTTTATGTAACTAAGTATTCTAGAAGTTATTAAATGGTCAAAATGTGAATAGTATAGTCAACAATATTAATTATTTAAAAACGGAGGAAGTAAGAGTTAAGAGAAACAATGACTGCTGTGAATCTGTCAGAGGAGGACACAGTGAAATGGGAACTGGAGAAATCAGGCCAGTTCATTACAACATCACTCTATGATTTTCTGACATTTGAGGGGGTCAAAAATATGAGACTCAGTGAAACGTGGCAAGCCAAATTACCATTGAAGGTAAAAAACTTCTTGTGGCTGCTCTATTATGACAGAATTCAATCAGGGGAACAGCTAAAACAGAAGAAGTGAAATGGAAGTGAGAAATGTAGACTATGTGATCAAATAGAAACATCTGACCATATCATGTTCCAGTGTCCAGTGGCAGTTTTTGCATGCTGTTACATTGCAGACAAGCTATCATGGACCACAAGGCCAAATAGTCTTAGTTCTTTTATATATGATTGTCTAAAACCAGCAGGCAGTAGAGAGAATATATAAGTTCCTCCTGTTCCTGCTGGGCACTCTATGCTGGTCATTATGGTTAACCAGAAATGAGTGGGTGTTTAGAGATAAGCTGATCACAAGTCCATCTGCTGTAATTCTTAGGTGTCTGGCGCACATGCGCAGATGGAAGATTCTAACCAAGGAAGGGGGAGCGTGAAGAAATCGAGAAGCTGATAGAGAAGCTAAGGTGGACAAACGGTGGACTGGTTACACAAATTCCTGTTACTGGTGTAGGATAAAACGCCAGATTTCCTGATGCTGAGACGCTTATTCATGTTATATATTTCTGTAATGCTGAGACGCTTATTCATGTCAATGGTTTCAGCTAGTAGTGAGAGAGGGTCGTTTTGTGGTTTGTAATGTCTAATTCTGGCATTTAGGCCGTTTTGTTGCTTGGAAGCTACTGTAATCTGGTAACCCCAGAAAACGCTATGCGATTTCAATTAAGCGGGGCTAATAGCCTTTTGTCTAAAAAAATCATTGAAATTTTAGAAAATAATCCTTTTTTTTAAGCAAGGGACCCGCTCGCGAGGTGGGCGCATATGTGTAAACATCTTTGCAAACATATGTGTAGCATCTTCAATGAAATAACAAGCTAATAGTATTAAATAATTTAAGAGACGAAAATAGGAAGGGAAACGAAAGAGGGGAATTTTCAGTGCAAATATGTTTTGGGTGCAACTGTGCAAACAAGCTCACCTGGTCCTTCGATCGTAATCCAACAATCCAGAATTAGATGGGCGGGTTCCGCCAACTCCACCAACGTAATTTGCGGAAAGCCCCATGCTGGAATTAATCATCCTCCATTTGCAACGCCCCTCACATAGATCCTCCCTCGTCTACCGCGTCTCCGATCATCTTCCCTGGTTTCTCGAGTGCTGATCCACAACGGAGCAGTCGGATCCTGTCTAACACCCTGCACCGGCTCAAAGACAAGGATAACTGCGGCAAATGCTTCAACCAGTGCAACAAGAAGTGCAGCTATGGCTTCTGCGACTACGCGCAATAGTCATGAAGATATATGCATATATGTCAATGCTGGTTATGATAAATATTTTTGTAACAACAGTTCTCTGAGTCTGTTTGGGCTTCAACAATTTTCTGATAAATGTAACCTACATATAAAAAAACTTGACCGGTGAGGCTAAGACCGCCCCCACGTCTTTCTTTTGATAGAGAGAAGCTCAACCTTCTCCGGTCGAGAAAACCCCCGAACCCCGGCATGACCTTATAGGGCCGCGCAAATACTTGGGTCGAACATCGTTGACCGTGCTGGTGACTACTGCAACTACCCCAGGTAGGAGAGCCCAAACCAGCCCACGGCCCGGATTCAAGACATCAAAGTCGGCGTCGGCGCCACTATATTTTAGGCGCTGGCAACGAGGGGATTTTTTTATTCCATAAATTAGTGCACACCAGGATTTGAACCCTGGTGGGTGGCCTCACCACTTGAGGCACTAACCAACTGAGCTGAAGTCAGTTTGCATAACCTACATATGAACTATTTGAAGTGGTTATGCATTAAAAGCCACATATGAATTATACAATTTAAGCTGTGGAGTATTTACGCATAGCTTTGAAATAACTGGCACTATTTGATGTGCACACACGAGTGGATAATGTGCAGCAAGCTTTTGTTGGCCCGATAAACGTTTTTTTTTTTTTTGCGAGGAACACATGGAAAAATTGATAACTATCATTGCATGATCTTATGGAGAGGTAGCGCACCACAAGATATTGCATCCATGCATGATGAACCAATGAGACAGCCGCGCTTCCACGCACCAACGAAGCCAACCCACGCAATCACACCATATAGACGTGAAGGCACGAACAGAGTGAACTGAAATTCGGTGTTCTACAATCCCCTCAGGAATCAAAAGATCAATTGTTGTAAGACACTCTGCCTCACTAGGGGGTTTCCAAATATTTCTTCCATGCAGAGGAGAACACACACAAGGTGTCTACATTTTCATAATTGAAGTCTCTCTTACATTAAAGGATTACATGAGTATTTATACTATGAATAGCATGTGAAAAGTTATGACATTAATCTTAGTGTTAATCCACCATATGAAAGGTCTCCTTGTCTCTTGATTTGCTGCTTGTGTGGAGTATCCAAAAATCTCTTTATTTTTCACGCAGGCACTTGACTGCATGACAACATCCACTAAACTTTTTTTTTTTTGAGGGAAACATCCACTAAACTTAACTCCTTGCTCAAAAGTCCAAACATTGCACGGTTTGTTGTATATGAAAATAGACTTCAATATATATCCAAGGATATGCCACATGCACGCTCAAACCTTGCGGGTTAATTCTGGTGTGGCTGTAAACTTTAACAACATACTTGTGCTTGTAATGGCCCCTATGACTGAGAATTCTTCTTCCCGTGTATATCACTATTTTCCTTAAGAACTGAAGACTATTTGTATGTATTCTATTCTGCATACGGGCGACACATTAATGGCTTTCTAATCAATTTCAGTTACTTGTTTAAAAATTATTAAATGAGGTTTAGAATTTTTCTTCACACGTATTAACATTCTTTCAGGTCTCAAGAAATTGTTTAAGATCAATAAGAAATTGGCAACTAGGTCTCATGAATTAATAAATTGCCACACAAATTAAAAAAAAATGTTGATCTTAAGAGGCATTGAAGGGTTAACGCTACCCCAAATCGATTTTTCAGATGGCGTGGACTACTTTTTCGAAACGGTTTGAGAGAGAACAGGAGCGGCTTGACCCTACTGAGTTTATTCTATATAATTATTAAAAACCAAAAGTCAGTACAATGCGATTACCCACCTTGCTTGTTTGACTTTGGTTATCTATGGCATGGATTGTGCTAAATGTTTGATTATCGGGCGTCCCACAACCGAAGTGATCAAATAATAGATAATTAATTAGGTTAGAGAATAAATAGAGAAAGCTTTTGAATTATCATATATTCCCCATTTTACCTCCCCGTAAGTATTGTTCATCTACTATTCTTATGGTTGCTCGTTTCAGATGGTCTTCAGTAATATTTGACCTTTTGTTGGGATTGCATTGCACATTGAAGCCCTCTCGCATGCTTTTGTGTACCCTTGGGTCCCTCCCTAGCTATGAGATTCTGGCGCTGGTATCCAAATAACTAGTTGAAGACCCCGTGCGTTGCTGCGGGTAGAAAAAAGATGTTATATGAATATGAGTTACAGAAAAATAATTGAATATATTAGCCACATGCATGTTAGGCATGAGTTCACATAAGAAATTCACAATGACCAAAGGATTTACTATTGGTGAAATATGGTAGTTTCGTACTGTAACATCGCTCCCTTCCGTCGAAAATGTAAGAATGGAAACAGATAGACAGAAAAAGGTGGAGGAGAAGAATAAAATGGAACACGAAGCAACTTGCCATTTTTAGAAAATGACATGTATATATATACTGGAACCGATGTAGAATGAACTCTAAGAAAGTAAACATCAAATGTATCTTCCATCAAAGATTACAGACAAAGGCTAAATCATGAATATATGAAGATCTGGTAAACGTGTGTTGTCTGCAAACAACTCTGACTGTACAGATAGAATCAGTTTACTATCCACTTTTGTATGCTGCCAAAAGTGGAGAGGAAGTTCGCCATTCCATATTTATTAATTAGATGATATATACATGATAGAAGGATTGAGGATAATATCAACCTTTTTGTTACCATTAGGAGGAAAATACAACAACATAGTTGCTTACAGGCAGCGATGCGAGAATGCGAGGGAAAAACCTATTAACATGGGTGGCATCACTTACATTGCAGCATGTTTTTATTTGGTTAGGCATTTCTCTTAGGACTCCTTTTCAATTGGATTTCCAAGAAATATAGAGCAAAGAAATCAATACTCGGATATATTGCTCTGCTGGCATATGCAGGGATGGTAGCCAGACCTGCACAAAAAAAAATGCACAACACAACAAAAATGGTCCAAAACAATCCAGTCCCGCAAAAGAAGTGAGTGAGAGTTTGATCTAATCCTGCAACTAATACAGATTTTTGAAGGGTAAAGAGGGAACAAATAAGCACCAGATTCAGATTACGAAGACCCTGCCCTGCAATGGTGAAATTCACATATCGTTACTGAAATGCATGGAACATTATGCAGAGAGCAGAGTAGTGAGCTCTAGGCCTTATGGTTGCAGAATAATTGAAGTTCTTTACAAATCCAAGCGATTAAGATGGTACTGAAAGTTCAGAGAATAGAGCACACCTGCTCTGTTTCTTCGGCATCCTCAAGAGGGAACGGGTGATTGGAGAGTTCCAGTCTGCAGGAGGGCGCTGGGTACATGGCTTCCAGGGAAGATAAGGAGGCAGAAGGTCAGGCGATCGTAATGGTGTTGGTGAGAATTAGAAAATTGATGGGGATAGTAATGGGTGTCGCTCGTAATAGCTGCCGATTTGGCTTCCTAAAGCGAGTCTACTTCTTGGCATGTCTGATGGTCTGGCTGGACAGATCTGACGCTCAAAGTGGATGAAAGCGGACGATCAGATGGACCAAATTATTTGAGTGCCGTGGTTATTTGAGGTTTCAGTTTTATAGCAATTATTGACTTGTAGTAGGTTGCATTTATATAAGATATATAGATAAGTATCAACTTACCCGAAAAAAGGGTGGAGGCTTTTGTTCGTTTTTCTCTGTTTCTAAGGGACCTTTGTGCAAAAGGGTGGAGGCAGCTGTACTCTGTATCCTCCTACATACATGTATTCATATGTGTTGTTGTACTGTATCCTTAACTTGAAATACGGATATGGTTGATCAAAAAAAAAAAAAAAACTTCCCCGCAAAAAAACAACAACGAGTATCAACTTCTAAGAAACTCTTACACTTCCTGGCCATCCCAAGACATTCTCATTTTTTTATTCCAGAAACCCTATTCTACATCCCATTTTCATATTTGAATTTTTGTTTTGTTCCATATTTTTCATATTTTATTTTTTTCTCTACAAAAATTATTTGTTATCATTTTTACAAAACTTACCCAAAAAGTCATTTAGATAATTTCTATAATTGCCACTGAACCAGAATCTTTTTTAAAACTTTTCTCAAACTTATAAGCACTGTAACAACATGTGTATTTTGAAGCTTTTTGAAGAAAAGAATATTTATGAAAATTATTCAAAAACGTTTTTTAAAACTTATCAGAAATTTCACTATTACGACAGGACATGCTGCCAACAATCAGCCCGTTCGCCTCGCTGCGAAGCAGCCGTTTTTCTGTAGCAAATGCAGAAGAAATAACTGCGAACACTGTAGCTGCTGTAAAGCAGCGAGGCGAACAGGCTGAACATAAGCTAGTGTGCACAAAAGACGCTTATGCACATGTATCAAGACTTCTACTACCATCATCATATCCTTTTTGAGTGTTGGTACTACATTTCCTTGAATTGTGCCTATGCAGAAATTCTCGATCACGCATCACAACACCACAGAAATACAATATTTATGTGCAAGTTACAGTTTGTTTTTTCAAACAATGGAAAATTCAATAGTTTAAATTTTATTAGAGTTTATTTATACAGTTATACTAAAATTTATGAGTTGGTGAAGGTTCCAAAACGTAACACTTAACTTCTAGAAGGATTTGTGGTCTGTTTAAGAAGTTCGGTGAGAACTTCCTTATATTAACATGCTCAGGAACTGACCATGTCCAACAAACCATCTGAGACTGATGGGAAAACAACAGAAAAAACCACCTGTTCCATGAGCGGCGCCGGCTGGACTCAGGCACAGCCGTGTAGCCGTGGACACGTGACGCATGCGGACAGATCCATCATCACAATTTCTCAACACCCCACCTTTTCCTGTCTTCACGCACACCGCTGCTTTGACGCTGGAGCCCGCCGCCGTGCCACTGCCGGTCTGCCACACCACCCACCGTGCCGTCCTCACCTCCATTAACCTTTACAGTACCCTCGGACCTCTGCAATCTGCATCAGCTGCCTACTGCTGCCCAACAAACCAGCCAGCCTTTTCCCCCAAATGGCCGTGTGGCCGGCCGCGGTCGCCTGCCTCCTCGTCGCCGTTCTCTCGTGCTGGTCGCCGGCCAGTCATGCCATCCGGACTCATGGCGGCGCGTACGTCTCAGCGGTCGGGGACCCCGGCATGCGGCGCGACGGGCTCCGCGTGGCGTGGGAGGCCTGGAACTTCTGCAACGAGGTCGGGCAGGAGGCTCCCGGCATGGGCAGCCCACGTGGCGCCGACTGCTTCGATCTCGGTCGATCCACTCTGCTCTGACCTCGTCGCGCCATAACATCCTTGCTCAAACCCATGAGAATAGCCAATTCACCAGATTAACATAGGGGAAAGATGCAATCTTTATTGCAGAGACCGGCGTGGACGAGCACGGGCATCCGTCGTACGAGGTGGTGCACCGTGTGAGCGACGCCGACAACGCCCTCCGCGCGGGCGACCCGTTCCCGGGCTGCAGCGCGCCGGCGAACGTCACCGACGACGTCGACCGGTACGCGGCGGCGAAGGAGGTGTACCTCGGCGGGCTGTGCCAGGTTGCCGACAGCCCGGCGCCGTGGCAGTTCTGGATGGTGATGCTGAAGAACGGCAACCTCGACACCACGGCCGCCGCGTGCCCGGAGAACGGCCGCCCGGCCCGCCCGTTCCCGCAGACGTCGAGGTTCCCCTGCCCCGGCGGCGCCGGGAGGTGCATGAACCAGCCGCTCGTCTTCCACAACCGCACCGTGCTCGACGCGGACGGCCGGTGGCTCCGAGGCGGGGTGTTCGGCACCTACGAGCTCGACGCGTCGCCGGCGGATTCCGGAAGTGGCGGTGAAGCTTCGTACTACTCGGTGACGTGGGAGAAGGAGGTGGCGGCGTCGGGCGGCGGGTGGGCGTTCCACCACAAGCTGCGCACGTCGCGCAAGTACCCGTGGCTGATGCTCTACCTGCGTTCCGACGCCACCAGGGGTTCTCCGGCGGCTACCACTACGACACCAGAGGCATGACCAAGATAGTAAGAAATTAGCTCTCCATCTCCCTCCCTCCTCTGCTTTTTTTCTCTTTTCTTCTTTGATGAGGAGGACATCCTCTGCTTTTCTTCCACTGACAAACAAAGTTATGTCGCCACGTGACGTTGTCAGGTGCCCGAGTCGCCGGACTTCAAGGTGCGTCTCACGCTGGACGTGAAGCGTGGCGGCGGGAAGAACAGCCAGTTCTACCTGATGGACATGGGCAGCTGCTGGAAGAACGACGGCCGGCCCTGCGACGGCGACACATCAACCGACGTGACGCGGTACAGCGAGATGATCATCAACCCGGAGACGCCGGCGTGGTGCAGCCCCGCAAGGGTGGACCAGTGCCCGCCGTGGCACACGTTCCGGAACGGCACGCGCGTGCACCGCGCGCGCGACGCGGACCGCTTCCCTTACGAAGCCTACCACGTCTACTGCTCCCCCGGGAACGCGCGGAGCGCGGAGCAGCCCACCACATACTGCGACGCGTACAGCAACCCGCAGCCGCAGGAGATCCTGCAGATCCTGCCCCACCCGGTCTGGGGCGAGTTCGGGTACCCCACGGCCAAGGGACAGGGATGGGTCGGCGACCCAAGGACCTGGGAGCTCGACGTCGGCGCCATGTCCCAAGCGCTCTACTTCTACCAGGTTTGTCTTGTTCGTAAATGGCTTTCGAGTCGAGTTCTCCTAATGAAACGGTGGATGACTTCCTTTTTCTTTTTACATTGATGCTGCAGGATCCTGGCACGCCGCCGGCGAAGAGGCGGTGGATGTCGCTCGATGTCGGCACGGAGATCTATGTCAGCGAGAACGCCGAGGCCGAGTGGACGCTCAGTGGGTTCGACATCCTTGTGCCGGACAATTGTGGCAAGTCACACGAAGGAGGAACCACCAGTAGTTGCTGGTAGTACAGCTGAAACGTCCCTGTTCTGATGTACATATACTAGGTTGCACTCGCTTGTAAGCAAACGTTGTACCCGGTTTGTTGGACAATGACAGTCAAGAGAACACTAATCTCACGCAAAAGCAATTACGTTCATGTTGCAATATATATTGATACGTAGGTATTGTAGGTATTGGACAGTGACAATCAACAGGAGTCAAGATAACACACCGATTACTATTTCTATAATTACGAAACACATGATTTCCGCATCATGAATCTAGATAATGTTCGAATATAATGTCAGTCGGGAAAGTGCTTCTTATTGGTGCGACAGAATTGTGCAGATACAAACATTGCCCATTGACAGTTCAAAGCTACTACAGCAAGTAATAATAAGAGTAACCCATTGCTGCACCACTGGTGCATCCTCATGTTTGGATAGGTAACTCATGTCATACAAATTTGATGTTTCATTTTCACATACACATACATATTTCACCCAGCTTCCCTAGTACGTATATTTGCTTATGTGACCCATGCAGAATATACTTCACCGATCTGCTCTATTACACACACAGAAAACGCAGTTAGACCTATATGGAAGAAAATTTACAGGACACGCTCCAGGCATCAAAATGCGATCTTTCCATTTATGAATTCTTCTTGCCATCAGAATGGGATGTGCGGCGGTCAATTGACTGCAGTTGGTTCCTCAACTCCTCATTCTCCGCAATTAGACGCTCATACTCAAGAAGCAAACCTTCGGATTGTTTTTGTAAGGCCACAGTATTTGCTTCAGCAGTTTTCAGTTGCTCTGTTTTCGCTTGTGACTGACTCTTGAGTACTTGCACCTGTTCCTTCAAACTGGCAATCTCTTTCTGGTATCCTTGAACCTCCTCAGCCCCTCCAAGTTTTGCTTCTTCTAAAGTTCGGCTCTGCTTCGTTATAGCCTCCATGTTTTTCTTCATAGTCCGTAACTCTCTGATATAGTGATGCAGCCGGTCAATAACTAATCCAAGAAAAAGAGAATATCCTGTAAAAGAACAAACATACAGTACGTCAATCAAACAAAATTTCTGTTCAACATATGAAATGCATCCAGAAATATACATGATTGTTCCAAATCACTAGATGACAATTGCAAAGAAAAATTGATCTGCTATATAGCTGCTGACAAGGTGAAGGGTTTCAATCAAATATCAATATCCTTTTCTGTCAAAAAAGGCTGTCAAAGTGACAACAGTCATCGAACATAATTAAGATGTTCATCAGTTCATGCGGATTAAAGGATGAAAAATGTTTAAACAGTCATATAAGTAAATGCAGTGAATTTGATTACGTTGCTTTTCTTATATCCTGTGAGTCTGATGGGTTTGCACATCATAATAAGCTGTCCAATGGTGGTCGAAAGATAGATACACAAAATAAAGGGCAGGTGCCAAAAGAAATACTCCCTCTGTTCTTTTATTGATGACGCCTATTAGCTCAAATTTGAGCTAATGGGTGTCATCAATCAAAGAATGGAGGGAGTAGAAATTTAGAATGATAGTCCAAATGATTGAAGTCTGTGAAGAGTATTAAACAAATACCAGGAAGGATGAATAAAACATAAGGAAAGGTGCCAACAAGAATTCTAAGAAGGGCATTGACACTTTGGTGCATGCTTGCTGATTTGAACTTTTTTTTTTTTTGTATCCATTTAACAAAAATTCTGAAGCATGCTTTTTTTCCATATAGGATTGGAGGAACAAATTAGGCCAGGAAATGCAAAAGAAACCACATACCCCTTATTCCTTCAGATATGAAGATCAGATATATATAACATTTTGAGAACACCGGAACTAAAATGATAGATAATTAAACTAACCCACCCTATTTCATTATCTCTAGTAGAGTAAAAAGGCAGGCAAGAAACACATACAAAGATGTCACAGAGGAGGATAACTGTTATATAACCTGGTCCAAATTCCAGACATGATAAACGACACACAAACTACCAAAGTTCAGATATGACAACTGACATACAAGTAATTCTATCTTATACCTTAAGAAAGAATATTTTGGATCGCATATTTATGTTGGTAGCCATATCAGCAGCGAACAGCAGGTGGCAAGAGCATGAACACCAGGCATTTGTTTAAAGGATAGACAACGAACAACATATATAAACCTTACTAAATGAAGTTAACCATATTGTATTTGTAACTCAAATCATAATAGCACATTCTCAAAACATAATCAGTTATTCACAGGTTAGCTACACGATCAAACATGAGGCATGAAGTCGACAACTTTTCTCAAAAAAAAAAAAAAAAAAAAAAAAAAAAAGAAGAAGCAATCTGATCCAAGGAGCTCATGTCCAAAAGGTATTCAAATCATTTTTTTTTCCTTTAGGAAACGAACCAAAACATATGTACTTCACTGGATATGTTCGAGCTGTTTCAACCTGTTTTATACCGTTGATTGGACAGGGTGTATGGTTGTTTCAGGTTTCAACTTTCAATGCAAGAAGACTTCAACGAATTCTGACTTGGTTATGAATATAAAATATTAGGACAACATCTTCCTTAGCAGAAATAAAACTGTATGAAACCAATCAAGCATAAACAAAAAGAAAACATTAAATCAATTTCCTTGAAGTGCACTGTGGTTCAAACCTTGCTAGTAATTTTTTTTATGATAAAAACTGTTAATTAATTGTCCTGACTCCTGACATTATCAAGTCAAAAATTTGAAAAAAAATCCAATTTCTTATGTGCGTTATAAGGGGAGTTAATTACAAAAGATGTAGGAGAACAAATCCTCATTAGCACAATCAATAAATCCACACTCTGATATTCTTTGTAAACAGTGGCAATCCAGACAAGAGAAGCACACAATCCATTTATCACAAACTATTCTTGCCCACTTTCACCGATTTGTGAACCTGCAGATGTGTTTTAGAGACAACCGACACTATTTTCCAATTACTAAACTACATGCATGTTAGAAACAACAGATGTGGCAATGTCCAGCTAATGACTAAAGAAATCCAGTATTTCCAAATGAATATATACTTCTTCTAGGAAGCAGAACTCGAAATGTTTTTTCGTTGGATGACTGAGCTGTATGAAGCTGTTTGGTACAGTAAAGACTGAATGGAGTGCCAACTTCTTTGTGCTACAAGGACTTTACAAACTCAACTTTGTTACATAATATTGTGACAAATCACGAAAAAAAAAGTAAACTCTAGACAAGAATGCACATCTAAAAGAAAAAAAAAAAGATTACTAAATAAATTATTCCATTCCACGTGCCCTGTTTCTGAAACCTTTTCTTGATTCGAACTCTGGTCACAGTTATGATATGAGCAATTAATTTACATCATGCTGCAGGCAATACACTGCGGTTTGACCCTTTGTTGGTGGTTCTTTTACGGAAGGAAGATTAGTGCATTGCCACGATGTTATACAATCAAGTCAACAGTTTGAAAACAAATTGAAATTCCAATATGCAATTATAATCATAAAAGTAAAACATTTACAACATGTTGCAGGATGTTGTAAATCCATCCTCTAATGATCTCGGCAAAAACGAATTAGGAGAAACGAGGGCAGGACACATACCCATGAGCGACGCCTCAAGGAGATGTCGGCTGGCGAGCACCTGGTCGGTGGGCGTGAGCTGCCCAAGCTCGCCCGAGCGGCGCCGGATCTTGCCGATGCTGTACCCACTGGAGGCGAGGACGATGAGCATGGTGCCTGCGACGGTCTTGGCCATGATCGGCCCACGCCCGCGCTTGGCGCGGTCGACGGCGAGCAGCGCCAGGCGGCGCGTGGGCGTGCGGAAGAGCAGCGACAGAGCCAGCGCGGCCTCCGCGGCCAGCAAAGCGAACAGCAGCTGGATCATGGCGGCTGAGGGTAGGTCTGTGCGAGCGGCGGGTGTGCGGTGGTGGTGGTCGACGGGAGGGAAGGGTGCGGGCGGGGTGCTGAGCAAGCAAGCGCGCGCGCGGAGGACGCGGGGCGGGGATCTTGAGGAGGAGAGGAGGAAAGGCAATGGGGAGGGGAGTGGAGATTCAGATCAGATCAACGGGGAATTAAACGGACGGTTTCTAGAAACCCGTGTGTACACTGGTACTTGCCCGTCGCTTTTCGGGCAGGTGGCGCTTCGAGGAGAGGTTAGGATCTGAGAAACGACTTTTTTTTTTTTTTAAGGCGCCGAGGATGTGCTGAACTGCTGATCCTCGATGGGTTTTTCCATATGTAAAGAGCACCACTGGACAAACCGTGTGATAGAGATCTTCTGTACACGACTGCGAGATGATTGTTTATATTGTTAGTGAATTGCTCGGAATTACAGTGCTTATGACACGGTCATGTCTTATAGAAAAACCTATATAGGTGTATTGTTTCTCACATATGGTCAAGGTGTAGTCCAAACTCAGATCTGCCGTCGGTGCAATCCAAACTCAGATCTGCGGTTTTATTATTGCAAGAAAAATGACGTGACACTTCAAGTAGTGTATATCGTTGAATGTTAACAAAGTATAAAATATTGGAAATATATTTTAACAAATTAAGTTTTCTAAGCAATAAGTTGTTTAATTTTATAAGCGCTTTTAATTTTATTAATACTTAACTAACACATGTAAATGTTATTCTAATTAAGGGTTGTGACCTTATATTGTTTGTTACTCTAGTGCCAATAAGGTTATTAAGGTTGTACAATTGGATGCACAGTGTTATTCCAATCACACATATGGATTTTATACATGTGAATCAGATTTACATACTGCCTAGCTGTAACAGTTAATATGTACTCAAAATTTAAATATTGACCGAAGACCATAGAATAATAGTGTGCATCAAAATGTACTGTAACTATTGCATTACTTGGGCCAACAAAGTCATACTTCCATAGCTAAGACCTTTTGAATTTGCATGCATATTATGTTTCATCTCTATTTTATTTCCATATCAAGTCAAAGAAATTTAACCATACACATTTCAATGTTAACATTGTTAAATGGGGCTTGGCTCTTGGAAGTAAGAGTGGTTTATGTTATTGAAGGTAGTCGATGTTCAATTGGATGTAAAATATAAAGGTCTAAAATTTTAGTACATTTTTATCAATAGACAACACAATAATAATATAAATAATCAGAATTTTCTTTAAAGAGAAAAAGGATCACGATAATGTTTCTCTTGCAACCAAGGCGTGGGGAAGGAGAAAAGCAGATGTAATTATGTCATTCTAAAGTGATCGTTTACATGTTAACTATCAATTTCCATATAAATTATGTCACAGGCCTTCAGGGCACTAGAAGTAATTTCTACAGTTTTTTCACATCCACAACCACTTCAACCAAACGCCTTTTAGCCTTTTTCACATCTCACAGACCACAACAGCTTTTTTCACAGCTCACAGCCAAAACCAAACCAAACACACCTAAAATACGGGGAGGTTATGCTGTTGCCTTTTGCGAGCCACCAACGCTGGAACAAACCTGGTTAGGTGGAAAGGTCCTTTTGCACGAGTCAGGTTATTTTTTGAGCCAACCAACCAAACACGTAAATAGTAAAGATTCTGCATACTATAAGTCAAGCTATATACATGAACCAAACACATCCTCGTGGACCTCATTTTCCACGTTGCGGTTTGCCTCCGGCTTCCGCTAGCTGCCAAAAGTGGAAAGAAAATATGATGTTGGGGTTTTTTGGGAGTGTTCATACAATGAGGCCTATCGCCTGGTCGTGCTGGCGTAACCGATGACCCATTGTGACTGACTCTTGAGTATTTGCACCTATTCCTTCAAATTGGCAATCTCTTTTTGGTATCCTCGAACCTCCTCAGCCCCGCTGATATAGGGATGTAGCCAGTAAATAATTAATCCAAGAAAAATAGAATACCCTGAAAAAAAACAAGTATTTCAATCAAACAGAAATTCTGTTCAAATTGCTGCTAATAAAGTCAAGGATTTCAAATATACTCCATCCTGTCTAAAATATAGAAGTATTCTTGACTATTAAACATTACATTTAACTGTTCATCTTATTCAATTTTTTTATGAACAATATAACAATAAGTAAGTCATGCTTAAAGCATATATCGAATGATAAAAAATTTGGTTCAAAATAAATAATATTTTCTTAAATTTTATAAGACGAATGGTCGAACGTATGTCTGAAAGTCAATAAATGCTTACATCATTGTACCAAATCCATAGATGACTACTACAACACAAAATTGTTCTACATTATAGCTGTTGATAAGGTGAAGAATTTCAATCAAACTTAATATAATAGAGCTTGTCCAACTTGTCCAACCATAGATCTATGCATTTACAATGCTACGCCGGGCATAAAAGGAAAATAAAACATCTAACATGCGAGCCCTAGGACTCAAACCAGCTCTCCTAAATTGGAGGCCCAACACCTTTACCACTGCAGCATGCAGTAGCTTGTGAGTAAAGACAATTTGAAATCTATAAGAAAGCAAGGAAAACTCGGATGGTTGAATTTGAGTTGAATTCAGTTCAACTTAATGTGAATTCGACATGACTCGGATGGTAGAGGGACGAAAAATGAGTGTGACGACCTCGGTTAACTTAATAAAGTAATAAAGATTTAGGAGGAACATCTTAGGCCATGAAATGCGAAGAATATTCTTTCAGATATGAATACTAAGACACATAAAATTTCGAGAACATCGGAACTAAGATGATAGATAATTAAACAAACCAACCCTAATTTATAATCTCTGGTAGCATCAGAAGCCAGGCAAGAAACACAAACAAGGATGTCACAACGAGGATGATAAATGGCTATATAACCTGGTCCAAATTCCAGACATGATAAACAACACACGAATTGTCAAAGTTCTGATATGACAACTGACATACAAGTAATTATATCTTATCTTATACCTTAGGAAAGTTTATTTTGGATCACATATTTATGTTACTAGCCGTATTAGCAGCAAACAGTATGTGGCAAGAGCAATAACAACAGGCATTTGTTTAAAGGAGGCATAAGGAACAACAAATATATACATTACTTAATAATAAAGTGAGTGATATTGTACTTGTAACTCAAATCACATAGCACATTTTCATAACATAATCATTATCAACAGGTGAGCTACGCAATCAAAACATGAAGCATGAAGTCGACAACATTTCTCAGAAGTAAAGGTGCCAAATCAGTTCTTCCACCCCCCCCCCCCCCCCTTCCCCTTTTAGGAAACGAACAAAATCTGAGTCTGTGCTGAGTCATGTGAACTTCACTAGATATGTTCCATATGTGTCTGAGCTGTGTCAACTTGTTTCATATACTGTTGATGGGTGTATGCCAGTATGGTTGTTTCAGGTTTCAATGCAAGAAGATTTCAACGAATTCTGATTTTGTTATGAATATACACTACTAGGACAGCATTTTCCTTTTGCACAAATAAAACTCCAAACAATGACACCAATCAAACATAAACAAAAAGAAAAAATTAAATCAATAATTTCATGTGGTTGAAGCTTTGTTAGTGATTACTAATATAAAAATATTAATTAATTGTCCTCACGTTATCCAGTCAACACTTTAGAAACAAATCCAATTTCTGATGTTTGTTTATGAAAAGTGAAGTTAATTGCAAAGAGACGTTGGAAAACAAACCCTCATTAGCATAATCAATAAACCCATTCTAATATTCTTTGTAAATAGTGGCAATCCCAACAAGAGAAGCACATAATCCATTTATCACTAAATATTCTTGCCCACTTTCACCAATTTGTGAACCCTGCAGATGTGTCTTACAAACAACTGATGCTATTTTCCAATTACTAAATAATATATGCGTGTTAGAGACGACAGATGCATGTCCAGCCAATGACTAAAGGAATCCAGTATTTCCAAATCAATATATAATTATTTTAGCAAGAAAATTCAGCTATATTTTTTCCCCTTTGGATGTCTGAGCTTTATCAAGCTGTTTGGTACAGTAAAGACTGAATGGAGTGTTGTCATTTTTGTGTTACAAATAGTTCTTTACCGAACTCAACTTTGTTATAGAATATTGTGAGCACAACTTCATCAGAAAAAAAAAAACTCTAGACAAGAATGCAAACCTTAAAGCAAATAAGATTACTAAATTAATCATTCCACTGCACGTGCCCTGTTTTTGAAACCTTTTCTGGACACATTCCGACCCTGGTTACAGTTATGATATGGGTGATTAATTTACATCATGTTGCAGGCAATAAATTGCTATTTGACACTTTCTTGGTGGTTCATTTACGAAGGTGGTGTTTGGGTAGTGGAAAATGTGAGTTGGGTTTAGAATTGGGAAATAACTCTTAAAGGAATGGACGGTTGAGATCTAATAATATGATGAAAACTGAATGGCCTAGATCTCCTACCTCATTTCCTTATCCCAATTCCCATTTCCATTTCCCAATTGCCAAACGCCCCGGAAAGGAAAATAGTGCACTGCCACGATGTTATTCAATCAAGTCAACAATTTGGAAAAATAAATTCAAAGTCGGTGGGAAATTATTATATATGAGTAAAACAATAATATGTTTCAGGACAATTTGCCGTCAGCTATAATTTTACGCACAGATTCAGCTATAATTTTACGCAGAGATAAGTATATTCTTGGTAAGCACCATTCATTTCTCCCCGAATATGTTTCTCGCCCAACAGATAAGCATGTTCTTGGTAAACAGTGGCAATCCAAAGGTAAGAATCACGCACCATTCATTTCCCCACGAATTATGTTTCTCACCCAACGGACCCGTGAGAGACCCAATCGACGCGTTCCAAGAACCAATTCGGAGAGACAAGGGCAGGACAACGTACGTACCCATGAGCGAGGCCTCGAGTAGGTGTCGGCTGACGAGCACCTGGTCGGTAAGCGTGAGCTGGCCGAGCTCGTCCGCGCGGCACCGGATCTTGCCGATGCTGTACCCGCTGGAGGCGAGGACGAGGAGCATGGTGCCCGCGACGGTCTTGCCCATGACGAGCCCGCGGCCGCGCTTGGCACGGTCGACGGCGAGCAGCGCCAAGCGGCGCGCGGGCGTGCGGAAGAGCAGCGACAGCGCCAGCGCCGCCTCCGCGGCCAGCAGCGCAAACAGCAGCTGGATCATGGTGGTCGGCGGGAAGGAAGGTAAGGGTGCCGGCGGGGTGCTGAGCGGCGCGCGCGCGCGTAGGACGCGGGTCGGGGATCTTGAGAAGAGGAGAAAATGGAATGGGAAGGCGAGCGGAGATTCAGATCAGATCAGCGGAAGAATCAGTCTCAGTCAATCTTTCATTTGCAATTAACAACTTGGCACATCAGACAAATTGGTGACATGAGAACAAATTTATTAGGAGAGAGAACGAATTCCTTTCATCCAAATGAAAGATGACAGAATCTCGTATGAGAGCGTCAGCCTGTTTCCCTCCGATCCCGTGCGCCTGTCCTTCTCCTCCCCTCGTCCCTTGCCACCGGTTCGCGCTCCTTCCTCGCGAGCTCCGCGCCGCCGTCCTGCGCTTGCGGGCCGTCACGCCGCCGACTCCCCCGCTTGCGAGCTCTGCCGCCCTTCTTCCTTCTCAGCATCGCCGCTGCCGCCGCCCCCGCCCTCGTGCCATGCCGCGCGTTTCCTCGCCGACGCCGCGGCGCGCCTCAACCCGCCGCCTCCAAGAAGCACCAGTCCCATTGCCCGTAGGCGCGCGCCCTCCTCTTCGCAATGCCGTCTCCTACAGCACCATCCTCGCCGCGCTCTGCTGTTGCGGGGACCTCCGCGATTGGCGGGACTCCCATTGGCCACTAGCTTGGGCAACGCTTCCATGTCGAGCGTGCACACGTGCATGGCCTGCCGAGTGCGTCCCTCGCCGTGCAACGCCACTGAGCGTGCGGCCAGAGCTCAGGTCACGCCATCCAGTGCTCGTCCAAGCACTCTGTTCCAAATCTTTGTTACCTGAGATGTGATTCGGTGGACATTAGAGTGGTGTACAATTTTTTGTTTGCTGCGTGTGCAGATCCGGACTGTGGCGGGACGCATGCAAGGTGTATGAAGAAATGTCCCGTCCAATTTGAAGTGGCTACAAAATTTGTATCCCATATTTAGCCACAACCTTATGAAGCAAATAAATGTTCTGACAATCCAAAAAATCTGTAACATGAAACTAAACACTGAGAGATAATACTTCATTTCACCAAACAAAACCTTGAAGTGTTCACGGAGACTGGCCTAGCTAAAACGGGCTCTCTCTCTCTCTCTCTCTCTCTCGATCTCGCGATTACGGTTTCTAAAAGCCCGTGTGTACTTGCTCGTCGCTTTTGGGGCAGGTGGCACTTGTAGGAAAGGATAAAATCTGAAACTATTCGTCTCAAAAAGTAAAAAAAAAAATCTGAAACAATTTTTTTTAGGCACCGAGGCTATGCTGAACTGCTGATCGCCAAAAAAAAATCTGAAACAATTTTTTTTTTAGGCACCGAGGCTATGCTGAACTGCTGATCGCCGCTGATGGGTAAAGCACCGCAGGACAAACCGTGTGAAGGGTTGCCGAGATGATTGTGTGAATTGCACGGAATTACTCCCGTAATTTCAAAATATAGATATTTCAGCTATTTAATTTTTTGTTAAAATATAGACATTTGTTATTTCCCAACCTATCTCTTTATATCTTCATGCACCAATGCATCGTTTCATGTGCCTATCTTTATCTCTCTTCTCTTTCAATCCTCATCATCACCTTTTTCACATCTTAGTTACTATGCCCGAACTTAAAATTGTTTATATTTTGAAACAAAAAAAGTACTATGATATATTGACAATGGATGTCCTATAGATAATAAATGCATAATCACAAAGTTTTGAGCTATATTGATCCTCACCTATCGTCAATATATAGCCCAAACTATGATCTCTACAATTTTTCTATTAGAAAAAAATTGAAGTAAAGAGACACATCAAGTAGTGTATGATGCCGAATGTCAACGAAATATTAAAAATTACAAAAATATTCAAAGAAATGGATTTTTTTAAGCAATAAGTTGTTCAACTTTATAAACATTTTTAATTTGTTCATTATGAAAGACGACAATATAACATAAATGTAATCAAGGATGTATAAATTTGATTAACATTCACATTATGCCTATCTAGCTTGAACAAAAAATGTAAATACCTTGTCTTTTTGTTTAAGACTCAAAATACTGTTTGAAAGTAGAATAGTAATGTTCATAAAAAGGAGGTGCATTAGGGCTATGAACTTGGGCCAACAAAGTTAGATTACCTAGGACATTTCTATTCTATATTGATGTAGTATTTCTCGTCTATCTTTTCTCTCCATACTTAGCCAATGCTAAGATGGACATACATTTCAATGTTTATGGAAGGATCAAATAACGAGAACAATACTTGTTGGGTGTAGAAATGAATTTTTATTGTCAATTAGACTTGGCAAAATTTAGATTATTCGGAAGTACACGATGTACCTATTTGTAATACATGTACAAAAAATGGTGCCATGTGGTAGTGCAATAGTATAGGAATTTGAAATCGAAGTAAGAGTGGCAGGTACGACTTATGTTAGTTAGATGTAAATCAGAATGTCCAAAAATTGAGTACCATTTTATTATCACCAGAAATCATAACAAAAATACAAATAACTAGTACCTCTGTCCATATATGCAAGGATTCCTTGAATCCCAATGCAAATACAAGGAGGTAAAATGACCTTCAAGCCGGTGTTCTCCCGGGCTATGGCACTGTGCGTGGCTGCGGCATGGCGGACCTAGTGACACATTCCAGGCAGATCCGAGGAGTGTCGTCTCCGCTGCGTTTGAGAGCTCGCGATGTCCGACGTGCTATTGCGTCGTCGTGTCGCACCTTCAAGCTCAAGGTGGCTGCGCTCCCTCTTAACCGTGTTATAGAGCTCTTGGTGACCGCGCTCCCCTTCCACCTCATCATCTTTAGCACCGATCGGTCTCCTAGTCGATCTCTTTCTACATCTTTTCCTCGCCAGAGCCACGACTGTCGGCCGCGCTCCGCCTCTGTCGCCTACCATCAAGCCACGACATCACTCCTCGCTAATTAAGTTCTGCTACTGTGGAGCAGGGCCGCCGTCCCCTCCTTGCTTCTCGGCATGCAGATCTGGGTGATGAAGTTAGGGGAGGGAAGGCGCCACCGTCCTCCTCCTCTAGCGTGACTCGCCGCAGCCTCCGCCTTCCCTACTCGCACTAAGCGTGTTCCTGTCCAAGCCATTCTCTCTTCGCCTCTTCTGGGATGTCGAGCATCGTTGTAGGCGCCATCGTGTTGCCCTTCTCGTCGTGGACAAGTGGTGTGGAGGGGTTGGTGGTAGCGAGCAACATCCTAGATGGGGGTGGCGGTGAGGAGGGGTGGGCAACGGTGGGATGTGGGAAGCGGTTAGTGGCGAGGAGGGTGGGGAGGGTGACAAGGAGGGGTGGCGACAACAAGCACGGGACGAAAGGGATAAGGTATGGGGAGGAATGCACATGGGCACATCTTCAAATGCTTTCGTAGATTGTTTTTAGAAAAGAAAAAATGGTTAAAATACTTTATTTTCTTGCATCATATTTTTTAATAAACTAATGCTTTTGTGGCCCTAAATGCTAAGGTAAATTTGTCTAGAGCACACTAAGAAAGCGTGGAATCACTCACGACACACTGTCAGAGCCGATTTTGTCCGAGACACTACACTACAAATTTCTGACAATTGTTTGTGACACATTTTGACCGTTTAACAATTAATTTCAAATTTTTTATCTCAATATTTAAAATACATTATGACTTAAAACTTGACACAAATATACATTATTGCATTCTCTATCATAAAAAATAGAGGTAGATTTTTTGATTGTGGTATCGTTAGCTCATTGTTTTAATATTTAATTTGTCTAGCAAACCATGCAAACAATGGAAAAAAATCTAGCTCCATTTTTTAATGACAGAGAATGCAATAATGTATATTTGTGTCAAGTTTCAAGTCCTACAATATTTTAAGTATTGAGATAAAGAAATTGAAATTAATTATTAAACAATCAAAGTATGTCACACATAATTGTCAGAGATTTATAATGTGTCTCGAACAAAATCAACTTTGATAGTGTGTCGTGGGTAATTCCACGCTTCCTCAGTGTGCTCGAGACAAATTTGCCAAATGCTAATATGGCCCAATCAAAAGTGTTTTGATTCACTTTTAGGAGAGATCTTTAGAGAAAGAAAAGGAAAATTGCATCTCATAAGTTTTTGGTTGCTAAAAAAAATGTTTATGAGCCAATTTTACGAAGGTCTCTTAGAGATGCTCTTAGTATCCTAGAATTCCTGCCAAAAAAATTCCTTAAAAAGCTCTGTCCAGAATAAATGAGAGGGACAAACTATCATATTATATTGTCGCAAATTTCGAGCTTGTTCTCTGTCACTTGTCCCATGAGTTTCGATTCGCCTGACAAGCTTTAACGTGACAGCATGACAAATTGTTCCTACTTTCCATCTCTGAATTCCAGCAAAAGATGATTAATACTATTTCAATTAGCTGATGATTAGCACCTTTGAACAATTTGCGTTAGTGGCGACAATAGGATCTGATCCTACTGATGGGTTGCCTCACCTTTAATTTCTTTTCTTTGTGAATACACTTGCTGCCGATAGACATCGATGATCGATCCAAGAACCAACTTTACCTGAACCAGTCCTAATCTGTCTTAATCCGAAGACAGAATCGATCTATTAGCTCTCGACATCTCACCACGTCCAGGCAAGGACCACTAGTAAACAGCTTGAACGCTTCTTGGCGGGCTCCACCTCCATCTGAAATGACCCCAGCGCCCCAAAAATTCAAAGCGTTGCACAAACAAACACGAAAAGAAACCGTCCGTGCCTTTTCCCGAGTTCGAGTTCTCGGCTTTCTGCGTTCCACAGGGCAAAAGCAAGAACAGGAAGAGGACGGGCCTCTCACAGAGTCTCCCCCTCATTGATCGAGTTTCTTCTCCGGCTGCCTATGGGCTATGGCTTTCAGTCTGGGCAGTGGTCGTAGGAGATGGCCGTGCCGAGCAGGGCGTAGACGAGGGAAAGAAGGGGCAGGATGCCGCCATTTCCATGTCCATTACCACTTGCCCCGCCAGGTCTGCGCATTCTCCCCTCTCCGGTTGCCGGCTTTCTTCTCGCTGTTGCCATATCTGCTGATCCCTCCGGTGCTTTTCTTCGCCGTGCTTGCCTTCCTCGTGTGTTTCGGCTGGTTCACCTTAGTATATTTTGTGTCTTCCCTGTTAATCAAACGCAACAGCCATGAGTGCTTACAGAGCACCAAAGATGCCAAGGAACTCTGCATAAATGAAGAACAGGGAGGAAAGAAAGAGGAGAGAGCTGAGAAGCGTGTGGCAGAATGTACTGCTGATTTTGCCACGGCAGAAGTTTGTGTTGAAGGGGAGCAGATAAAAGAGGTGTTTGTTGATGGATTCCCTGATGAGTCTTGGGACATGTCAAGGTCGGATTCAAGATATGGTTGTACAGACGATGAAGAGCATCCTAGTTGTGAAAAGCTCGTGGAAGAGGTGGTGATCTTTGAGTCAAACTGCAAGGAGTTCAGGGAAATTTCTTGTTTAGATGTTTCTTCAGAAAAGTATCAGCTGCAGGACACGCCAGTGGATTGTTTTGCGCAAGACATTGGCAACAGAGAGTTCAGCACATCGTGTGATACTGCAAATATATTTCATCCGCAATCTATTGAAGAATTTATGGAGAGCAGAATGGAGGTTTCAGCTAACGTTTCGAATGAAGTATTTGAGTTGACTGACAAGCATGAAACAAGAACAATAGTAACTACCTCTTCAGATAATTCAGCCTACGATGGTTCACAAGATGAGGAAAAGAAAGAGCTTGAGCAAGAAAAGTATCTGAAGTACAGAGCAGATTTGACTCATGATGTTTTTGGAAACAAGCTACCTGAGGATATCTTTGAAGAACAGCATGACGAACAAAAGATGGTTACTGACCACATTTCTGCTATTTCAGATGATACTAATGATCTGAACGATGAGAATGAGACTGTCGGATTGCCATTCGATTCAGTATGTGAAAGTAAATATTCTACGGTTACCACTTCAAATGCTTCGTTCCATCATACTAGTCCTTATGAAGACGATGGACATGAAGAAGAGGTTTCAGAGAATGACAGGGAAAAGGCAACCGATACGACCTCTTTAGTTAGTGATTTTGCCGAAAACCATCAAGCTGAGATTAGTGTTGCTTCAAACATAGACAACACTCCTACTGCACAGGAGAATTCGGTTGATGAAAGAACTGAAGATGAGGACGAAAATAGCTGTACACCAGAGGTTAGTGCAATTTTTTTTATTTAAGTTGCTTAGTTAACAATTGTTAAGTAATATTTTGCTGAAATTTCCCTGATTCAATCTGAATTTGAAAGGGAGCACCGCGCAGATTGCCTCTTGTCAGGAGGTCCCCGCCACCATGGTGGAATTTATGTGGAGTCCTTGATGTGTTGGGTGGCTGTAAAGATTAAATTGAGGTGAGAAGCTGGTCCGTTCAGTGGTCATCCATCCTTTGTCTGGTCCCCTGTGCCTGCTACGTTTCTCTTTCATATGTTCAACATTCTTTGCTTTGCTTGCTGAGTCAACTTAATGGAAGCCAACAGCAGTGAGAATTTTACATAGTCATACAGTTTGAACCAAGTTCAGTTTAGTAGGTCTTCTCTTGCTTTCATGTGGCGGTCCAGTATAGATTATAAATAGATTTCTGTGCAGTCAAGCACAACATTTTTTTTTTCGAATAAACACAACAGATTAATCCATACTGAAAGATTTCATCTCGCAAGTATCCTTTCCCTTTCTATACCAACAGTTTTAACTGGTTGCGAAAGACTTTTGACTAATAAGGAAAAGTATCTTAAATTTATAATGTCTTTAATCTATTTATTTGTTAATTAACCTTGCAGTTTATATATATCATTTTCTTTTATTTCAGGGGGCTCATCCATTTGATTGTCGATTAATTTGTATGGATATTTCTAAAGCAGATCAGGGGAATGGTCTAGTCTATTGAAGCTTCAGATCATCAAAGCTCATCCAGTTTTGTTATCGACATTTTTTTATGTGTCGTGCCCCAACTCTTTCCTCCAGATTTCAAGATTGCTGATTGTGCCTAGTGTTCCGGCTTTGACCAATTACACTTTGTTTTATTTTATTTTCTCTTTCGTTGTCTTTCTTGAAGCTTTGGGCTGCTGACTAGCTAGCGCAGTATTGGTGTAAACTAGAATATTGCAGAAAAATATAACGTAGTGATTGCGGGCAGATATTGGATTGAGGTTTTGTCGGCGACTGCTAGGCCACGTTGTTTCTACTTATTGTAACTCTGTTTCTCTGGAAGTGATTATTGTAATTCTGTCGGCACAAGAAAGCTCCGAGATATTTTGTAACTGGCATTGAAACCGAAATACATCCTGTGCACCTTGCCGTCGGAGACAACGCGACCATCAACGAGCTCCAAGACTACCGCTGCTTTGAGACGCCGCAGGGCTGGGTCCTGGCGCTTGACGACCTCCTATATATACAGATCGATCTAAAATTAGCAAGTTGTAGATCGATCCAATAGCTCATCGAATCAGAACAGCCCAGATCAACTTAAGTGTTAACATTTTGAAACAAAAGAGTCAACATTTTTATAAACCTATGTCAACATTTCTAAAACATGCAATCAACATTTTAAAAGAAAAAGTTGATCCAGTAACAAATAAATGTTGACTTGATACAAACAAAATGTAGACGAAAATTTTAAATTTTTAAAAATTCAAGAAATATTTGTATTGAATTTTTTTTTGTAGAATTAATTGTAACAAACACGTAGGTTCAAACGGATTCGAAAACGGACTTACGGTTTATGAGAAAAAAGCGTTTAAAGTTTCGAACTCACTCATTTAACTTCCACCCATTCCGCCCCAATAGAAAAGCGCCATGTGTCCCTTCAGTTCCCACCTCAGCCAGCCCGCAACGCCCGCATGCCGTTGGATCATATGTTCGCACGGATCGTAAATCCATTTGACTTGCATCGATCCATCGAGGTATAGGAAAACCTCCTCGCTGCGCACCTTCCTGTGGCGGCCCGAGGACGAGAAGCGGATCGCGCTGCCGTCCATGAAGAAGAACCTGCCGCTGACATGCAGCAAGTGCATCCTCTCGGACCTGCGTCGTGATGGTCCTTGACCTCCACTATTCTGTCTATTGGGGGTCTGTCCAGTCGGGGGAACCAAATGGGAACGCCATGGCTACTCGCTCACCAACCACGTCCACGACGCCAAGGACCAGCCCAAGGAACTGCACATGGCACGGCGTCATGGCATGGCTGCTGTGGGAGGCAAGGTCTACTTCGAGATGACAGGAAGCGAGCTGGGCGTTGTCGAGTTCGACCCCTGCATCCAATGGTTCTGACTTCTGAGCCGCCCAACCTGACGTCCATGGAGGTCGACATGCATGGTCGACACTCCGGAAACCATGCCCATGTGGTCCAGCTACCTCGTCGAGTCCCGCGATGAGCTGTTTCACGTCGTCGTCTTCTTCTTCTGGGGAGAGAACGTGCACAAGGTCGCCGAGGTTGCGGTGTACAAAATGGATTTCTCGGTGCCGGCGTGGCGCAAGGTGGACGGGATCGGTGGTGATCGGGTGTTCCTTCTCGGTGGCCATGACATTGGGATTTCTAGCTTTGGAGCGTCGTGCGCTGCTTCGGCCTGTGGGCTTACCGGAAATCGCATCTACTTTCTCAGCCACGTTGGTGAGAGCTTTCTGCACGTCTTTGATTTGGAGAAAGGGACTGAAGAAGTGCAACGACCCTTCCATGATATCTTGTGCCCCCTGCGGCCGCCGTTTTGGTTGTTACGTACACACCCATGATTCAGGGCATGAATGATTCGTCCATCTTTGTTTTGTAAGTTGTAACCTTTATTAATAGAGGTACTTTGAGAAGTTCTCATGATCATTGTACATTTTGATCTACTTTGTTCCTCCTTCATAAACTTATGTTGTTCTGGTTCATCAAGTTCCTAATTCCAGAGCTTGTTCTGATGGATGTGCGTCTATGTTCTGAACCATGAACATTTATGCTTTTCCATAGTTTTCTATAAGCTGCAAATTCGATGGTTTTCTTGTCACAACTGCTACATTACTGCAGCACAACAATCTTTGTTTACTGTCCAGGTTGTATGGCATTCCACAACGTGGTTGCTTCTACTGCACTTTTGTTGCACATCTTTAGTGAATAATTTTTCTCGGAAATTTCAGAATGTAACTGAACAAACCATTATCTGCCCCGCATCAGTACAGAGGAACGCATGTTGTTGTCTAAAACTACACAACTTCGTTTTCTTCTCCATATGGTGACTTGCTCTGATCTCCCACCCAACGACTACTCTAATAATTTCACAATTTTGCATTTTCCTTGTCCTGGACAGAATTCTTCAACAAACTGAAACGTGAAAAAAAAAAGAGATAACAAGCGTGCGTTCCTAACAAAACGTTGACATCAACTCCATTATTTATACTCACTGTACTTCTACACTTCCAGCACGAAGCATAATCCATACTTCACTTTACAATTTCCCAGCAAAGGGAGCAGCTACAGAGAAATGGTATTCCAAGAGCTAAGCAGGATGACCGGTCGCTTCGTTGCAGCTCCCGTACTGATCATAGCCGTGTTCTTGGCATTGTCAAGCCACCTCCGGCCAACGGCGGCGGCATCCACCGGCCAAGGCTACGTGGCGGACCGCATAGGCCAGCTGCCAGGTCAGCCGGCAGCCGTGGACTTCGCGATGTACTCGGGCTACGTCACGGTGGACGAGCCCGCCGGGAGGGCTCTGTTCTACTGGCTGCAGGAGGCGCCCGCGGCGGCGCAGCCGGCGCCGCTCGTGCTGTGGCTGAACGGCGGGCCCGGGTGCTCGTCGGTGGCGTACGGCGCGTCGGAGGAGCTCGGCGCGTTCCGCATCATGCCCGGCGGCGCGGGGCTCTCCCTCAACAAGCATCGCTGGAACAGAGGTATGCTATAAGCTGATCATTGCCTTGTTTGTACGTGAATCCTGAATTCCTGATGCTGGGACTGAATTCTGAAATGCTCTGCAGCGGCTAACATCCTGTTCCTCGACTCGCCGGCCGGCGTCGGGTACTCGTACACCAACGCCACATCCGACCTCTACACCTCCGGCGATAGCAGAACTGGTAGAGTCACAATCTTTAACACTCGCGCACCTGACGCTGTCTTGTTACCAATAAGTTCCTAGCTTGTTGTGTCTAACGGTTTGCGGAAATGTTGCAGCTCACGAGTCGTACATTTTCCTGGCGAAATGGTTCGAGAAGTTCCCACATTACAAGTGCCGCGATTTCTACATTGCTGGGGAGAGCTACGCAGGCAACATTTTAATTTACTCCGTCCATTTATCTTTGGCCCGCCCTTTTACTCATACTGAATTTCTCACGTTCACTGATGACACGATCTAAACAAAATTGGCAGGGCATTACGTTCCGCAGTTATCTCAGCTCATCTACCGGAGCAACAGAGGCGTAACGAAACCAACAATAAACTTCAAAGGCTTCATGGTGCACACTTAATCCTGTAATAATTCCTTCTTGTAAATATGTTTTCATGGATCCACGCCATGACAGTCACCACCTGAACCTGTTTTCAGGTCGGGAACGCGGTGATCGACGACTACAATGACTACATGGGCACGTTCGAGTCGTGGTGGAACCACGGTTTGATCTCTGACGCCACGTACCGGCAGCTGAAGGCGTCCTGCATTCACGACTCACTAGAGCACCCATCGAACGCGTGCCTCGACGCGTTCGACACGGCCTACACGGAGCAGGGCGACATCGACATGTACAGCATCTACACGCCCCCTTGCAACCAGACATCTTCGTCGGCCAAGAACCGGATGCGGAAGGGGCGTTACGTGAGTATCTAGCTACCTTGCCATCTTCAAACTGTTTATAGTTATCTTCATTTTTGCGTAAAGCAGTGCTTTGAACAAAACTCCCGATGGTTTGGACTTTGAACAAGTTTGCTGAGTCTGTGGCGATGTTTGCGAAGCACGTTTTGTGTAGCATCTTTTGCCTTTCCTTTCTCTTCACTGATGATCATTTCCGGTCGTCTCTATGCATGTGTTGGAGCGTACACATGCAGCCATGGATGACCGGATCGTATGACCCTTGCATCGAAAGGTACTCAACGGTGTACTACAACCGCCCGGAGGTGCAGAGGGCTCTCCACGCCAACGCCGCCGCAATAAATTACACATGGGCGAGCTGCAGGTTTATGCTTCAATACATGAACCCATCATTGAGATGGGATTCAAATCTTTTTCTAGACATTAAAGTATTATGATATTATGCTCATTCATCTTGATATCTGAATGATAGCGACACAATAAATATGAACTGGGGAGACGAGCCAAAATCTATGCTTCCAATTTACAGGGAGCTTATAGCGGCTGGGTTCAGGATATGGGTGTTCAGGTCGGTTCCTTGCACTCTGATTTGCTTAATTATCTATAAAGTTTTTTTCATTTACACTTCTGGTTATGACATAAACTTCTACAAGTGATGCAGCGGTTTAAGAAGCACGGTCGGGAGATGCATTAAAATATATATTAACTTAATGCTTTAGCTTCATGATCATCTTAGCAGGTAACCGGTGTGTACGTAGAATATAAAGATGGATTGTGACATTTGTGGAATATTCTCATGTTGATCCGTCATTTTCATCAATTGCGGCGACCCACAAATGGACCACCCATTGTCTCTTACCCCAATCCCTTTTCTAAGTTGTGACATTTGCGACCTTGTGATCATGTATGCCAAAACTTTGCACAATGTGCTTTGGTAGAATCGAGTGTCACTATTTGACATGTCATTAAGATGACTAATTGCACGAAAGTTGGAAAGTAACGCAAAACCTGAATTTGGATTCAATAGCTCATACCTGCTTTTCTTTTGCTTTCGTGTTGCACGAATATTATTTGGCTCTACGTCGTCCAATAAGGATTGCAATACTGGCAGTGTTGGACTTTTGACCAAGACACTGGGAGGCAAATAGGATGTGTATACTCCTCCGTTTTAGTATTGTTGACGTTACGACCGTGTTTATCAGTTGTTCTCCACTTCAGCTGCCGGTCGGGAGCGTCATGAATTTGGGAACGGAGGGAGTAGCTTTACGTATCTTCTGCACCAAAAATGCAGAATTACTATAACAAATTCGCTCAACCCTCTAGAAAAATTATATAATGTCGATGTTTTTCTCCAGTGGTGATACCGACGCAATAATCCCTTTGACTGCAACAAGATACTCGATTAATGCTCTGGGACTTCCAACCACGACCAACTGGTACCCATGGTACGACAACGGACAGGTCAGCTTCATTTCACTCTACCATATGAATATCATTGTAAATTCCAGATTCATGTTGTTTAGAAGCATAAAAATAAAATGTCATGGTGAATTATCTTCCTCTAGCATATCTTTGTATCCATGCACCATGTATATCCTTTATTCCCTTACTAGATATTACCCAAAGCTGCAAATTTCTATTGTGGCATGTTATTTATCAGACATTTGAATATAGGTTGGCGGATGGAGTCAAGTATACGAAGGCCTGACCTTGGTGACCGTCCATGGTGCAGGGCATGAGGTTCCTCTTCTCCGCCCACGACAGGCACTCATATTGTTCCAACAGTTCTTGAAGGGAAAACCCATGCCTGGCATGTCCACAAACCGAACCATGGTGTAGTCACAATTCGTGCCGTTGGCAGCAATAAGTTGAAACAACTTGTAACTTGAACTGATATTCGGAGTGATATGGTAACAAATGATGTCATTGTTGACGGTTTAGTGGATACAATAATTCTAAACCACGTAGGATACCTTTTGCTATGTACTGCACTTCGACATAAAAAAAACCCCTTTTGTACGGTGAAGTTTATTTTTTTCCAAATTGTAACATTCAATTGTTCGTGGGAACTTGCTATGTTGCACTGCTTCATATTGTGTCATGTCTCTGATTTGGTCTGATTTTAGCACCTTGCATCAAACATCCGTAGTTGACATACTCATGTCAGATATTTTTTCTTCTACAAAAAATACGATCATTTAGGACCTATTGAATATTTTGATTAACTGAAATTAAAATAAAAAATAGTTCAGCTGCACTTTGGCCATTAATGTATTATGCATATGGCAAGTAGCGACATAGTGTCTTAAAGATCAGTTCATTTCATGGTCACTACAGTCAGCTATAGGCCAAGCATGACATGGTGATCTATATGGAAACATGAACTCAGTATCTAGTATAATTTGTTGGGAAAAAGATATACACTCGATTAATATCTTAATGTACTTTTGATTTTCGCTGCAGGTTAAAAACATATAGCATAGTGGTGACCTTTGAACTAAATGTTGAGATTATTGATCAGACCCCACTAAACTATACGCTGCAGATCTTTAACCTTTTCCTTTTTAATTAATCACAGATGCCATTGATTGTCTGTTTTTCTCATATTGTGTTTATTCAGGGTTTTGATGTTGCTCCAAACAAGAGGGAATTGACTTAATGGCTGGGTAAAATAATGGCTTAACGTGGTTGGTGTATTCCTCGGTCCGAATGGTGGATTTTGCATAGGTTGCATCGACTCTTCCGAGATATATAATGAAAACAAGACATTACAATCTCCATCATCCCCCGGTCATTGCAGTAGCGTCATAATAGCAGGGGCTTTCCAATGTATAGTCTAGAGAAAAGTGGTTGGAGAAGAAAGGTGAAGGTAAAAAACCACATGAGCGGCACCCCAATCCGGTTCACCCAAAAGGCGGAGCATCTTTGATGGATGCAACATCACAGATGATGTGGCCAGAGAACTTATGATTTGCTCATGTAGATGGTAGCCGTTTGTGTCAATGCCGATGTAGCCGAGAGGGGGTGCACGTATCTATGTCGAGGAAGCCATGCTTATGGTAGCCGTGGTTGACGATGCTGAAATTAGGTTTCATTCGAGGAAGCCTCAAATGAATCCTTCGGTGCAAGGAGGTGCCAAATGAGAGGCTATGTGAAGATGCACCTGGGAAGAAGATGACAATGCAATTGTGGCACCCTGAAGAAGAATATTTATGTCAAAGTAGATATTGTTAGAGCTGCTAAGGATGATGCTTGTGTCGGGTTTGCCTGGCTTGAGAAGGCACCAAAGGTGAAGGTTGCACCGGTGTTTCCACTATTAGACATATGAAGGAAGGGACCACGCGATCTATGTGCCTTGTTTATTTTTTTTAAAGAAACTGGCGGGAGGGTCCCTACAGTATTTTATTGATTTTCACATAAACTTTATGTACATAAAGCAAAAGAAACGATAAAACAAAGATTACTGGTGCTTGTATACATTGTTCTAACTCATTTACATGTCTCTGTCTGGCCCTATGGACAACCATAGTTAGCTCCTTGAGAAATTTCCTTCTGCAGTTGGCAACTGTTGGATCAATATTGTCAAAAATCCGTCTGTGTCTAGTAACTCAAATGCTCCAACACATGAGGACAACGATTTCCACTTGCAGTCTTCCTCTTAGCCACTGAATAGCCTGAGTGCTGGTATAGATGCCTAGGCAGGTTAATTCCAATGGATTGCCAGCAATTCTGAACAAAACTGTACCTTAATTTTTTCTCGATAACGCAGGAGAGCTGCCAAAACTGCACCTTATAAAGAGATGTTCCAAGCTTTCTTCTGAATAATACAGAGTTCACATGTATATGAATCTAGCTCCATTTTATTTCTGTGCAAACAGTCCCATAGTGTTCAGCCTATATTGAAATGGGAGCCAGAAGAATAATTTATGTGCCTTGTTGGATGGGATTTGCTTAGAAATACTCTGAAAAATTGCAGTGTACAAAACAGCGTAGAGAGAAGAGTGTTGATGCAGCCCACAGTTGTTAGAGACCAAAGTTGATAATGTCAACAGGCGTGGGTGACTAAAACCGATTTTATATCAAAAAACCAAAAAGAAAACACCGATCAATGACCTATGAGAGAAATACCCGATCCAATGCTCAGTAAAAGTCTCTTTTCAAGGGAGGCCAATCAACTTCATCCGCTGCTTTGTCTCCAAGGTACCGGTGGTGCTGTCCCAGATGTAGGTTCAGTGATAAAACAAACTTTATAAATTGTAAGGACCACCATGCAGTAATTAATTTCGGTCCCAGGTGGTGCTGTCCCAGGTGGGCACAAAAACCGATACCCAAACACCGAAACCGAAAAAACCGAGACCGAGACCGAAAAAACCGGAATTTCGGTCCTCGGGTACTTGTTTGGGTAGTACCCTTGGGTAACCGAATTTTATTGTTCAATTTCGGGTAGTACCCTTAGGTAACCGAACTACCCAAATTAGTATGATGATGTAGGATTTAGTATATAGACTCAAACCATGGTCACATAACATCCTTTGTTACTCATTCATCATATTCATGTTTCTCCTATCATATAATGGTAACTCATTATCAAGTTGATTGCATAGTGTATTTTAGGTATAATCAAGTTTATTTTATTTTTTCTCTGAAAATTAATGCTAATTTGGGTAGTTTGGGTATAACCGAAGACCGAACCGAAATTTAGGTACCCAAAGTTGTCGGGTAGCCAAATTTTCGTTGTCATTTCCGGTAACAATTCTAGATAACCGAAAATTAAGAAGACCGAAAAAACCGGACCGAAATATCGGGTAAGACCGAACGCCCACCCTTACTCCGAACAGTTGCCCCGCCCAAAGCGCGATCCGTCGCCGCCGTCGTGTAACACCCCTACTTTTGAAGCCAAAAAGAAAAAGGAGAAAAGAAAATAAAAAGGAATAAAAATCACTCCAAATTAAAATTTTTGTCCAACCTCTTACTTTGAAATGAATTTCAAAATAAAATTCACCAAATAAATTAAACTTAGTTTGAATCTGGAAATTTTGAAAAAAATAAAACTTGTGCTCAAGTGTTTGCTTCATTTAAAAATATACTAAAAATTTGAAGCTTTTGAGTTTACAACAAATAAAATCAAAGTAGGATTAAATCCCAAATTGATTTTCAAAATTTTGAATTTAAAACTGCACCCAAAATCTCATCATATGCATTTTTGGATTTTATTGGCTTTATTTTGAGTGTTTGATCAATTCTTGTTTTTGTTTGAATTTGAAATTCCTTCAAATTCAAATCCTAGAAAAGTTTGACCCCTTTTTCCTTTTTCTTTTCCCTTCGGGCCGAAGCCTCTCCTTCTCCTTTCCTTTCCGGCCCAGCCCGCTGGCCTTTTCTTTTTCTTTCCTTTCCTCTGCAGCGGGCTGCGCATTCCTTTTTCCCGGCCCAGCTTCTCAGCCCAACTCCTCCGGCCCGCTCCTCCGCTCTCCCTCGCTGACAGGTGGGGGCCACCTGTCATCCCCCACCTCCGTCGCGTCGCGTCGACCGGCGCTGCCCATGTCGCGCTGCTCCCACCGCGTGAAGCACGCGTGCAATCGCCGCCCCGTCGCATCCGAGCCGCTGTAGCCATGCCATCGTCGACGTCACCCACGAGGCTTCCCCGTTTCTCCTCCCCGTCACGTCCCGTCGCTCGGCAAAATATCTCGCCGGAGCGAGATATTTTCCGGTGCCTTTCCGTGGCGGCCACGCCTCTCGCCACCTATAAAGCCCGCCGGAGACCTCCCCGAGCTCCCTCTCCTCCTTCGCGCCCGCGAAACCCCCCCCCCCCCCCATCTCTCTCTCTCTCTCTCTCTTCCCTTTCTCCTTCTCTCTTTCCGGCAACCTAGGGTTCCGGCCATCTCATTGCCGGCCTCGCCACGACCTCCTCCGGTCCACTTGAGCCCGAGGTGAGCATCCCCGTGCTCCCCTCTCTCTTCTGCGCTTCTCCTCTCTCCCTCCTCTCCTCTCGCCCGAGCCCGCACCGAGCCGCCGCCACCGCGCATGGTCCCCCTCGTCGCCGGCTGCCCTTCCGACCATTCCTGGCCAAGCTGACGCACGCATCTCACTCCCCGGGCTCCCACGCACATCCCAAGGGGCACATACTCGAGCCCAAGGCACCCCCTCGCCATTTTCCCCCACACGCGCGAGTGCCGTCGAGCTCCGGTGAGCTCGCGCCGCCGCTCCGGCCTCTCCCCTCGTCGACGTGTGGTCCCATCAGCTCCACCTCACTGCGTAGACCCCCGTCGACCACTACCCGTCGCCCCTCCGCCGTCCTAGCCGCTGCCGGCGAGCTTCCCGGCAGAGCGCCGCCGCGCGCGATGCCCCGGTCCACCATGGACCGGTGGACCGCCGCCCATCCCCGGTCTATGGACCCCGTGGACCCAGTCCACAGGGTTTTTGATTTTAATTAAATCAATTATCTTCTTTATTACGTCAGCATCACGCAATAAATAATTTCCAATACAAAAATAATTCCTAAAACCCTGAAAATCCCGGGCCCTGTACATTTTGCAGATAAGCCCCTGACCTTTTAAATAATCATGTTTAAGCCCTGGCCTTTTACAGAAAAGTACCTAAACTTTTCTGTAATTATGTTTTAGACCCTATCTTTTTGCACCAAAGCCCCTAAGCTTTCTCTAATTGCAGATAGGTCCCTAGAACTTCTCTGTAATTTTTGAAAAGTCCTCTGTAATTACAGATAAGCCCCTAGAACTTCAAATATCCATATCTTTTCATCCCTAGCTCTGTTTTTGGAGATTCCTGCGCTCACGCGTTCGTAGGAATGCGAGGTATTCCATGGTACCATTCTTGGAGCACCACACTCGATCTAGAGACCACCAATACCCTAAATTCCCCTCTCATTTGTTATATCCTCCTCGTGACAATCATGCGACGTCAATCTCGCACATCGCAATCATTGTTCACCTGCACCTAACCAATTTTGTGGTACCATCTAGTCTAGTACCTTCCTTATCATAACCCCGCTTCATCCTTGTATCGCACATCCACACATTCGCTCGCTAGCATTAAATCTAACGATATATCTTTTATGTCGTTTCACTTCAAAATCCAATAACCTCCTTCTATCACGAACTCAATCCCCAACCTAGCCTTGATCGATCATCGCTCAATCAACTTAACCTAACAATGACTGCAATACCCATTTCAATGCCCTCATCAAATCCTACCAAACCCTATTGTTTCATTATCCTCTTTTACAAGTACTCTTTTTATTGGATCTTATTGAAGTTATTAATTCGTTGTTATTCTAATTGCCAGTTGTCTTTATTTGATCTTAGTGTTCTATCTGCAGTCGTGCATTCATGTCATACATGCTCACGTACACGTACAATCGTCATGCGTCCGACACGTGACAACCAACTTAATCAACAATAACTTAGTCTTAGTAATTAATCAATCTAGTAAGTAATTAATAGCTAAATCATCATTAGTTAATGATAAAGGTATAGGAGCCCTAAGCTGACACACCTCGTACTTCGTACAAGTGTTGCATGAACCTTTATATAGGTTGCTACCTGTATGAAGGCTAGTGCCACTAATGTACGAAGAACACGTACAGACGCTGTCCCCGTCACTTCATACATTCATGCTCTCCTCTTCGTGTTTAGCATCTCTCATTACACCAAAAGCCATAGAGTACGATGCATCACCCCTAATGGCCTTTTTAAGGTAACAAAACCTCGTTAAAGTAAAACTGGATGCATCATCTGTGTCTTGAGTCTTTTGTTCTTCATTTGCTTTCTATCGGTTTTAATCGGAGTTAATTGGATCTTATTCGGCTCTTCTCGCTTTTTATTTTCTTTTGCGGTAGTTTATTTATGCGTAGTATTTCTATGCGTTAGATTACGTGAGAATCGAGGAAGAGCCAGAAGAATCCAAGCACTCGTCGAGGAATCTTATATCGAGACCCGTCGAAAGATACGAGCTTCAAGAAAGGACTCGAAGGCACCAACTTCGACAGAAAAGACTGAAGACCCAGAACTTAAATATTAGGAAAGCGATTATCAGGCAAGCCCTAACTCCCTTTGATCATATTGATCCTATGATTGCAAAGAAAACCCACTTAGAGCCTGCTTTCAAATAAAGTATGCATGGTATTTAAAAGTGATTTACATACTTAGTATGTCCTAAATACTTGTTGATTGCCCTGCCTTGTTTTTGCTTACCCTGAACCCTTGTTAAACCTAGGAACCCACATCATTAATTCTTTAATGATGTGATGAATCAAAATGCTGCTTAGGACCTGTCACACGTGTACTTAATTAATCTTGCTCACATGCTTTTGTGTTAAAATGTGTGAGTGATTGGTGATGTGAGTAAATGTGAAAATGGGTGGTTTGGTGATAAAGTGCAACCCATAGTGGGGGATGTTTTGGCGGGATCAAGCGAGGTAGTCCTCAGTGGGGAGGCTATCTCTAGGACGCCCTTCCTCGTGAGGATCGGCTATTGAAGATGCCTGATTCGGTCGTATAAGGACCGGTTCATGTGTCGCCTGGCCTAGCACCTCCCGTACAACCACAAGCCTTGTATGGGAAAGGTTTGGAACCACACCCTACTATAGCATTCACCCGGTACCCACCAGGAGGCTGGAGTGGCAAACGGAAGCCAGGAGAAGGCTCGACGAGGTTGGCGTCGAGTCCGGCATGTGGAGACAATTCTGGCCTGTGGCCAATCTATTATATGATGATGGAAGCCCCTGGTCGGTGTTTTTTCTGTGGTGGTGCCGGGGTGACGCCAAGTAGGTACGGAACCATTAGTATCCAGTCCAAGCCATTGGCCGTGGGGAGGACTGGGTACCTTGTGGGGAAAGTGTACAACCTCTGCAGAGGATAAGAAACTATCCGGATAGCCGTGTTCTACGGTATTGGACAACGCGAAAGCTATGGCCACACAATGATTAGTCTTTCCTGTATGAGTTATCCTTGGCGTGTTTTTGGAAAACGCCGGCATGGAGCCGTGCGCTGGTTTCCTGCCAGCATTAAAATTTGGGAACTGGCGGGATGGATTGCATCTCCCCAGGGCCAACCAACCCCACTAAATATAATGGCAATACCTGACTGTAGTTTGCGAACTGTTTTGTTTTCAAAAACAACCCTTGCACAAAATTGGCTTTCCGCCGATATGATAAACCTCAGCCTCATCCTTGTTTATACCCTTGCATACATTTACCCCTTGTGTTAGGGTTTGCTGAGTACCTTATGTACTCACGCGTTTGCGATTGATGTTTTTAGTAGGAGAAGTCTTCGAAGCTTTGGTTTTCGGTTCTGCTTCTCAAGTCTGCCTGTGGCTTGGGTCGTGCTTTTCGCTGCCTGTGTGTGATTGCTTCGCCTTTATTTGACGGAAGGACTTGCATACTTTTGCATCCTTGTCGTACCGCCACTAAAGGTTCAATATATCAGGTACTATACCTATTTACCTATTCGAAGTATGCTTTTGATTACCATATCTGTGTTCCTGTGCGTATCAGCTACTGATCCAGGGACTGATACATGATGCACAGAGTACTCCAGAGTTGGGGTACGACACGTCGCGACTCAAATCCTTTCCGATTCCCCGCTGCCGTCGCGAGTCGACCGTCCGTCGAGTCCAACCCCAATCATTCGGAGAGCGCTCGACATCCCCACTGTGTCGGAGCGGAAGGCGGCGAGCGCGGTGTGGAAGGCAATTTGGGCAAGGTAGCGATCGACGGGAAGGCGACCTGCACGGTGTGACCTTCTTGCCATTGCTACTATTGTTCATTCTTGTTGCCAGAAGTTCCTGGCGCCTCAACGAGCAGCGGACAGCAGCTCAACGAGCATCAGACTGAAGCTAGACAAGGGCGCACGCACAAGAAGCCTGAAGCTGCACTGAAACTTACCATGGAAGAGCTCGGCCAATGGCGGGAAAACGACGGCGGCAGGGATTTCGATTGACTTCAGCTTGGCTGCAAATCCGTGATGGAAGGGACTCAGGATAGTTCGATGATTAAAACCGTGAAGATGCCAAACTATTTTTCAGGCTGACAAAAGAAAAGGGCTTCAGTTTGGTCGACATTGTAAATTAGTTTAGTGACAGAAACAGCCTGTATGTTCTGAAGGGGAACTGAAGTACATGTCGTGCTCTTTGCAGATTGTACTTACACTTGAAACTGGGTTCAGTAGTTTGAGAGACATGCAATTTCCAAATTGGTTAAAAGTTAACTTTCCAGTGTGTTGCTATGACCAGAGAGGATCATGAACCATTGGAGTTATACCATTGGAGTTGTAGTATTTCAGTATTTGGAGGAAAAGACAAGAACCTGGATGACGAGGAGAGCGTGGAGCTGTCGAATGACCATGACCATCTCCCGCCGCTGCTTGAAGGCCTCCAGCGCCGTATCCGTCGCCGTCGTCTTCTCGGCGTCGCCTGCTTGGGCGCGGGCCTCCACCACGGCTTGGTCGACGGCAGCTCGGCGGCCACGATTGGCACGCAGCCGGGGAGGCGGATAGGCTCGGTCGAGCTCAAGGCGGATAGTCTCTGTGCTCCCCCGTAATCGCCGGTCGAGCTCTGGGAGGTGGAGAAACATGGACAGCACCGTCCATGGCGACACGGTCTCCCGGCGTGCACCTACGCGCGCTCCTCGTCCTCCTCCTTGCCCTCCCGCTCCTCTCCCTCCTCCTCCACCGCTGCCCCTCCGCACCCACACAGCCCGCCGCGGCGGCGTCCCACCGCGACGAGGAGGCGAAGGTGAAGATGAGTTCCCCATCACCTTCCTCCCTCTCCTCCTTCTCGACATACTCTTCGGAAGGGGTCGGCGTGGTTCCGGCGAAGAGGAGCGTCGCGGAGAGGCCGTGGTCGGAGAAGCGCGCATCGACCCCGTTGTGCCCCTGCTGCCCGCCGTCTCCGGCGCCGGCAATCGGGGTGGCAGCGCCGCCAGCTGCGCCCGGCGGCGGGCCTCCAGCACCGCCTACCTACTGACATGGAGAAAGACTAATTTACCCTTTATCAATTTAAAAAAATAAGAAAAATAATTAGTACCGGGCCCACATTATTTGGTACCGGTCCACAACTTATGGTTCCTTTCACTAGGTTCCTCCCTGTTTGTAACCATTGGATCTGGGCAAACGAACGGTTATTATTAATTTCAAGCACCATAGAATTCCTCGTTAGTCAAAGTTATCAAAGACACTTTTTGGGTACCTCTATCTACAAATTAATTTATATTGTGCTCCTTAAGTAATTAATATCCAGGGAAACCCATCCTGCAAACTACGGAACCTAAGATCTCTTAGATTAACGCCATCAAACTCATCCAACCATAAGATTGTTGATAAACCAGAAGGTCACGAAGGCTTCTCTTTTTGTTTCTCGTTTTGAAATTTCCAGGAAGGCTTCTACGCAAGGTACACTAAACAGTTTCTTTCTCTCCGCTTGTTGCCTTGTGTGACCATTCTGTAACTGTCTGATGCCGTCACGGTCTTGCTCTTTGTTTTGCTTGCCGTGGTCAAAATAGTCCAATAAACTGAAATGTGAAGAAAGAAGATAACATCAAGAAACCGTGCGGTCCAAACCAAACAATGACATCAACTCCTCTACTTATACACACTATACTTCCACACCTCCAGTACCAAGCCTCACATAAATCAGAATACATTTTTGTATTTCACGTCAAAGAGTGCTAAAAAAAATTGAAATCAGTGAAGATGCCGAGTCGTTTGACTGTAAGTTCTGCGCTACTAGGCGTGTTCGTGGCACTGACATGCGGTGGCATGTCGGCGGCGGCCACCGGCTACGCCACGGATCGCATAGTCCGGCTGCCTGGACAGCCGGCTGTTGACTTCGCCATGTACTCTGGGTATGTAACGGTAGACGAGCAAGCAGGGCGGTCGCTGTTCTTCTGGTTGCAGGAGGCGCCTGCAAAGGTCCAGCCGGCGCCGCTCGTGCTGTGGCTGAACGGTGGGCCTGGGTGCTCGTCGGTGGCGTACGGCGCCTCCGAGGAGCTCGGCGCGTTCCGCATCCGGCCGGACGGCGCCACGCTGTTCCTCAACGAGTACCGGTGGAACAAAGGTATGGTTCTTACTGCGTAGGAGGTTTTGTGACATGGTTTCTCTGGTGTTTGAGATTACATCTTTTTTATGTGCTCTGCAGCGGCAAACATACTGTTCTTGGACTCGCCGGCCGGCGTTGGGTTCTCCTACACCAACACCACCTCCGACCTCTATACCTCTGGCGACAACAGAACAGGTTCAGTTGCATATAAAAGTTATGGTTTTTACTTGTGTTTCTTGCGTTGTGTCGGTTTCATGGTTTCAACAACTTGCGAAAATGGTTGCATGCAGCTCACGACTCTTACGCCTTCTTGCTCAAATGGTTTGAGAGGTATCCTCACTACAAGTACCGGGATTTCTATATTGCTGGAGAGAGCTATGCGGGTAAACATTTATTGTTTTCCCTTGCCTAGACTACGCTGTTTCATGCGCTCAGTTACTACTTTTTTTTTTTGGAGAAACTCCGAGTTACTAGTTTCACTTCACTGGCTCACTTCTCTGACATGGCAAAATTAATAAAATCGGCAGGGCATTACGTTCCGGAATTGTCCCAGCTTGTCTACCAGAACAACAAAGGACTCAAAAAACCGTTCATAAACTTCAAAGGCTTCATGGTACAGGCTCGACACTATCATCCCTTTTCGTTACCGTGTTCCCAATGTTCTGTTTTCTGAATCAACGTAATCTTTCTACCTATTGCTTGGGGCCTCATTACCTGAAACAATTTCCAGGTGGGGAATGCGGTGACGGACGATTATCTCGACCAAGTGGGCACGTTCGAGTCGTGGTGGCACCACGGGCTCATCTCCGACGACACATACCGCTTGCTGGAGGCCACCTGCGTTCATGACTCTATCGTGCACTCGTCGCCGCCGTGCGACGCGGCGTTCGACAAGGCCACGGCGGAGCAGGGCGACATCGATCTGTACAGCCTCTACACACCCACATGCAACCAGACGTTGCCGGCGAAGAAGAACCGGACGCGAAAGAGGCACTACGTGAGTAGCATCTTCACGTCATCTCTGAAAACGTCCTTTTCTGCGGTAACGGGTCAAATAAAAGGCTCTAGAGCGACAGCTATCAAATCCGCCACCAAATCATTGTCATTAGGAATAGTCTCTTAAATGACGGGTTGCTTGCTGTATTCGCCCATCACTAAAGATGCACTCAGCCACTGACACAAGTTGCCGCCACTGCTCATGTGCAGAATACCCCATCACTAGGAACAACGTCACCCAAGCCCCCAATCGTGAGGCAAAAAGCCTTAGAGCAAGAACATTCAGAGCCTCATAAATGAACTAATGTAGACCTAACAAATCAAGATAATTTTGCGTAGAAATTATGAAACCCTATAAAACTCCAACTCGATGGTGAGCCTTAAAAATCCACATCTAAACACATCACTGAATGACCTAGAACTACCTTACAGAGCAACAAAAACATCAAAAGAAAAAAAGAATTAAAAACCTCGTGGCAACCACGGGCTGCTTCTGTTTGAGCAGTCATATATATTGTTGAGACCCTTTTCTAGTTGCGTGTTCCCTCTTAATGGACTGTCACTGGAAATACCAACCAGAGACAATGGCAATCCGCTTAATCAGACACCTCTAAAATTTCATTTCACCCACCACTATAAACCATATTCTTGTGGCGCAAGGTAACAAAAAGCAAATCGCGGGTTGGTGTTTGGGTAAAAGATTGTGGATAGTGGCCGCTATTGCGGACGCAAAGTTCCAATAGCGGATTAACAAATTACCTCAGAATTTTGGGTTTATGTCTTGATCCTTGACTTACTAACGTTGAATAGAAACTTAAAAGTATATAATTCTGGAGTTCAAATAGAAAACTAACTTTTAGATGAATGATCCTTCAAAGACGTTATGTCCAATTCAAGGTCGTGAGACTTTAAAGGGTAGCACCAGCACCCTTAGTAGAACAGGATGCCGGCAACAAGCACCTCAGGCAGTCATGGCGGCGGCCATGGATTGATGGTTCGTACATGCTAGTATGGATCAATGGAGCGGACTGATATCGTGACCTGACACAATGCTATTTCCACTTAATACAATGTTACAACTCTCATGCGGCCTCTATTAAGAGGGAACACCTCAATAATCAGACACCCTCTATTGTTCGTTTCCTTGTTGTAACGGGTTGTAGTGGGACCTGACTTTGGTTCACTACAGTAGCGGATTTTAATGGGGCCATTGTATGTCTTACTTTATAATGAATCTGTGTAAAGTCACTTGAAATCATTTTATAGTAGTGATCCTTGAAATAAAACAATGCTTTTTGAAAATTCTGAACGCCTTGTGGTAGGATATCGGACAAAGTTTTTTTTTATTCCACTGATCGTTTTCTCGTGTGTACGCAAGATGAGGGGATCGTATGACCCGTGCACCGAAAGGCACTCCACATTGTACTATAACCGGCCAGGTGTGCAGAAGGCTCTCCACGCCAACGTCACCGGCATAAACTACACATGGACGACCTGCAGGTTTGTGGATGACCCCTTGAGAGCCAAATTTTTTTATTATGCCTCTCCTCTATTTACAATGCCTTTCGATGTAGTTTCAAATACTTTGGTATAGTTTACACGTATACTAAAGTGATGATCCATTTTCACCTAAATAATATTGAAACATTTATGCAGGTATAGCGAAATAACTTTTTTATTGAAATTTGTAAATTGTAATCTACTAGATGAGGCTTAATTAATTCAAAATGCTAATTATGACGATGGGATCTTTCGAACTTTGGTATTATCGTTTATATAGTGTCACATATGTTTCATGTGTGGTTTAGCTCATTTTCTGATGCCATTACTGGCAGTGACACCATCAACAACAACTGGGGAGATGCGCCAAGATCCATGCTTCCTATCTACAGGGAGCTTATTGCAGCGGGCCTCAGGATATGGGTCTTCAGGTCTGTTCCTTGTATTTATAAGCAAACTATAATCAGTTTTAATCTCAGTGAACAATTTGATCGAGCAAGGTTTCTACACAATTATAGCTCTGTCTGCAAGCGACACCGCACATCGAGTCATTAATATAAATGTGTTGCAAGACTTAATCTTCATTTATTAATCTTGAGATTCTTTTTTGTTGATCCTCAAGACATATACGTGGATGAATACACAGAATATGTTTATATTATTCTATTCATAATCACAATCCCTGCTCATTCGTTGAAGAAAAAACATTTACAACACAATGTGCGCCTAGCAGCCATTTGATTGCAGACAAATCATGATTCACGTGCAATACTTTGACTCAATGATCATTTTAGATGGCGTATTTTGCTTCCAAAACTTATGTGATCCATTGCGTCATCTTCAAATTAAATAGTCCCATTTGGCTCTGTCGTTTTTGCGTGTAGAATAGCAACGGCCCTCAAATGGATTTATTGTCTTCTTTATCCGGTTCTTGTCCAAAGTTGTGACGTTTTCCAACTTGCTGGCATATATCAAAATCGTGTCGATTAGTCACAAGGGTTTCTTCAAAATATTTGACCGTCAACTCATGTGTCCTCATCAAATGGACTTATATAGTGACAAATACAAAAGTGACAAAATTATAAAATTTTCTTTTTTCTTTGCATCAATTCAGGTTAGTGCAATTGGGAAGCAAAATGCACAAAGTTGAAGTTTTTCATTTTCTTCCGTTATTTGGGGAACTTGATACGTGATCTGACTGTATTTGTAGCTACAAAAAAGATAGAACATTTGATACTTGTTTATTTACCAGCGGAGATACGGATGCAGTAGTGCCATTGACATCAACAAGATACTCCATCGATGCTCTTGGTCTTCCAACGATGGCCAGTTGGTACCCGTGGTATGATAATAAACAGGTAACCATCATTCCACTCAACTTGTCTTCTCATAGGAACCTCATGGACGACTTCAATATTATTCTATTCGCATTGATGGTCAGAGAAGTTTATGGTTAGAGCAACTCCAACAGCCTCTTTATCCTTCTTTTGTTCGGTAAAAAAACAAAATCGCTGCTGAAAATGCTTTCCAACAGCGTCGCTTTCTTCCTCCGATCGGAATCGGGCTCGGCATCTCGCAATCCTCGCTCGCCTTTTTTTCCGAGCAATTTTGCCTCGCCAACTCCCTGCTCCCGCGCGATTGGGCCGCCAATTTCTGCTCTCGCGCGCGCACTGCTTGCCCGCGCCATTTTCCTGTCAACCCGCGCCGCCGCCAATTTCCTCTCGCCCCATCTTGCTCCCGCCGCCGCACCGTCTCCACCGCACCCTCTCGTTCCCATTGTCTCGCTCTCGTCCTGCCGCCCTCGCTCCCACCGTCACGCCCTCTCGCCGGAGCCATGTACAGGGCCTCGCGTCCCCGTTCAACGACGGCTACGGCGGCTGGGGTGGCTGGCCTGTGGAATGGATCCACCGCGGCTCCACACTTGTCTCAGTTTGCGCAGGGAAGAGGGGATCCGGATGCAAATGGGTCGGAGGGAGTTTTGGATTGGTCTGGTGTGGGATCGATGCGCCGCCGGGTGGTTCCTCCATCAGGTTTGAATGGCCGAATGACACAGGATCGACTAAATTCGGAGCAATTTGAGGTGGTGGAGGAGGAGGGGGACGAGGATGACGAGGAGGAGGCCTTCACTGGTAAGATTATGCTTGCGATTGATTTACTTTCAAATGAATTGTTCAGCTGTTCGAATGAATTGTTGATCTGCGGGAGGCTGTAGGTGATAGCATGTTCGTGAGGTGATCCTAGGGAGTTTCATCAATCTTGTCATTTCCCTGATTGACGTGATGCAATCTCTGGACTCAAGTGCTGGCCGGCTTTTGGCCTTTAGGCCCTTCACGACGACTTTGGGCCAAGGTGACAAGCCCAAGGCAACAGGCTTCTATCAAAAATTGAAAATTTCGCAGCCCATAATCATTTGAATATAGAGAGGATAAAAAATAGAGAGGCTGTTGGGTTTGATCCTTTTTTTTTACAGTTTCAGTTTTACATAGCCTTTAAAACAAGACTTTGGCTAGCCTAATATAGAGAGGTTGTTGGAGTTGCTCTTAATACTCTTATCCAGCATTCCACGATTCGACTGATCTGCTGATTTATGCTAGCTTATGTTTTAAAATATATGTCAATAAAAATATTCTCTTATGATCATCCAACCGTATATAACTGCTCTTGATGTGTTGTATTGTGAACAGGTTGGCGGATGGAGCCAAGTCTACAAGGGACTGACCCTTGTTACGGTTCGTGGTGCGGGACATGAGGTCCCGCTTCATCGCCCCCGGCAGGCTCTAATTTTGTTCCAGCACTTCTTGCAAGGAAAATCCATGCCAAGTGCGCCTAAAAATGGAACCATAGTATAGTTATCATTTTGTCAGCACCAATAGGGTGAACTGATGACATGCATCCAAATGGGTTAAAATGGATTGACAAAGTGAAATAAAATCCATATTATATATATACATTATTAGACAAGTTGTTGGCTATTTCAGCAGAAGTGATTTATGAGCAGAGTATACACAATCTATTTATTTGACAAGTTGGACATCAGACACTTCCAGATCGATCAAAAAATGTACTAATAACCAACAACCTCACATAAAAATTGAACCACAGCCAATTGATCAAGAGAAATTTGTGTCGATATATTCATGGGCAAAAGAAAAGAGGATAGAGAACTAGAAGTCATGAAAAGAAAAAAAAAACACGCACAACATAAGTAATGGCAAACAAGGTTCCTTGAAGTTCGAACCTTGTAACTTCAAATACTAATAAGTACTTTCGGCCCGTGTTTCCGTTTGAGGTGATTCTTATGATCAGATGATTGTATGATCATGTACGATCTTTTGATATCATTTTGTAGTCGTTTGTCACTATGAGGTCTACTATTATATTTAAATTTTTGTGTTTATCTGTTCTTCTAGCTATCGTTAATAAAAGACGAGCAACTTGAGAACTTCCAAGACCAAGAGTTTTAGCAGCAAGCAGGGGGACCAAGCAAGGGTCCATGATGCACATTGATGCACGAAGCCGAGGACACATTAAACAAATGTCCTTGTTGCAGATTGAACATTTGTACATTATATACAACTATAAGACATCAATATGCATCAAGGATACTTGCCTCGTTTGCTTGCTTGCTGCTGCATGGAGCATTTGGTGCACATATGCACAAACTTTTTAAGCCATCATACTTAATCTTGATGGACTGAATAAAAGAGGTTTGGAAAGCCCCACCCATGATTTTAGCAACCATGATTACAGAGGATATGATTTTAGTCGTTTAGATGCAATCCAATGGTTCTCGATGAGCTTGTGCACATGTGCACTAAATACTTCATGTGCACCTGATATTTCTTCTTAAAAGAAATAGTACCAAAAGATATTTCACGTTCCTATTATCGTGTGAGCACAAGAGTATAAATCGGAGTTACGAGCGTTATAAGCATTTGAAGTCACATGAATTGTACCGTAAAAGCTAGCAATTATTAAAATTATTCTATACTGACAACTTGATTACTGCACAAAACTGATGCAAGGCTGACACAACAAAAACGATTTAACGAATAAAAACAAATATAAATCGCATGGAGGGCTGGGTCATGGGTCCACGGTAGACCAGTTATGAAGGGGTGAGGCCGGTCTAATTCTGGCCGTTGGATTGAATTTAGGCGGTAGGAAGGGGTTTGGCCGAGGGTGGTCACCGGTGGTGAGCGACAAGGCAATGACATGGTGCTTGGATCGTGAGGGAAAACAAAGGGGGAAAGAGGGGAACATCGTCGCGATCGCGAGTTCGTGCTATTATAAGTGAAAATTTGGTTTCATACAGTTTGTGTATGATTTGAACGAGTTACAGTAAAAATTAATAGATCCATGAGTCCTTTATAAAGCGAATTATTTTCCTTTTTTTTGTTTTAAGAGAAAAAGGTCCGTAGCAAGGGTAATTCATATTATTATATATATAGATTCTAGAAAATGCTAGTTTTGCAATATAAACCCTGTAACTTCAAATGCTTATCACTTTTTTTAGGTAATTTCGTGTGAGGCGATTCCTCTTTTGGTATTTGACACTCCGTGGTGTATTGTACTTGGATATTGGTATGTTTTTCTAACTAACGTTAATAGAGGATGAGCAACTTGGGAACCTCCAAAACCAAGGCTTTGAGCACCAACCCGCAGAGGAACAAGGCAAGTGTCCTTGATGCACGTTGATGTAGGGAGACCAGGACACATTAAACAAATTGTCCTTGCTGCACATTGAACCTACGCACATTATCTATAACACATCAATGTGTATCGAGGACACCTGTCAGGTTCCCCTGTTTGTTGCTGCTCGAAGTCTTGCTACGTACTAGAAGCTCGCAAGCTGCTCATCCTCTATTAAAGATGGAGGTAAAAACACACAATCACTAATATCTATGAATGGTGCAACACACAAAACTAAATGACTACAGAAATGAATAAAAGTAACAAGTATTTGAAGTTATAAGGACTGCACTGTAAAGCTAGCAATTACTAAAATCAATCTATCGGGAAAAAATCCTGATTACTGCGCAAAGCTGATATATGCAAGGCTGACGCAAAAAGGGATTAGATGAATAAAAACAAATAAGACATCTGGTGGACCGAGTCAGTGGACTGAGTCCATTGGTCCACGCTAGGCCGGTTAAGAAGGAGTGAAGCCAGTCTAATATATCCTGACCGGTTTTGGCCGAAGGGGGTCGCCGGCGGCGAGCGGCATGGCCGGAGCTCGGCCAAAACGCGCGCGGCAGGGGCTCGTGCCACGAGGGGGAAAACACCGGGAAAGAGATGGGAAAGAGGGAAACCTCATGGCGAGGTCGCGCAGTTGCGGGAGTGCCGGGGAGGGAGCTCGAGTCGTCGAGGAAGGGCGGCCGATCTTCGGCGGCATCGGGGTACGTGACAGTGTCGGCTGCAGGAGGCGCCGGCGGCAGTGCAGCCGGCGCCGCTCGTGCTGTGGCTGAACGGCGGGCCAGGGCGCTCGTCCGTGGCGTACGGCGCGTCGGAGGAGCTCGGCGCGTTCCGCATCATGCCCGGCGGCGCGGCACTCTCCCTCAACAAGCATCGCTGGAACAGAGGTATACTACAAACTGATCGTTGCCTTGTTTGTACGTGAATTCCTGATGCTGGGACTGAATTCTGAAATGCTGCAGCGGCGACCAGTTTATTTAATGTCTTTTATTAAGTTTCCTAAGTAGCCGATTAAGATTTTGAATAGCCAAATGGCTCACTGCCTTTGGAACAATTATGAGGGTCATCATAGCTACCATTTAGTTAATTGGGAAACGGTTAGCATGAGAAAAGAATTTGGGGGACTGGGGGTTCCCGATTTAAGAGATCTAAATATTTGTCTGTTGGCTTCATGGTTTAGAAGATACCAGCTAGATGAAGGTAAACTTTGGAAGCAAGTAGTAGATTTTAAATACAATACTTCTAGTCCAAATATTCTGTGCAGTAACTCGGCTGGTGGCTCACAATTTTTCAAGAGTATAATGTGGGCCGCAGGAACAGCAAAGATAGGTTACAGGTGGCATATAGGTAATGGTAGGAAGATCAAGTTTTGGGAGGACACTTGGCTAGGCACCTCAAGCCTAGCTGTCCAATACTGGGAGATCTATGTGTTAGTCAATGAAAAGTCCCACACTATTGCTGAGTTGTGGGATGGTGATAATCTAAAATGCACTTTTAGAAGAACAGTTAATGAGAGACTGATGAATCTGTGGCTGGAGGTAGTCCAGATTGCATCAACCATCTGTTTTAGGGAGGAAGAGGATAGTATGATTTGGAAGTTTCAGTCTAACGGGGTGTACTCATCCCAGTCTTTGTACAGAGTCATTAACTTCAGGGGAATACAACCTGTTCACACTCCGGCAGTGTGGAGCATTAAGGTGCCCCCGAGAGTACATTTTTTCCTGTGGTTACTGTCTAAGAATAAAGTTTTAACTAGAGATAATTTGAGTAAGAAAAGACACGTGGACGATAAGTCTTGCCTGTTTTGTACAGAGGAGGAAACTGTGCATCACCTTTTCTTCGACTGTGTAGTAGCTAGGCAAATGTGGACTGATCTTTCTAGTGTACTCAATTTTCAAGTAGGAATAGATTTTCTATCAGTTGGTAAATTGTGGCTTAGTAGTAAAAGTTTTGATGATGTGAATATAGTTACCTCTGCTGCCCTGTGGGGGTTATGGAAGCTGAGAAATGATTTATGTTTTCAGAGAGTCTCTTGGAGGAGTATGGATATGATCTGGTGGAAGATCTTGCCAATGCTAGAAAACTGGAAGGTCCTCTGCCCAGCTGGGAAACTGGAGCAGCTGCTGCAGCATATTGCTGGACTGAGAGTGATGATGGCTCGGCCTGGGAGAATCAGTTGGGGGACTCTAGGCCAATCTGGAGGATGACGAAGGCTCGTAACAAGGATGATGGAATGTACCTGGTGAAGTGCGAGGAGGTGGACATGGGAGCTGTGCAAGAGTAGTTTGTAGTTGGTGCTGTTATCAATGCTTTAGACTGTCAAAACTATGTGCAAGGCCAATGTGGCTTGTAATCGTTTACAAACCTGTGCTGTAACTGTTTGGCCTGATTGAAATATATCTGGCTGGGGCGTCCTTTGGGCGCTCTAGAACTCTAAAAAAAAAAGAAATGCTGCAGCGGCGAACATCCTGTTCCTCGACTCACCGGCCGGCGTCGGGTACTCGTACATCAACACCACCTCCGACCTCTACACCTCCGGCGATAGCAGAACTGGTAGAGTCACAATCTTTAACACTCGCGCACCTGACGCTGTCTTGTTACCAATAAGCTCCTTGCTGTCTCTAACGGTTTGCGGAAATGTTGCAGCTCACGAGTCGTACTTTTTCCTGGCGAAATGGTTCGAGAAGTTCCCACATTACAAGTGCCGTGATTTCTACATTCCTGGGGAGAGCTACGCAGGCAACATTTAATTTACTCCGTCCATTTATCTTTGCCCCCCCTCCCCCCCCCCCCCCCCCCCCCTCCCCCCCCCCCCCCCTCCCGCTAATGGTACTGAATTTATCACGTCGACTGATATGACACGATGTAAATAAAATTGGCAGGGCATTACGTTCCGCAGCTATCCCAGCTCATCTACCGGAATAACAAAGGCGTAACGAAACCAACCATAAACTTGAAAGGCTTCATGGTAACAACGATAACTTCTTACCAATAAGATTTCATGGATCCATATGCCATGACTGAGCCATAAGAACAGTCACCGGACATGAACCTTGTACCTCTGTTTTCAGGTCGGGAACGCGGTGATCGACGACTACAACGACTACATGGGCACGTTCGAGTCGTGGTGGAACCACGGTTTGATCTCCGACGCCACGTACCGGCAGCTGAAGGCGTCCTGCATTCACGACTCACTAGAGCACCCATCGAATGCGTGCCTCGATGCCTTCGACACGGCATACACGGAGCAGGGCGACCTCGACATGTACAGCATCTACACGCCCCCTTGCAACCAGACATCTTCGTCGGTCAAGAACCGGATGCGGAAAGGGCGTTACGTGAGTATCTCGCTAGCTTGCCGTTTTCAATCATACTGTATATAGTTATCTTCATTTTCGCGTAAAGCAGTGCTTATTCTTCGAGACAAAACTCCCCATGGTTTGGACTTCGAACAAAGTTTCCTGAGTCTGCGGCGTTGTTTGTAACGCACGCTTTTTGGTAGCATCTTTTGCCTTTCCTTTCTCTTCACTGATGATCATTTCTGGTCGTCTCTATGCATGTGTTGGAGCGTACACATGCAGCCATGGATGACCGGATCGCCCGGAGGTGCAGAGGGCTCTACACGCCAACGCCGCCGCAATAAATTACACATGGGCGAGCTGCAGGTTTATGCTTCAATACATGAATGCATCGCTGAGATGGGATTCAAATCTTTTTCTAGACATTCAAATATTTTGATATTATGCTCATTAATCTTGATCTATGAATGGTATAGCAACACCATAAATTTGAACTGGGGAGACGAGCCAAAATCCATGCTTCCGATTTACAGAGAGCTTATAGCGGCTGGGTTCAGGATATGGGTGTTCAGGTCAGTTCCCTGCACTCTGATTTGCTTAAATATCTATAATATTATTTCATTTACACTTCTGTCTATGACAAAAACTTCTGCAAGTGATGCAGCTGTTTAAGAAGCAGGATTGGAGATGCATTAAATTATATATTAACTATAATGCTTTAGCTCCATGATCATCGTAAATGGTAGAGTAACTGGTGTGTCCGTAGAATATAAGATGGACCATGTCATCTGTAGGATAATCTCCTTTCGATCCGTCATTTTCATCATAGCGGCGAGCCACAAATGGACCACCCGTTGTCTCTTACCCCAATCCCTTTTCTAAGTTGTGACATTTGTGACCTTGTTGTCATGTATGACAAAACTTTGCCAAAATTTTCACAATGTCCTTTTATAGAATCAATTGTCACTCTTGACGTGTCATCAAGATGACTAATTGCAAGAAAAGTTGGAAAGTAACGCAAAACCGGCATTTGAATTCAAAAGCTCATACGCTTCTTTTCTTTTGCTTCCGTGTTACACAATATTATTGGCATATGTTAGTTCTGCGTTGTCAAATAAGGATTGCAATACTAGACAGTGTTGGACTTTTGACCAAGACACTGGCAGATAAATTGGACGTGTATATGTTTTGCACTGAAAATGCAAAGTTACTATAATAGATTTGCTTAACCCTCTAGAAAAATTAATATAATGTCGATGTTGTTCTCCAGTGGTGATACCGATGCAATAATCCCTTTGACTGCAACAAGATACTCGATTAATGCTCTAGGACTTCCAACCACAACTAACTGGTACCCATGGTACGACAACGAAAAGGTCAGCTTCATTTCACTCAACCAGATAAATATCATTGTAATTTCCAAATTCATGTTGTTTAGATGCATTGAAGATAAAATAAAATGCCATGATGAATGATCTTCATCTAGCATATGTTATATCTGTGCACCATATATATCGTTTATTCCTTTACTAGATATTATCCAACAATGTAAAAATTGCCATTCTTTTATGTGTGTTATTTATCGGACCTTTGAATATAGGTTGGCGGATGGAGTCAAGTGTACAAAGGCCTGACCTTGGTAACCGTCCATGGTGCAGGGCATGAGGTTCCTCTCCTCCGCCCACGCCATGCATTCATATTATTCCAACACTTCTTGAAGGGAAAACCCATGCCTGGCATGACCAAAAACCGAACCATGGTGTAGTCACAATTCATTCTGTTGCGAGCAATAAGTTGAAACAACTTGTAACTTGAACTGAAATTCAGAGTGACATGGTAACAAGGCATGCCATCATATGTCATTGTTGATGGTTTAGCGGATACAATTATAATTCACATAGGCAACTTTTTGCTATGTACTGCATTTCGACATAAAACATTCCCTTTGTGTATGGTTCCAAGTTTGATTCCAAATTGTAGAATCTTTCTGTGTTGTATTGATACAGATTTTCGTATATCTCTGATTTGGTCTGATTTTTGCACCATGCATCAAACATCCATAGTTGACATACTCATCATCGGACATTTTCTCTTCTAAAAAGATACTACCATTTAGGAGCTATTGAATATTTTGGTTTACAGAAATTAAAATAAAAAATAGTTTCGACTGCACTTTGGCCATTATTTTATATGGCAAGTAGTGATACAGTCTAATCAGTTCATTTCATGATCACAGTCAATACTCAATTTATCTTAAGCTGCAGGTAAAAAACATATAGCTTAGTGGTGACCTTTGAACTAAATGTTGAGATCATTGATCAGGCCCCACTAAAATATATGGTGGAGATCTTTGACCTTTTCCTATTTGATTAATCGAAGATACCATTGGTTCTCTATGTTTCTCATATTTTGCTTATTTCAGGGTTTTGACGTTGCTCCAAACAAGAGGGAAATAGCTTAATGCTGGGGTAAAAGAAGACTTGGAGGGCAAGGAGCCTCCAAGAGATAGATGGAAACAAGATATTACAGTATCAACTAATTATATCTCCACAGGGATAGAAGTATTGTACGCCCCAATCCTGGAACAACCAAAATACACTACTGGAACACCCACGGTTTGGTCTCTGACGCCACGTACCGGTAGCTGAAGGAATCCTGTGTTCACAACTTGATCCCTACAGAACCCGTTGACAGCGTGCCGACGCGCTCGACACGGCCTACACGGAGCAGGGCGACATCGACATGGTGGTGGAGGTTGAACTGCGAAATGGTTTATGGCAAGAAAATTGTGATGATAAAGTACATCAAAGATAAGTGCATTTCTCAAATCAAACATAAACGACTGTCTGTTTCCGCTGTGTGGACGGACCTGCTAAAAGTGAGGGACATCTACCTTAAGAGGAGAGCAATAATAGTGGGCAATGGAAAAAACACTGTTTTTTGGTAAGATAAATGGTGTCACCAATTCCCTCTAAGGGATAAATTCCGTGATCTTTATAGTGTATGCAATAAAAATCCGGCTCGGTTGCCATCTTGGCTAGCAGAAACTGGAACGTGTCATTAGTAGGTGGAGATCAATTGTCATGGCCTTGAACTGCTGAAGAAGGGCGTTATATGGCGGGTTGGATCTGGTGACAAAATACGTATTTGGCGTAGCCCTTGGATCCCTCGGGTGCGGTCACTTCAATTCGTGTCACTGGCAAGGCGCGTGTTTGTCGGCTCACTTGGGTGTCTGATCTTATTGATGCTACCAGGATGAGGTGGAAGGACGATGTACTTCTGTAATACCCTATTTTTCAGAGCCAAAAGGAAAAGGAAAAGAAGAGAAACAAATAAATAAATAAAGATAAAAAAAAAGAGAGACAAAAATCGCTCCAAATTTGAACCTTTTCTAAACTCTTACCTTCCATGAATTTTTCAAAAATAAAAATTTCACTAAATAATTGAACATAGTTTGAATTTGGAAATTTTTTGAAAATAAAATATGTGCTCAAGTGCTTGTGTTCATGTAAAAGTTCACTAAAATTTGAACTTTTCGAATTTACAACAAATTAAATAAATTGGTTCTAGTTTGAGCTAAGGCACATTCAATTTTCAAAAAGTTTGAATTTTAAAACCTGCACAATCTTCACCAAATGCATATTCGTATTTTATTGGATTTGTCTTGAGTGTTTAATCAAACTTTGTTTTTGTTTGAATTTGAAATCTCATCAAATTCAAATCCTAGAAAAAGTTTAAACTTTTTCCTTATCCAAACTCCTCCCGGGCCGAATCCCTTTTCTTCTTTCCCCCTCGGCCCAGCTCCTCCTCTCCTCTATCTCCCCCGCGCAGCCCAGCCTCCTCCGGCCCGCTACGGCCCAGCGAAGCGGCCCACTCCCCTTCTCCCCTCCTCTCGCCGACAGGTGGGCCCCACCTGTCGGGTCCTTCTTCCCCACGCGGCACGCCGCCGCACTGCCGGCCCCTACCTCCGACCAGCCTCCGCCGCTGCCGCTGTCCTGCCGGAGCGCGCTGCCGTAGCCACCACGGAAGCTCCACCATAAATCGGCGCCGCGCCCCGTTCTTCCCCTGGCTTCTCTATCTCTCTCCCGTTCTCTCCCTCGCACTTGAGCTCCTCACCGGAACCTAGGGTTCCGGCGAGCGACGCCGCAGCGCTTCCCGGCCTTCCCCGCCACCACCGCGCCGTCGATAAGCCGCACCGCGTCACCCTCTCTCTCCTCCACTCCTCCTCTCCCTCTCCCGTCGCGTGCTCGAGCACCTCACCGAGCTCCGCCGCCCGCCATTCAATCTCTCCGTCGCCGACCACACCCTGCCCCTCTTCCACTCGCCCAAGAACACGGTGAGCATCCTCGCACCGCACCCTCTCTCCTCCGCCCCTCTTCTCTCCTCCTCCCCCTTCGCGCAAGCGCTGCACCAAGCGCCGCCACTCCGCCGCCATCTTCTCCGGCGCCGACGAGTTCTCCGGCCGCGCTCGGCCGAGCCAAGGCGCGCAACGCCTTCACCACATCCCCGCGCGCCCGCGCAGCCACACGCGCGCGCGAAGGTGCCGTCGTCCCCTCCTTCTCCTTGCGCGCCACCGCCACCATGCACTCCGGCCACCCCTCGCCGTCCCTCCGTCGATCCCCGACGTCCACGCGCTGGTCCACCAGCTGCGCCGTCGCACGGTGAACCCGGGCATCTTTTCCCCGTCGCCCCTCCCCCCTTCCAGCCGCCGCCGGCGACCTCCCCGGCGAGCCCCCGCCGCGGGCCGCCTCCCGGTCCACCGTGGACCGGTGGACCACCGCCCATCCCCGGTCCACGGGCCCTGTGGACTGAGTCCACGGGTTTTCCAAAAGGAAAATAAATCTTCCTCTTTTATGTCGTCAGCATGACGCATTAAATCCTTTTTCCAATTGAAAGATAAATCCGGAAATTTCAGAAATTCCCAGAACCCTGTACATTTGCAGAAAGACCCCTGAGTTTTAAAATAATGATGTTTAGGTTCTGACTTTTTACAGAAAAGACCCTATACTTTTCTGTAATTACACTCCAGCCCCTATCTTTTTACACTCAGACCCCCAAACTTTTTCATAATTACAGATAGGTCCCTGGACATATTCTGTAATTATACTTGAGCCCTCAAAAACCTTCTTATAATTACAAATTAGCCCTCCAATCTTTAAATGTCCGTATCTTCTTAATCCGAACTCCGTTTTGGGTGATTCTCGCGCCCACGAGTTCGTGAAATCGCGTAGTACCTCGTGGTACTGTTCTTGAAGCCCCACACCAGGTCTACAAAGCATTGATTCCTAAAATACCCCTCACTTCTTATATCATTTCTCGATTAATCCTGCGATGATGATCACGCATGTCGCAAATATCTGCGCATGTAAACCTAACCCATCCTGTGATGCTATTCCACCTAATATCTCCCGCACCCTCACTTCACCTCTGAATAACCTATTCATTCTTTTGCTCGCTAGTGTTAAACCTAGCGATCATTCGTACCATTCCACTTCCAACCCAGTACCCTTATCTTATCGCAAACAAAATCTCGAACCTAACCTAAATCAACCCTCGCTCAATAAAACCTAACCCACCTTGTGGTACTGATCTGCCTAATATCTTCCTTATCACAAACCCTACTTCATCTGTGTAGTCCGCATTCATTCTTATGCTCACTATCTGTAAACCTAGCAAACCTTAGTGTCATCTCATTTCCAATCAAGTAAACTATATCAATCATCACTCGATCAAACCTAACCTAGTATCCTCGCCCAACCCCTTTTGATTTATTGCTCTGCTCTTTTAATTGATCTTTTATTGGATCTTATTGGGGTCATCTGGTATTTCAGTTGCCAGCTGCTTTTATTTGAATTTGGCATTGTATTTGCAGCCATGCATTCATATCACGCATAATCACGTACACCCGCTGCATACAACTTCGCATGCATTCATGCATGTTCTTTTTATAGAAATAATATAGAAGCTTGCATATTAGATATGCACGCAATCACCATCAATGAAGCATATGCATCTCATCACCTTCACCCCAAGGTGTTCACCCAACAAGGATCATACGCAAAACCCCACACCCATGTTCTCATATTAGAGAAAATAGATAACTAATAACTTGTCTAGGTGAATATGGCCCTTACAAGGCCAGGTATATCACCTATGACATGTAACCTGCTCTGCATTAGTATGCTGCATCATGCATGGTTAAGTCTCTCGTTCTTCGCGAAGTTTCTTTAGATCTTATTTGGCTTTTCTTGGTTCTTTATTTCTTTTGTTCTTTTATTTCTTTTGCGGTAGTTTATACGTACTGTTTTATGCGCTAGTTTACGCGAGAGTCGAGGAAGAGCCGGAAGAATTCGAAGAGCTGCTGAGGACTTGAAGCGCGAAGACCAACCCAGAGATACAAGCTCCAAGTACGAAGAGCAACTCAGAGAATCAAGCCTCGAGTCAGAGTTTAAAGATTAGGAAAGCGATTTGCAGGCAAGCCCTAACTCCCATTGATCATGTTGATCCTATATTTGCAAATAATCCCACATAGAGCTTGATTTCAAATAAAGCATGCATGGTATTTAAAGATGATTTAAATGCTTAGAACGACCTAAGTACTTGTTGATAGCCATGCCTTGATATTGCTTATCCTAATTCCCTTGATGAACCTAGGAACCACCATCATTAAATCTTAATGATGTGTTGGATTAATATGCCGCTTAGGATTCATTCACCGTGTACTTAATAACTTGACACACATGCTTTTTGTGAAAATGTGTGCGTGCTTGGTGTTGGGTGAGTAAAGTGAAAATGGGTGGGACTAGTAAGTGCAACCCATAGTGGGGGTATGTTTTAGACGGGTGCAAGCGAGGTAGTCCTCAGTGGGGAGGCTATCTCTGGGACACTACTCCTCGCAGGAGGGTAGCTATTGAAGATGCTTGCATCGGTCGTATAAGGACCGGTTCTTGTGCCGTCTGGCCTAGCAGCAGTGCAACCACGAGGCCCTATTATGGGTAGGGTTTGGAACCACACCCTACCAGTGATCGCCCGGTACCACCAGGAGGCAGGGAGTTGCAACCGGAAGCCAGGAGAGGATCTTGACGAGATTGGCGTCGGGTCTGGCAAGTGAAAGTTGATGGCCATGATATTTATATTGAAGTGAAGCCCCTGGTCGCTGATTTTCCGGGGTGGTACCGAGGTGACACTGGGCAGGTACGGGACCATTAGTATCCAGTTTCCGAACCAGTGCACTGGGGAGGACTGGGTGCCCTTGTGGGGAAAGTGTACAACCTCTGCAGAGGATAAGAATCTATCCGGATAGCCGTGTTCCACGGTATTGGACAACGCGAAAGCCATGACCACACAATGATTAGATTTTCTGCGTGAGTTATCCTTGGCGTGTGAGTTTTTGGAAAACGCCGGTTTGGAGCCGTGTGCTGGTTTCCGGCCAGCATTAAAAATTGAGGAACTGGCGGGATTGAACCATTATCTCCCCCAGGGCCGACCAACCCCACTATATGATAACAATCTTGACTGTAGTTTGCGAACTGTTTGATTTCAAAAACAACCCTTGCATAAAATTGGCTTTCCGCCGATATGTTAAACCTCAGCCTCATCCTTGTTCATACTCTTGCATATTTTACCCCTTGTGTTAGGGTTTGCTGAGTACCTTATGTACTCACGCGTTTGCGTTCGTTGTTTTTAGTGAGAGAAGTCTGCGTAGGAGACGACGACGTCTGGTTTTCGTTCTGCCTCTCAAGTCTGCTTGTGGCTTGGGCCGTGTTTTCGCTGTTTGTCTGCTCAGCCATTAGTTGGTCGGAAGGACTTGGATATTTCGGAATCCTTGTCGTACCGCCACTAAAGGCTGTTTATCAGGTACTATACTATTTACCTAATCGAAGTATGCTTTAGATTACCATATCTGTGTTCTTGTGCGTATCAGCTACTGATCCAGGGACTGATACATGATGCACAACATGCTCCAGAAATTGGGGTATGACAACTTCAGCGGTATTTTTATGATGTGGATGTCGATGCAATCCTGAAGATTAAGCTACCAAGTAAGCCATCTGCCGATTTTATAGCCTGGCATTATGAAAAGCTTGGGATGTTCACTGTGCGCAGTGCATATCGTTTGGCCATGGAGCTACAGGAGGAAGAGAGAGGGGAGGCTCTCTGCGGTTCAAATAACCAGTCTGACGGGAGCTGTGGACATATTTCTGGAAAATACAGGTGCCTGAGAAAGTTAAAATATTTGCATGGAGGCTAATCAATGACGGGGTTGCAACAAATCAGAACAAGGCAAGAAGGAAACTTGAGCCAGTTGGTACTTGTGTGATCTGTGGTCGGGAAGGTTAATCCGGACATCATGCACGGATACTCAGGGAGGCCATGAAGAAATTTTGGGAACTGCCGGATGATGAACAGTTGCAGCAAACGGACCCGGAGTGGCTACTAGTTCTGTTGCGCGAGCTGGATATAGATCGCAGTGCACAGTTGCTACTCTTGTTGTGGAGAACTTGGTTCGTTCGCAATGAGATTACGCATGCTTCTCCGGCTCCTTCAGTTCAGGCCTCGACAAGCTTTCTTACGAAATATTGGTCGGAACTATGCACTATCCGGCAAGATGATGGGAGGGCAGATAGTAAAGGCAAACGACCTGTTCTGAACTCTATGCAGAATGTAGTGAAGGCCGAGCCACAGGAGCGGCCGATTCTCAGGTGGCAGCCTCCACCGGAAGGATGGATCAAGATTAATGTTGATGGTGCCTTTGATGTTGCTACAGGTGCTGCTGGCCTGGGCGTGGTGATCAGGGACTCGACAGGGAATGTGCTCTTATGCTCATGGCGAGTCTTGTTTAACGCAAGAGATGCAGAGGAGACTGAAGCTTTGGCGGCAAGAGAAGGTATTCTACTAGCAGTTGAGTGGTGTAAAGAAAAGTCTATTCTTGAGGTGGACTGCGTATTGGTGGAGTCCATGCTCAAGAATCTAGGCTTACAGAAGTCTAGTTTAAGTTTTGTTATTAGGGAGGGAGTAGCAGCAAGTTGCTTGTTGCCGGGTTTCATTGTGAAACATGTGAAGAGGGAGCAGAACGGACAGGGCATGAGCTTGTGCAGCTTGCTAAGCGCACGAAGCATGCGGCAGTGTGGCGTCTGCGTGCGCCGGTGTGTGTCGAGCATTGATAGCTCGGGAATGTAACTCTATTTCTGAGTAATGAAAGCTCCCTTTTCCTCACAAAAAACAAAAAACAAAAGGAGTTAAGAGACATCCTTTTCTCTGTCTGTATAACGAAAAGCAGAGTGAGGCCAAAATGGCTGTGGGAGGGCAAAGGTGTTTTCACTGTAAAATCGATGTATAAGAAATGTGCATTTACGAATTAGAACCTTAGTTTGAACCCCTTTGGAAAGCTAAAATTCCACGCAAAATTCAAACCTTCATGTGGCAAATTTATAGGGGTGCTATTCTAACCGAAGACAATATGCTGACAGAAAGCTGGCGTGACAATTCAAAATGTGCTTTCTATGACAAAGAAGAGACCAGCCAAAGGACTTCTGGCTGGTTGGCTAGGTGCTCCAGCGGCATCTCTTCAGGTCTCGAGTTCGATTCCCGGTCAGAGCGAATTTCGGGCTGAGATTAAAAAAATCCCCTCGCCTCTCCCAATTCCCAAAGCATGGTAGAAAAACCCGGCCCAACTGGGTAACGGTGCTTTATCCCGGCCCAGACTCACCTGGAGAGCGGGTCCTGTGTAAGGGTTTTCTTGGTCTCTGTGAGAAAGCTTTCTTCTTATATGAATACCGCGGGTGGAGGTCAATCCCCCGGGGCCTGAGTTTTTTGACAAAGAAGAGACCATTGATCATCTTTCTTTTTTGTAAAAAAAAATGTGAAGTGATCAAGTATGTCTGGAGCCCAATAGCTCTAGTCATTGGGGCTAATTGCAGACCAGAATCCGTTCAACAATATTTTGTTTGGGTAAAACACTTCTTACCAAACGGAGGAAAATTTCACATGGTAGACTGGCTGGCATATGATGGGCAACGTGGAAATTAAGAAACAGAGTCTGCTTTGAGAAAAAATTGATCCATCTCCTATGGACATAGTTTCCTATGAGTGTTCATTGATTAAGTATTGGGCAGATCTACAAAAGGAGGAAGATAAGGAGGCACTCGCTGCTTGAGCTGGTTTGCTACAGCAAGCAGCAGTCGACCATCACCCAAGACGCGACCCGCTCAAAACAGGAATGGACAGCAAGCAATCAGAAATGGCTGATCGGAAGACCTGGAGGATGATAAGACAGTTCAGAGAAGCATAGCGTGCTTTTGGTTTAATCAGTTTGTGTGATCGTTGTAATGCAGGAGCGGGCTTTCGGTTAAAGCAGTTTGTGTGATTGTTGTAATGCAGGAGTATGATTTTATGTGCGTTATTCTGATGTTTTGGCAGCCTTTGGAGCTGCAATTCGATGCGAATCAATAAAGGACTTTAGTAGTGGTAGCAGTAGTTTCAGTAGCTTTTACTTTCTGCACGAACCTGAACCTGAATTTCCTGTAATTTCGTTGCATAAATGATGAAATTCCAGGGCCTTGCCCCTGTAGTGCAGAAAAAAAAGGAGTAATTAATATCACGGAGAGACCAATGCTGCAAACTCCAGAACCTAAGATCTCTTAGACAAACGCCATCGAACTCATCCAACCATAGGATTGCTCATAGACTAGATGTCAGGAAGGCTTCTCTGATCTTTTTTGAAATTTCCAGGAAGGCTTCTAATTAAACATGGTACAGTAAGCAGTTTCTTTTTCTCCGCTTTGTTCCGTTGTGTGACCATTCTGTAACTTCTCTGATGCTGTCACGATCTTGCTCTTTGTTTGCTTGCCGTGGTCAAAATAGTCCAATAAACTGAAATGTGGAGAAAGAAGATAACATCAAGAAAGCGTGCGGTCCAAACCAAACAAAACAATGACATCAACTCCTCTACTTATACCCACTGTACTTCCACACCTTCGGTACTAAGCATCACATAAATTGAAATACAGGAAGCGTGCCAAAAAAAAAAGAAGAAGAAAATTGAAACCCGGAAACTGTGGAACGATGCTCAGTCGTTTCCCTGTAACTTCTGTGCTGCTAGCCGTGTTCGTGGCGCTGGCATGCCGGTGTCAGGCGACGGTGGGGGCGGCAGATGCCGCCTACGCCGCGGATGTGACACCCCGTGTCACTGATGCCCCACTGATGCACACTCACAAACTGAAACGAACCTTGAACCATATTCAAATTCAAATTCGAAATACAAAATTTAAATAATGGCCAAACACATGCTTGTGAAGCAACTCAAAATTTTCCATAACAACTTGAGAAACCAAAAATACCAGTAGATAGCCCTTGCGAAATAAGAATTTTGGAGAATTTTTGGTGATTTTTGAAATTCATTTCGATGCTCAAATAAATCCCCAAAGTTCCAAAAATGTCCAACTTTGACTAGCTGCCATTTGAATTCTATTTCGAATTGAGATGTGCATGTTATGTCACTGGAAAGATCATTTCATGACCTTTCGAATGCAACCAGTTTTGCAATTTTTGGAGTTCATTTGCTAGTTCAAATCGAGCGCCAAAGTTTGGGGAAATTTCAGTTTGAATAAATTCGGGAAAAAGAAAAGATGCCGCTGGGCCCGCATGTCATCCCCCTCTCTCTCACTGAGGCCGTCGGGAGCTCCTCGCCGCGTGGCCGTCGTCCACCGGCGCGTCTTGCCGCCCCTGACCAGCGCCGTTCGGACAAGAGCCCGACCCCGCTCCTCTCCCGGCCCACTCCGCTCCACTTTCGCCCACCGCCAGCTCCAAACCCTAGCTCCCCACCTCCGCCTCCACGCTTGAGCTCGGGTCGCCGCCTTTCGTCGCCGACAAGCTGACCGGGGCAGGCTGTAGAGCTGCGAGGGGTGTATATCGCCGAGATGAAGCTCACCATGGGACCCGAAGTCCCCTCCCCGGGGTGAGAGCCACGGATTTGGCCGTCGTCTCCCAGTCCGGCCGTCACTCCCCCTTTCTTCCTCGCCGTGAAATACTCCACCCTCCGGTGAGATTTTCGTCGATTGGCTGATGCTAGAGCTTCCTCCAGTTGGTGCGCACATGCTTGACACCACCCCTCACTTCCTTCCGCAGCGGAGCCGTCGGACTTCGAGTTTTCCCCGCCGTCGGTCTTCACCGCCGCGGCGAGCTCTCCGCTCTGACCACCCTCCAGGCTACCTCGACGTCATCACGTTACACGCCGACGACGCCCGCGACTCCAGGAAGCTAACGCACCAACGCGTGCACCTCGCCGACCACCACCTCGGCATCGCGACGCCGCCGAACCCCCCCGCCACCGTCGTCCTCGCCGCCGAGCCTCTTTCCGGCCATCCCCGCGGGCCACGTGCAGTGAGGTGAGCTCGCCGTGCCTCCCCGCGCATCCCCGTGTATTTAGTTTCGCCGTTGGCCGCCGGAAACACCAACTCTGGCGAGCGCGCCACCGTCCTCCGGCCACCCTCCGGTGGGCGCACCGTTGACCATAAGGTCTCGGATCTGATGCGGCTACTGGGGATCCCGTGTGGACAATCCTATGGCCTACCGTGCATTCTTGCGCGCGACTGGCCAGATTCCGTGTGGCACGCGCTTGATCCGGTGCGGCCCAGATTCTGTGGTCGCCTTTGTGGCCCTGATCTGATTGGCCCGCCAAATTTTGAATCCTTTTCGTAATTAGTTTAATTCATCAGAAATTAGCAGAAGCTTGAAAAATGCATAATAAATCGAATACACATCAGAAAAATACAAATCCAATTTCTTTGGACTCCATGTAACATCCTCTGTCCACCAAAAATACCAAAACACACTTTTGCAGATTGTGTATTTCCTGGAAAATACATCTGTCCAGATCTTGTTTAATTCCTTATAAATTCTCTGTTGCCCAATAAATCCTGAACTCTTGCATGCCTGTTAATAATATGATAACACACATACAGAGCATTTTTCCACTATCACATGTTGTCTAATTATTTTCTTATGATTTAAATCATGTTCTGCACTGTATAAATTATTACAAATAATCTACCTTGCAATAAATCATGAAACTTCACCATAAATCACTTCCAGTGGTGACTTGCACCAGAAAAATGCCACTGGACATAAATTAATTTTTGGAAATTGAATTACTTATTTAATCTACTCCCGATTGATTAAATGGTTAACTTAATTGAAAATCAATGAAGGAAATACTCCAGACGAAATTAATTAACAAAGTTAATCGTTTGCACTTACAGTGTAAATGACTGTCCTATCAAGTAATTAAATCTTTAATTGCATCATGTTCTTGCATCTAACTTTGCATTATTCCTTGTCATAACGTGTAGTGACAGAGACGACTCCAGAGCCGCTCGACTTCCAGCTGCCGGAGGAGCAGACCCAGGAGGTGCAGGAGGAGCAGCCGCAGCAGGACACTGACCCCGCTGACTTTGTTAGCGTAGCTCCTGAGCCAGGCAAGCCCCGGTGCATGCCTTCCTATTTAGGATTTTATTTTCTCACTTGATTGGGGCTAGTAATTGTTTGTGCATTAGGTTTATTAGGAGTTGATGTGAAACCATAGAACTGCATTAGGACTACCCTTCCATATCCTACCTTGTGTCCTATTTTTATAGATGTGGTCTAGGTTACGTTAGAACTTGCTAGGCTTAGTGGCTAGCGGACGGTAGAAGTCGAGTGGTAGGTCCCACTCGCATGATAGGGACCCCTGGATTGTACTAGCTAGATTTAGGATTTGTTGAGACAGGACGGGGAATTGCTTGTATAGGATGGTTGGAGAAGGCTGGGCCTTCACGGTGGTGTAGCCCCGTCTGTGTCGATTGAGGACCGTTCGTTGTTGGCCCTATTGAGCAAGTTCGAATGTACTGACTCACATGCTAGTGTTTTTATGGGCCTAGTAAACCTAGTAGCCTGCGTCGCCCCGGATGTCTGGTAGATACTTTACTCTTTCTATCATGGTATTTGGGAGAGGTAGGGTGGCGTCCCGCGCAGTCAGCCGTCCGGGACGGAGCTGCGGTGGGAGAGGCCTTCCTCGGGAGGAGTAGAATCTGGTACAGCTCTGGTGGTACGTAGCGTAAACGGTTGCCGTATGTGGCCTTTGCCGCGTATGGCGTGTGGTCAGGTTTTCTCCTGCAGGATGTACATCGATGCCGCCGCTCTCGGTCAAGAGCAACCTTGCTCAGTGCGCCACATCGTAGTGTGATATGATTGATGATATGGTGCTAGTCTATTTACATTACTGTTATTTACATTGTTATATATATACTGTCACTGTTGATGTATTGTTACTTCATACATATTTTATAGAGATGCACACTGTTTTACTGGATAAGTACTTATCTTGAAAAATAAAACTTGGAAGTAAGGATCAAGTAATTAGTGCGAGTTATGCTATTGAGTCAGCCACCCCTTTGTAGCCTTGCATATTAGAAGTCGGCTGTAGATAGCCAATTTGACGGGTAAGTCTTGCTGAGTATTAGTTGCTCAGGATTTGGCTCTTTATGATTTTATTGCAGGTAGCACCTTTATCCCCGACTCTACAGGTGGAGGTGGACAGTGGGATGGCCAGCTTCACTATGGTTGGACAGCCCACTGGGAGACCGAGGAGTGATCTCCTCTCGAGTCCGCATCTTCATGGCTTTGGATGCGGGTTCTTGTGTATCGTGAGCGCGTGCGCTTGTACTTTATTTCCAGACTTGTATCGTTTATTTCCGCTGTGCGACTCTGTGTTTTAATTGGATTAATGTAACCACTTAAAGACTTAAATTGTGCTTTTTATATGCTGTACTGTTGCGTCTGTTCATCAGCGCTATACCGACTCGATCCTGCGAAAAGCGGAGACGCTTCAGCGGATCGCATAGTCCGGCTGCCCGGACAGCCGGCTGTTGACTTCGCCATGTACTCCGGGTATGTAACGGTGGACGATCAAGCAGGTCGGTCTCTGTTCTTCTGGTTGCAGGAGGCGCCTGCAAAGGCCCAGCCGGCACCGCTCGTTTTGTGGCTGAACGGCGGGCCTGGGTGCTCATCGGTGGCGTAGGGCGCCTCCGAGGAGCTCGGAGCGTTCCGCATCCGGCCGGACGGCGCGACGCTGTTCCTCAACGACTACCGGTGGAACAAAGGTAACTAAGGCTATTACTTACTGCACAGGAGATTTTGTGACATGGTGGTTTCTCGCGTGTTTGAGATTACTTTTTTGTGGGGGGTGCTCTGCAGCAGCTAACATACTGTTTTTGGACTCGCCGGCCGGTGTTGGGTTCTCTTACACCAACACCACCTCTGACCTCTACACATCTGGCGACAACAGAACAGGTTCAGTTGCATCGACAGTCATGGTTTTACTTGTGTTTCTTGCGTTGTGTTAGTTTCATGACTTTAACCGCTTGCGAAAACGGTTGCATGCAGCTCACGACTCCTACACCTTCCTGTTGAAATGGTTCGAGAGATACCCGCACTACAAGTACCGAGATTTCTACATTACTGGGGAGAGCTACGCAGGTAAGACATTGATATTTTTCCCCCTTTCTGTATAGGCTACTCTGTTTCATGCGCTCAGTAGTACTTTCACTCGCTCACTGCTCTGACATTAGGCAAAATTCATAAAATCGGCAGGGCATTACGTTCCGGAATTGTCCCAGCTTGTCTACCAGAACAACAAAGGACTCAAAAAACCGTTCATAAACTTCAAAGGTTTCTTGGTACTGGCTCGATCGATCCGATCATTCCTTTTCGTGACCGTGTTTCCAATGTTTTAGTTTTCGATCTGAATCAACGAAACCTTTCTACCTATCGCTTGGAACCTAACTACCTGATGTAACAATTTCCAGGTGGGGAACGCGGTGACGGACAACTACCTCGACACAGTGGGCACGTTCGAGTCGTGGTGGCACCACGGGCTCATCTCCGACGACACCTACCGGCTGCTGGAGGCCACCTGCCTCACTCATCGCCGCCGTGCCAGGCGGTGCTTGACAAGGCCACGGCGGAGCAGGGCGACATAGACCTCTACAGCCTCTACACACCCACGTGCAACCAGACGTCACCGGCGAAGAAGAACCGGACGCTAAAGAGGCACTACGTGAGTAGTATCCTCACATCACATTTGAAAATGTCCTTTTCGGCGGTAACGGGTCAAATAAAAAGCTCTACAATGACGGGTCAAATAAAAGGCTCTATAGTGACGGCTATCAAATCCACCACCAAGTCATTGTCATTAGAAATAGTGTTTCTTAAATGGCGGGTTGCTTGTTGTGATTCTCCCATCACTGAAAGATGCACTCAGCTACCAATGACAAAGCAGCCCGAATACCCCACCAACTAGGAACACCATCACCCATCGTCCCACTCTAGATAGATCTGGATCTCTAAATTGTCAATCATGAGGCAAAAAAACATAGAGCAAGAATGTTCATAGGCTTATAAATTCATATACTTAAACCAAACGTATATAGACCTCAAAAATCAAATATTATTTTGTGTAAACATTTCAAAATCCTGTAAAACTTAGAACTCAATGGGCCTTAAATCCACATCGAAACAAGAAAAACATCACTAAATGACCTAGAATTACCTTATAGAGCAACACAAACATTCATAAAAAATGAATTGAAAGCCTCTTGTGGCAACCTCGGGCTACTACTGTTCGCGCGATCATATATATTGGGGCCCTTTACTAATGGCTGATGTCAGTGACGGCCCTCTTAATGGCATGCCACGGGAGAAGATGCCAACCATAGTTAGGTAACATGCCACTTAATTGGCCACCTCTAAAATTTTATTTCGCCCACCACTAGAAACGATTTTTCAAGTGACTTTACACACATTTTGTAAAGTTCTACAGTGACGGATTTTGACAGGGTTACGAGACATCTAACTTTACAAAATGTGTGTAAAGTCACTTGAAAAATCGTTTTGTAGTAACAGTCCTCAATAAAAACAACGCTTTTTGAAAATTATGGTAAGGGTTTTATTTTTCATTCTACTGATCTTTTTTCTCTTGTGTCCACAAGCAGCCTTGGCTGAGGGGATCGTATGACCCGTGCACCGAAAGACACTCAACAGTGTATTATAACCAGCCAGATGTGCAGAGGGCTCTCCACGCTAACGTCACCGGCATAAACTACACATGGACGACCTGCAGGTTTGTGGACGATCCCTTGAAAGCCAAATTGCTACTTTCCCCTTCATTTTTTTTAATGCCTGTCCTCTATTTATAATGCTTATCACTGTAGTACCAAATATTTTGGTATAGTTTTCAGTGCTCTCGTATCTATAATCTATAGTATCTATATAAGTCATACCTACTAAATGCAATTAATTTTCTAAATCTCAAACCTTATTGCGCCACACCACCTAAATAATCTGGTCCATCAGTTTTGTTTGTTCAAACTCATCACGACCCTCCATCATTCACAATAGAAAATAGCAGCCGCGCCTGAAACAAACTGCAGCAGCCACCTAAATCTCTTCAGGTTTCCATGTGCATTACCTTCAAGTGATTGCACGCATGAAGTAACCCACCAACAATGTCTTTAAGTTCTCCTCTTCAATTTTGCATTTGCATATTACCTTCAATTGATTGTACGCTTGCAGTATTTGTGCCTAGCCGATCCATCAGGTACCTCTTCGTCCTGACCTGCTTCTCTGTTTGCAAGTTACAGCGCTCGCTCTGGTCTGGCTTCTAGAATAAATCATCATCATTATAGAACCGACCCGCTATAAATATTATGTCATGTTAATCCATCATCGTTAAAAGGCAATTCGTGAGCGAAAGGGCCTGTAGCCTAGCGGTTACAAGAGCCTTAGTAGCACCTTAGGTCCTGGGTTTGACTTCCCGTGGGAGCGAATTTTCTAAGATTTAACGGCATTGTGCTTTCAGTGGTAAGCGACGCTCCTGTCGACATCGAGACGCCAGTGGTGACTTCGTCAATATCTAGGATGTGCCGGTACAGTCTTCGAAGATGCTCATTGAAGTAGGGTTTGCGTACGTAATTCATAGGGGTGAGCGTGCGTACGTTGTGGGTGTCTAAGTTATACTTTGTACTTAAAAAAAAAAAATTCGTCGGAGCATGAAACACTAACAACGCCGCATGGTGGCTATTCATCTCCAGGGGCATCTCCACCGAGCAGCAACGCAACATAGAGTCCTTCGCCCGGCCAATGGTCCTGCCATTGAACTCGTCATAAACCACTGAATCACGCTAGGAACAGAGCAGGAATCCTCCGCTCTTGGTTGACATCTTCTGCCTCTGGCCTATTTTGGATCTCTTTGGAGGTGATGATCCTGTTAGATCAAATTGATCTAAAACTAACAGGATCATCTAGTCGCAAGTAGATCACACCTAGGATTAATTAACCTAATGTTTAGATGACTTACCCGTCATGATTGTAGCCATTGTAGATGGCTGATGAGGTGTAGAGGCTGTAGAGGCGCTGTAGATCATGGAAGAACAGCTGCAAGTCGATGTAGAACAGGGACACCGGCTTTCGAACCTTCGGGATCGGTAGAATTAGGGTTAGAGTAAACACTAGGCTTAATTTCATGATTAAGTCACGATCAGGGATAACAGGAGGTTTCCCTTTGCTTATATATGCTGCTGTAGGCGTGGGCCGGGCCCTTAGATGGGCTGAATTTTGCCTCCCAATCAAGGCAGCTAATAGGGGTCTGAGTTGGATTCGGATTGGGCCTTTTGGGCCACTTGACCGAGGTCAATAATTCCAACATTCTCCCCCTTGACCAAATGTCAATGGCTAATTCTTTATAATATTTATTTTATCAATCATGTGCAGGTGGACATACACAGATCAATAATCTCTCACCTAATCGAACAATCTTAATCTTAAACTTAGACTTATGTTCGTATTATGTTCACACTCAATACCATAATAAAACCTGACGAATCAGTCACCGGAAGCAAAACAGGTGTACCGGGACATAATTAACCAAAGTCTGCTACAGTATCTCGATAGATCACTTATTAATCTTAATTGGTAGTTTATTTATTCGGCCTCATCCAGAATCATATTTCAGGTTTAATCACTAATTTCGCGAAATAGGTTAGGCGATAACACCCTAAATTAGTCATGTTGCTAGCTATTTACTTAAAGTATTAAAATGACTTGATCCTGGGACCCTTCTTTCATAACATAACAATATAGTTGTCAATGGGCTTGACACCATCAACTATATGTCATTACTTGAAGGAATTCTGTAATCAAATACAGTAACATTGAGTACTATCAATGTAGGCTTAATAATACCGGAATATATTTCATATGCCTGCCTGAAACATGCCACACAAAATCAACATTAACAATGCTAATCTTGTTTTAGAGCTTTCTGCAGAATCGCTCATATCTGTAAGAATGAAGGATATAAAACTTAATTGTGCACATTTACATCCATACACCCTCACAAAACCTTATATGAATTGTACTTAATTAAATAAGCATGTTATATGGTGCCTTTAACTTTAAAACATCTTTTCCAGTGGACCTCCTCTGGACTAAGACTAATAAAATTTTGTCAAGCATTCCGGCTTGTCATGCTAAGTCAATCTTTTATTTGGCTTAGCACATAGCTTCTGTCTGAAGCTTGAGGAACGTCTTCCTATTTCTCTTATTCTTAATCTTATACTTATGATAAAATTTGCTATATCACGCAAAGCTAACAGGCATAATTATATTCGCATTCACATAATATCACTTCAGAGCCTCTTTCAACTTTTGTGCTTAAGTGACAATCCCAATACTCACTTTGGTCCCATCAAAATGTCATACTCCTCCGGAACATAGGAAAAGTATCACTAGATGTGTCTTATGATATGATGATATCATTTCTCCTTTCTTGGAATGCATGCTTATTTCTTTCAACTTACGGAGAAAATAATCACCTTAGAGTATCAGGATCTTAATTAATCCACCTTAACTCATAGTGAGTTATAAACTTAACATCTTATTTTCTTTTGGAATCACTTCTTCAACAATCTGCAGACCCATTACAGTCTGCTGTCTTGACTCCGTCAGAAAATTGCTATGAGATGAACTATACTTATGTTCAAAATTCATAGACCCTTTTATGACCTCTTTTACATAATTTTAAAAATAACTGAGGCTTTCACTTTTGTGCCCAAAACTTAACTTATTATTAAAAAATTACGAGTCTCTGTTATTGAAAAACAGCTAATGTAGATCCTCAACAGAGTTAGAAAAGAATGGAGAAACACTTATGGCATCATATGAGAAAATCATATATGTATGTGTGTGTGTGTGTATATATATATATATATATATATATATATATATATCATCTTAAATCATCGATATAGAGGAAACTTGTCCTACATCTCAATAAGATTTCTTCTCCCCCATTTCCTTCCATATGAGCTTTCATTGAATTCCGAATAATCAGAATATTAAATGTGTCGGCCCATAAGCTTATCTAAAAATAAATTTACAATGATAGCTCTTTAACTTATCTTGGCACGATATTTATTATACCACTGATCAGCTTGCTTTGCCACCACTAGCCCACACCGGCGGTGGCTAGATAATGAACTAGAGCAGCAAAGCTATGATTAAATGTCCACAAAACAGCGGTGGCCAGTATCATGAACACAATCATACTTCAATCGTCTCTGATTCCATTGCACCAACCCACAACAGCGGTGGCCAAAAAATGGGTGATACAACACAACCTGTGAGAATTATCCCGTACACAGCGGTGGCCAGAATATAGGATAAAACCACACTTATTGAGACAATTGGTCTTTGTGGAGTGTTTAGACTCCCATCACAATGGTAGTTTTTTTAATAATCATGTCTTGCATGATAAAGTTGCTCTTGAACTTATCTTTAATTTAAGCAATAAGATATAGCGAAGATATAGCGAGTATATCATACTTAAAACTTATACTCATATTATGCTTAAAATCTTATGCTTAATTTTGTTCTTAAATCTTATGGACGACAAAATGTCATGGAGAGAATTTATTAACATTAATTCTTAATTGACAAGAGCAATTCTTAATTGAAATTATTATCTGGAGTATCTTTTAAAAAAAATTGATGAGACATGCCATTCCCCCCCCCCCCCCCCCCCCCGAATTTGTGGTCTAAACGTGAGTGTGCCACATATTCGACAAGGTCTCATCACTTAACTTATCTCATCTAACTCTCACATATGTAAGAAATTCATAATTAACATTATGAAATTTGCTTGTAGAAAAGCAATTAAGATAGTAACTTAAAACTTGAGGACATTAGAGTTAATTTCACAACTTAAAGAGAAATGTACTCATAAACAATGATATATTGAACCAAAAGGTTTCACTAAAGTACATTGAAGACCATCAAGCTAACTATTGAATCCACTAACTACTTCTAAATGAAGTTCTTAGGAATAAAACTTTAACTAATTTCATCGACTAAAAACTAAGAATCATTCCCCCGATTTTATGGATTCGATAATATAGTGTGCTATACAAGGATCGGAGAGGTCCATTCCAAAAGGCTTAAGCTCATAAGCAATGTCACACATGCTGCAAATGTGCCTTGCTAATCCACTGTGTCCATCATAGCGCGAGGTGGTTAGTCTTTTGATGAGGAATTTTGTGCAGACTCTCTTATGACTTGACTCAATCAAAGAGAGGAGTCCACCAGCAGTCATGTCCTCATTATCCTGAAATTCTCCCCTTATGCCATCTGAAATTGAACGCTTGATAATTTTTTTGGCAAATTTATTGTCCTTTTCCCATTTCTCTAACTTGGAGTGATACTCATGCATCTTCTCATCATAGTTCTTGATGCCAGAAGTGGGAGGAAATGGTTTGACGGTATGAAGCACATAATCAAGCTCCAGAGACTTGAGAATGTCTTGCACCTTCTCTTTCCATAAAGGAAAGTCAATGCCGTTGAAGGGCTTAATGTTCTTCATGTGGCTCTTATCTGAAAATGAGAAAACCAAATAAGGGTACTTAGTAAATATCTTAATGTGCTAATAGGATAGTGCTAGTACTTGTAGCAACAATAACGCAAAAGATGCATTATTTAATCTTAGAGCACACTTAATGAATGCAAACTTATGCATTACTTATTAATCTTAAGGCATGATGGAAAAATATCACAATAATCTTAAACTTAAACTTAAATAGTACAATAAGATGCACTAATCATGAAAATAACCCTACGGTGGTCTGATTATAATCATGCAAAATAAGTAACAACTTGCATCACCGGTGGGGAAAACAAGCGAAACTTATTTAACTTAAAATGAAAGGCAGCATAAAACTTACTTATCGACAAACTTAATAGATCAAACTTAATTTTCTCAGCGAAAACATAATAATAATCTCAACTTAATATTCTCATACAAAACTCAAATGATGTCTTAAACATGGTGAGAAAAAAATCATATATGCTGGGCATTAACTTAATGAAAATGATTTTCCCACTATGTTCATTTCACAGAGAAAATACTTAATTTGATCATTAGGGGAAGACTCTTAAATCTTAATAATCTTGCTAATTACTTAAATGACTAACTCATGATTCTGTGAAAACAGAATAATCAATAAGACTCATGAAATATGTACCTTATACACATTAAAATTCCCAAAGAATTTTGCTTAACTTAATAGCTAAATTAATCTTAAACTTATGCCTTAAAACATTGTGCTCAATATACTTAATTAAACTTAATATATATACTTAATATGACAGCGGAAGCTTAACAATAGCAAATGAAATTTTGCCACTAAATATTCTTGAGAATTTAGCTTAATTAATTTCCCAAACACTATGTGGAAAATTGTGCCAAAATAAACTGAGAAAATTATGAGGAATTTTACTGCAATGAAAACTTAATTATCACTTATAAAATTTGCAGCAAAGTATAGAACCTCTTAATTTTATTCTTAGGCAAATTTAAAGGCAATGCTTAACTTTATTTATTTCTGTAAATGATAAAACATAAACAGATTTCGGCCTGTGTCTTAATTTGGCCCGCTAGGAGCCTATTTATGCGCGTCAACAGCGCGCAGCGCACTGGCCCATCGGCATAGTGCCGCGGCCCAGCCCGACATGCGCGCGAGCGCAGCGCACGAGCGTGGAGCAGGCCAGCGCAAAAGGCCGTTGGGCCTTAGGCCCGACAACTGATGACCGGGCCGTAAATTCGGCCCGACGCGTGTGACCGAGCGGGGCGCATCTGGCCCAGCCCAACTGACGGATGAGACGCGCGCCGTCGGATCGAACTGAGAATAGATCGGACGGCTCAAGGGAAAGGGGCTCGACATAAAACGCCGCCCGAAACCCTAGCCGTCCTCACTCGCTCCCGTCTCACTCTCCTCATTCCTCTCGCCTCACTCCCGCTCCCGCAGCCGGCGCCGCAGCGCACGATGGCACCAGAGGACGACCACGCCGGCGAGCCGCCGCGGCGCCACGGGGAGCTGCTCGCCGGCGCGCGCGTGCGAGAAATCGCGCGCGGCTCCGTCGAGCACCTCCGCCGTGGTGCCCTAAGGCGAGCGCGTCGCGCGGCAGACGCGACGACGACTCGGAGACGGCCCGGCGACGACGACGGCGAGGAGCCGTGCATGTGCGGGGAGCCCGCGCGGCGGATCTGAGGCCACGCGGTCCGGATCTGATGCCCAGCGAGGGCGCGCCCGAAGGCGACGAGCTCGATGGCGACCGGGTGCGGAGGAGCACGACGACGACGGCGAGAGGCCGAGGCATGCGGGCTTTGACGCGGCGGAGCTTATGCCGTGCGTGGTGGTCCTGATGCCGGCGACGGGCACGCTCGGCGTATTGATGCCGTGGGCCTTGCCGGCGACCAGAGAGGACGCCATCGTCCGCGCGCACCTGATCTGATGTGCGGCGGGGACGGCAAAGAGCAAGAGGTGAGTCCTCTGATCTTAGGGTTAGCTTAGCTTAATTTAGGGTTAGGGTTAGGGTGTTCATGTGTGTAAACTAGAACAACCCTAGATTAGAAAACCCAGAATTGCTTAGCTAATTTCGCATCTAATTGTGACATGGCAAATGAAGAACAGATCGATTGTGCGAAACCCTAATAGCTTAGCATGAACCGAACAGGAGCATTAACTTAATCAACTAACTAATCTTAGGCATCTACTAATGAAAGCCTTACTGCGCTAATTAAAACTTGACTAAAACTGAACATGAATCTTAGAGAAAACATTAATTTGATCCATGTAGACATGGAAACTGAGTGCGCAGAATTAAAATCATGACTAATCATGAGCAATTAGCTGATTGATCTAAGTGAATAGAACTTGAATAAAGCTTAAGTGAACACCTCTGATTTCTGAACTAGATCATCAAAAACATGACTGAAACTTAACTAAAACATGACAAGATCTAGTTCTAACTGAGACTAGGGGATCTAATCGACTAGATTAGGCTCTGATACCAATTATTAGATCAAATTGATCTGAAACTAACAGGATCATCTTGTCGCAAGTAGATCATACCTAGGATTAATTAACCTAATGCTTAGATGACTTACTCGTCATGATTGTAGCCATTGTAGATGGCTGATGAGGTGTAGAGGCTGTAGAGGCGCTGTAGATCATGGAAGAACAGCTGCAAGTCGATGTAGAACAGGGACACCGGCTTCCGAACCTTCGGGATCGGTAGAATTAGGGTTAGAGTAAACCCTAGGCTTAATTTCGTGATTAAGTCACGATCAGGAATAACAGGAGGTTTCCCTTTGCTTATATATGCTGCTGTAGGCGTGGGGCCGGGCCCTTAGATGGGCTGAATTTTGCCTCCCGATCAAGGCAGCTAATAGGGGTCTGAGTTGGATTCGAATTGGGCCTTTTGAGCCACTTGACCGAGGTCAATAATTTCAACAGATCTGTCCAAATTTTTGACTGATATACTTGCTCGGATGGATTCTTTTTTCCTTTCTAAGTGCCTGTCTGTTTCTGGGATGCATTAGAGCTACTGTTAAAAATCATTTCCAAATCCTACTCTGGTACGCAAAGTGGCAGGCTCTTCTGTAGTGGAATTGATTCCTATTCTTCGAAAGCACCCTAACCTCCTTTTGATGGGTATATTCTCTAAACTTTTCTTTTCTTTTCTTTAATCTGAAAGATTGTTGTGAGCATGAGACACAAATCCCTCTTTTTTTTTCTTGCTATGCTGGCAGCATGAATTTTTGTATGCGTAGTGGAGTGTAAAAATGTGTAATGTAACCAGTCATCCGTGTTCACTAAAGTTCTTGCATTGCACATTTGAAACCAAACGTTCGCAGTTGAGGTCCATCATCAACATCATTGTTGTTGAAATTAACCAGTCATCATTTAAACAGTGCACATATCTAACTTTTTTTTATATCAGCGCTCAAAATAATGAATTTGAAAGTCTCATCTTATGTATAGTTCAATTCGTTCCATATAGGAGGACATGCATGTGAACGAAGATTTGATTTGGTAGCAACAAAGTTCTATTTTTTTATTTCCATTTTTTTAATTCAGTTGACTCATGCTATTACTCAACCTTATCTCGATGTGCAGCGGGGAGAATGTTTAGTTGCTTTCGAACGAATAAATACATTTTGCTCAGCAATTCAGTCATGTCACCCCCAAAAATACATTGCCAGGCGCCTGGTGTTCTACTTGGATCTAATTAGTGTCTTATGCTTTTTTTTTGTCCTTCACATTCTAATCAATATTCAGCAAGATAAGGACATCACATGTACAATCATAAATAAGTTTGCTACTTTAAACTATTGGATTCACCTCCAACAGTAACAACCACATCAAGTTCCTGCAGCAACGCGCAGGGTAGTCATCTACTATATTAAAGTGGTGTTCCATTTTCTCCTAAATATATTGAAACATTCAGCCAGGTATAGCGAAATAACTTCTTTGATTGAAATTTGTAAGTTCTAATCTACTAGATGTAGATTAATTAATTCAAAATGTTATCTCTGACTATGGGATCTTCTGAACTTTGGTATTACCGTAGATATAGTGTTACATATTTGAAGGTAGAATTAACATTACGAACAGGGGAGATTTAGTTATGGCTCTCGCTCCTGACCCCTCCCCTCCCGACGCCTCCCCTCCCCTCCAACCCACGCCGGCGTTCACTCCGAGCCCGGCGGCCACCTCCTCCGCTGCGGGGCCGCGCTTTCTCTCACCCAAGGCGTCGGTTCCCACCCCCTCCTTGTCTCCCTGGGCTGCCCCCTTCGTCTCCCGAGGCCGCTCCAAGTTGGAGCGTTGGCGCGATGACAGTCCGCCTTCCTCGGACCCCTCGGTAGCTCCTATAAGGGATCTGGCACGTTCCTTCCGGGACGTCGTTCTATCTCCCCCTTCGTCGACGGCTTCCTCGGAGGCGCCAGCGTCGGTGGGCGCGGCGGCGCCTTCTCCTCCGGCTACCACGCAGGCGGCGGCGGTTTCCTCTCACCGGAGTGCAGCTCAACGCACCGTCCTCCCTGACGCGAGTCGCGTCTCGGTGGCGGCGGACGGGTGGCAGAAGGTCGAGTCTCGAAGGTCGCGGTGCCAGCGGCTGGGTCTGCCGCGCCCCAGGCGCAAGGTGCCGG